>JAOTOM010004913.1:0-587107 GCA_034440615.1 Ashinkailepas kermadecensis | reverse complement strand
ACGCTTTAAACTCATAAATGGAATCCCACAGGGCAGTGTGCTAAGTGTTGCTCTCTTCGCCATTATGATTAATGACGTTTTTGTTGGGCCTCCTTCAAGGATTGGCCGATCTCTCTTCGTTGATGATATAGCTATTTGGTCCTCTTCTTCAAGAGCCTCTACATCATCGCGACAACTCCAGCTGGCGACAAACTATCACCAGAAGTGGAGCAACATGAATGGTTTTACGTTATCCACCACAAAAACTGCAGCAATGCATTTATGTCGCCGTCGTTGCTGCGGTGATCTTGCACTTACTCTGTACGGTGAACCCATTGAACTATACCCTGTATTTAAGTTTTTAGGAATTTTGACAGCCGCTTGCTTTACCAGGAACATCTCAAAATTCTTCGTGATAAATGCATTACATCTATGAATATTCTCAAATGTGTAGTACGTACATCGTACGGAGGGGATCGACAAACACTACTACTTCTTTACCGATCACTCATCCGCTCAAAGCTAGACTATGCTTGCTTTGTTTATGATGGTGCCTGTGCATCCGGAAAACGCCTTCTTGATACCGTTCATCATACAGCTCTGAGGATTGTGACTGGGGCATTTCGGACCTCGCTAATCGTGAGCTTGCTGGCTGATATCAACGAGCCACCACGTTCCCTGAGGAGACAGATGCTCGGGATGCGCCACGCGTGTAAACTGCGCAGTTTCCCGCAGCATCCAACTTATCAAGCGGTGTTCTCGCGTCGCATCAATCTTTTTACATGGTGCCGCCCGTATATATAGACCTATGTGCACTAGAATTCGAGACCTTTCCAAAAGCCAACTGGAGGTGCGCATGGTGAAGCGCGCCCCGCAGGCCTCCACACCCCCGTGGCGACTTATGTCACAGCCCTAGAATAGACCTCGTATTGGCGAACATTCGCAAAGGGGATATTCTCCCGGACGAATTTCGCGCACGTGTTCTGGAGCACATAACATTTTATAACAGCTACGCAAAAACTTTTACCGATGGATCACAGACTGACGCCGGGGTTGGAAGCGCTTTTGTAGGCGACACAGCCACCAGATCGTTTACACTACTGAAACATGCGTCCGTATACACATCTGAGCTGGTGGCAGTTGATAAAGCACTGGCTTTTATAGAGGTCGGGGATAAAGAAAATCATGTAATTTTATCCGACTCGTTGAGCAGCCTTTTAGCACTGAAGAGTTTTAATCCAACATACTTTTAGTACATGATATCCTCGCGTCACTTGACTTTATTAGATCAGGCCGGAAAAGTTGTACACTTCTGCTGGACTCCTAGCCACATAGGTATCGCAGGAAACGAGCAAGCCGACAGCGCTGCTAGGCGAGCAGCACAGGCTCCCTTGCGCAGATCATTCCCAATCCCTGCCAGATATTACTACCCAGGGATCTCTGCTTTTCTGGCAAGCAAGTGGCAGGCGAGCTGGGACGAGCTTGGTTCCAACAAGTTACGTATAATAAAGCCATCACTCGGTCAGTGGCTCTCGTGCTCGCGCAGAACAAGGCGAGACGAGGTGACGTTGTGTCGTTTACGCATAGGACATACCTACGCCACCCATGTTCATATACTCAATGGTGAGAATGAACCACTGTGCCCGAGATATGGTGCAGTAATAACAGTTAGTCACGTTCTGATTTCATGCCCTAGGCTTGGGCTGGGGCGTCGACGTCATTTTGAGAGTGATCAGGCTCACTCCCTCTTAGCAGTTTTAGGTGACAAATCACAGGTCGTGGAATCCGGAAAGCTCTTCAGCTTCCTATCTGATGTGAAGTTTTGTGCTATTTACCCTGGGCGTTAACATCAAAATGCACCAGGAAAGAGAGTACTTCTAGTACAAGGAACGTCCTATAGCGACGACTGGAACAACTAACTTATGGGCGCTAAATAACCTCGTAGTCGGCGCGCCCCAAAGCCCAAATAATCAATCAAACAATTAGATGTTCGTTTTTGGATCCTTTGCGTTTTTCTTCGCCGACGGATGTATTTTAGGGCCCCCAACCAATTATTGTAATGGGTCCGGCACATTTTTGCTACCCCGGCTTCTTTTTTAGAGTTTTGTTGCTTTTGTTGTGCACCGACGATATTTGTTTAGATATCGGCGCGTTTTCGCAGACCCTGACGTGTTTATTTAGTGCCCGGTCTTTTTGTTCCTTTTCTACGACCATGTCGACTTTTGAGGGCCTCAGCATGTTTTTGGGCCCCCATGCGGTCTCAAGGCCCCGGTGTACTTCGAGGCCACGTTGTATTTTCTTTTTAGGTCCCGGAGTGTTTATTTAGAATTGCACCGCATGTTTTAAGGCCCTGCCGCTTTTTTGCCAGACTCTGTATGCTTTTGAGGGCCCGGTGCATTTTGGGCCTCCAGTTGTGCTCTTAGAGTCCCGTTGTGTTTATTTGTGGCTCCTCTCTCACATTTGTGGAACCCGAGCACGACATTGGTGGCTCCGGTATACTTTCTTGGGGTCCCGGCGCGACTTTTCCGGCCCAGGCGCGTGGTTCCGGTGGGACCCGACGCCAGTTTTCTGGGCTCGACGCAGTTTTTGGTGACTTCTTCTGAATCATGCGAAGTTCGAGCCACGGCCTGATCTTTCGGCACCCCTGCGACATTTTTGGTGTCAAGTCGCGATTTTACTAGCTCCGATACGCTTTTTTCGGTGCCGTACGCGGTTTTTAAGGCATCTGCTGGTATGTTTGGGCTAAGGAGCGATTTTTCTGGCTCGGGCATTTATTTTTTAGAATCTCTATTTTTGAGTGTTCCGGCTTGATTCTTGTCGGATCCCGATACGATTTTTGGGCCACGCTGTGTTTATTTGGGGTCATCGACGCAAATTTTTTTAGGAGCCCCGAGGGGATTTTCTTCATGCCCCGACCAGAATTTATGAGACCTCTGACACAAATGTTGAGTCCCAAGCGCGATAGTTTGGGGCTTGGCGCTAGTTCGCGGAGCCCATTGTACCTATGTGGGCCTCAACGCGATTTTGGCGTTCCACGCGCAATTTTTGGGCCTCTGTGCGAATTTTCTGGTGCCCGCTGTATTTATTTAGAATCCCTAATTTTGGGGGCCCCGACGCGAATTAATGAGACCCAGAACCATTTTTAGGGACCCCTGCGCGATTTTCGGTAGCCTACCCCTTCAGGAGGGGGGGGGGGACGATTTTCCTCCTTGGTATGCCACTGCGGCTGCTCAACGGGTTTTTTTTTTCAGCCGATGGCATCCTTCAGAGTAAAAAATCCCCTTCGGAGAGCTTTCTTTCGGGACCTGTTCTGAATTTTCCGGTGCTCTGGTCGACTCGATGGAGTCCTTTTGTGATTTTTTTTAATCGACTTCTATTTTTGTAAGCCTCATGCACGATATTTTTAGGCCCCGGTACGATTCTTTGGGCTCCCAATGCATTTTTTATTTCGGTGCTCCAACGCGCTTCTTTTCCGGGTCCGACGCATTTTTGGGGTCTTTGACGCAATGTTTGTGGCCGATGAGTAGCATTCCTGGTAGGAATTATTTTTTGGGAAGCCAGCTGCGACTTGTAGGGCTCCGGCGCGACATTTTGGTACCCCTAGTCTGATTTTCAAGGGCAGCGACGCGATGTTTTTGGGTCTAAGTGCTATTTTTGGACCCTGTCGTCATTTGTTGAGATGCTTATCGCGAGGTTTAGTGGCGTCGACACGTTTTGGAGGGCCCAGCACGTTTTGGTTTCTTTTGGAGCGATTGCTGGGACCCCAGAGTGGTTTTCCATGTCCGGACAGTTTGCATGCTACAGGAGCTACCTAATTTGGAGATATCAATATCAACAATAACAATACAAATACCTATGCTATAAACCGGTATTGTATAGCATAGGACATCATGGGTAATCTCTTTACCTAGATATTGCTAAAGGATGTTTGGTATCACTATCCCAGATTCATTATGGTGCGCATAAATGTGATGCTTATAAACGGGATACTGTTAGAAATGAGGCATGAATACTTCATAAACATGCACCAAGAAGCACAATGCTGATATGTCCTTGGGAGGAATGTTGATTCAGTGTTCAGTAAGTGGTTTTTATTTATTTTTAATTAATTTGTATTAATTAAAATTGCAGAATATAATAAAACATTGCTTTGTGAGTGAGGAAATTATGATGAACAATTACAAAGCAGCAGCATTGCTATAACTACCTTGGAAGTGAAATAAATACAAATAAAGGTGGTAAATATTTTGTTTTCATTTCTTGCATGATATGGCATTTCATAAAAATTGTACCGACACCTTTCAATTTCTGGGTAAGGGAAATTGGGTCTAGTTGATGTGCAGGTTGGTTGATAAACAACATTTATTCCAAAATGATGAAGCCGGTTGTCATGGCTACTACATATGTTGCTACTGGTGCCCCCTTGATGGCAAAATCATGTGCAAGTCATTTTGACACATAGCTGCAGAATGGTGACAATGTGGCACATTTTTGGGGTGAAAGTAAAATGTCCGTGCATTGCCCTTAGTTTTTGATGTGTTGCCCACCTAACTATTTAGGTATTTGTAATCATTGTCTTGTTCCCTTAGCTTTGCAATGGTGAAATGCTTTCATCCTTTGCCCCTACACTGTACTCACAATATTGCATATCATGCTGCAGCCCGCACCAGAAGATCTGTCGGGTAAATTGATACTACCTGTATCAACTTAATCAGCCAGTATCAACATCAGCCTGCATCAATGCTGTATGGGCTGTTAGTGAAATACAATAACCACAGATTTGCCTATTGTGGTCAAGGTGTTTGCTAAAACTTTTCCAAGATGATCTCATTCAGTATTTTGATGCGCCCTAAAACCCAAATAACTTACTAACTCATTCAGTATTTTATGGTTATTTCTCACCATTCTTGCTTCCTTGTTTGCATGGAAGCACTTCTTTCCAGACATGTCATGATCCAATTATGTTGGAAAGATGCTCTGCCATTGATCAATGTAAGTCTTTTTTTCCTAGCTGGCAATACAACCCTGGTCACCTTGCACAGATTTGTTTGTTGACCTACACTGTTGATCTTCTGTACAGCTGTCCTGACTTCATGGTGCCTTTTGAGATCAGCTTCCTCTTAAATCTACTGTTACTTGAATATACTATCCTTAATTACTATGCAGCATGCTGCTCTCGAGACATCCATATGAGATGCCTGAAGTGTTGCTATGAAAGCTTTGCTTTAAAGTGGGTTGGATTATGGCCATGAAGCATACAATGCTTTCAGGATCCTGTAATTAAGTATGTGCTTTATTCTCATTGAGTTTCTCTGTTGAACCTATTCACAGCTGCAGCCTTTTATGTGCAATTATATTTTTGCTGGTAAGGACTTGAGGTACTGGTAGAGACTAGATACTTCCTCATATATTATATAAATCCAGTGTTATCTATTATATATTATATTATATCAATTTTATAAATCCAGCAGGTAGTTGTCACTATTATATATTATCCAGGTATTATATAAATTATATATATAATACCTGTAATATATATAAATTATATATTATATATGGTATTATATAAATCCAGCAATACTCTAGTTTGTTTGTTTATTTGGTGGTTCTCCATGCACTTCATGCACATTCACAGCTAATGGCATGCCGCGCACACTTGTTCGCCGGTGGGCTGTAGGATTGGAAGATGTTCCGAGCAGAGCGAGTGTTGAACTCTGGACCTTCGGTCCCCAGAGCTCAGCACCTTAACCACTCGGCCATCCCCGCCCCAGCAATACTCTAGTCTTCATCCATGTACGTTTTTGAATAGGAACATTCCCTCTCATTTGGATGGGAACTGGTAAATATTTCAATAATGTCCTTGTTATGAAGGTTGTATTTGGAGAGGATTTGCATCACCAAAGTTTGAGGGGATGAGTATTCTTGCATTTCGATATCAGAAGCTACTTTCGGTACATACAAACTTCAAAATATGTAATTTCGATTCATTTGGAAGTAATAGAATTAGGGATAACCAGAGGACCCAAACGAATCCAGGAATTTGAGGTGCACCTAAATTTTTGTACATGATAACAGTGAACTGTTCTTTGAACAGAAGCCATGATTATGAACCCACAGCTTCGACATTGTATCTAGGACTTGGTCGAAAAACAGACGGATTTTTGGCAGAATATTATCCACTCCAGAAGATCATCCTTCCATTTTTTTTACATTTTGAGCTTGAATCATGCTGTTTCACAATTAACTACTCTGGAATAAAGTGCGCAAGATTTACTGAAAATTGCGAACTGAGGTTTTGATGCCACGGGTTCGAAGGAAAATACCCACTCCATGTTGTCACCCAAAAATTGTCCTCTCATTCAAGATTACATAGTACAAATCAAACCCTGATCCCAGATCCAGTTATTTCCATTAAACTCTCCAGCAAGAAAAAGAAGTGCACAATGACATGGAGAGAAAAAATGTATGGACAACATCTAGATGAATACAGGAAAAGGTTGCTTTTCAAACCCTGGATACTATTGCAGCTGATGTGTGATTGCTTTAACATCCCGAGGTCTCGAGTCGAGAGCATTATTAATTTTGTTTGATTGGCACATTACAAACTGTATGGGTGGAAGTTAATAAAGCTGAATTGTTTATTATTGTATAACAATTTGTTCAATTACTCAGCTTAGCTAGCACACAAAATGCAAATCACTTCATCTTCATGTTCTGTACATTATGATGTTGAGTTTCGGAGTACGGTGGGTCGCGCTCATTTTTATGTTTTTATGTGCTGAATACTGGATACAATTTCAAGATGTTACTATTAACCCGCAATGAGTAAAAACAAACAAAAAACAATGGCCGTGGTTGAATGTTGGCTTTTTACACTTCCGTTGGCCGCTTGGTCTGTGACAATCGGAGCTCGTGCAGAACAATGCCTCAATCAATGCGAGCAATCACTTGGTTTTTCCAAAACAATTAATGTTTGTATCGGATCAATATGTGTTGTAATTCCGGCTAGCATGTGGCCTGTCACGTTCCCACCGTGAAGCGGCATCACGCGCACAGCGTTGATGTGTGACATCTGCCCGCTGGTGTGCCACAGCGTTGATGTGTGACAACTGCCCGCTGGTGTGCCACAGCGTTGATGTGTGACAACTGCCCGCTGGTGTGCCACAGCGTTGATGTGTGTCAACTGCCCGCTGGTGTGCCACAGCGTTGATGTGTGACAACTGCCCGCTGGTGTGCCACAGCGTTGATGTGTGACATCTGCCCGCTGGTGTGCCACAGCGTTGATGTGTGACAACTGCCCGCTGGTGTGCCACAGCGTTGATGTGTGACATCTGCCCGCTGGTGTGCCACAGCATTGCTGTGTGACACCCGCCCGCTGGTGTGCCGCAGCGTAGCTGTGTGACAACTGCCCGCTGGTGTGCCACAGCGTTGATGTGTGACAACTGCCCGCTGGTGTGCCACAGCGTTGATGTGTGACAACTGCCCGCTGGTGTGCCACAGCGTTGTGTGACAACTGCCCGCTGGTGTGCCACAGCGTTGATGTGTGACAACTGCCCGATGGTGTGCCACAGCGTTGATGTGTGACAACTGCCCGCTGGTGTGCCACAGCGTTGATGTGTGACAACTGCCCGCTGGTGTACCACAGCGTTGATGTGTGACAACTGCCCGCTGGTGTGCCACAGCGTTGATGTGTGACAATTGCCCGCTGGTGTGCCACAGCGTTGATGTGTGACAACTGCCCGCTGGTGTGCCACAGCATTGCTGTGTGACACCCGCCCGCTGGTGTGCCGCAGCGTAGCTGTGTGACAACTGCCCGCTGGTGTGCCACAGCGTTGATGTGTGACACCTGCCCGCTGGTGTGCCACAGCGTTGATGTGTGACAACTGCCCGCTGGTGTGCCACAGCATTGATGTGTGACAACTGCCCGCTGGTGTGCCACAGCATTGATGTGTGACAACTGCCCGCTGGTGTGCCACAGCATTGATGTGTGACAACTGCCCGCTGGTGTGCCACAGCATTGATGTGTGACAACTGCCCGCTGGTGTGCCACAGCATTGATGTGTGACAACTGCCCGCTGGTGTGCCACAGCGTTGATGTGTGACATCTGCCCGCTGGTGTGCCACAGCGTTGATGTGTGACAACTGCCCGCTGGTGTGCCACAGCGTTGATGTGTGACATCTGCCCGCTGGTGTGCCACAGCGTTGATGTGTGACAACTGCCCGCTGGTGTGCCACAGCGTTGATGTGTGACAACTGCCCGCTGGTGTGCCGTAGCGTAGCTGTGTGACAACTGCCCGCTGGTGTGCCACAGCGTTGATGTGTGACAACTGCCCGCTGGTGTGCCGCAGCGTAGCTGTCTTGAGGCGCAGGCGGCGTGAGCGCCGGCAAGATGGTGGCCGTCGACAACAAGTGCCTCCTGCTGACCGGCTTCACAGTCGTCATGTACTTCATGTGGATGGACATCGCGCTTTGGTACAACCTGCAGGTGAGCTGGCGGCCGCTTCTGAAGTGGGAGGCGGCGCGTTTTCCCCGGTGCCGGTCCGTGCCGAGCTGGTGGGTGGGTGATGGCTGCGCCGGTGCGGGCGGCTACGCTTACCGACTGATCGCAGAGTGAAAGCGAATTGTTGATCCATGTTCTCAGTTGTAACCTCATTATCCGCTGTGCTTCTATCCACTTGCAAAGTTGAATGCACGTAAATGTGCTGTTCATGTATATTCAAGCTTGCCCCGCAGTGGGGTCAGCCTCGTTACCCGGCTGGCCAGGGAATTGGCGCTCCCTCGGGGTAACACAGCCGCCCCGGTAAGGGGTGTGGATACACGGAGGTGTTTCCGGGGACTCATGTAGTCTCCATCGTCCATCCATCTCTTCAAATTCCAGTATCCACCCCGTGCCAGCAACCCGTCGTATGTCTTTCATCCAACCCTACAACACCAACCCCTCCCTTATCACGAGCAGGTAGACCAGCTTCCCCTGGTCTACCCGTCTACTCAGTTTTATCGGGTTAGTCGCGCCACCTCGGCACGTTCCCCGGGGTTGAGTCCTGGAGGCTGAGGTCCCCCGTCGCACGGTGCTAGTTGTGACGAGGAGCAACGCTCCTCATTGGTCCTGATATCCCGGAGGTGCGGGCGGGTCCGTAGGGCCTCACGCGGGCCAAGTGGCTGGTCGCCTCGGGCCGGGGGCCTGGGGACTCCCCAGTGTCTGCCGGCCCGGCCGGCTGGGGTCAAGTGGTGGGCGGCGCTGGATCCCGGTCGGGGTGGTGAGTCTCTCTCTCCTGGCCGGGCGAAGGCGCCGCCGGCCCCGTATAGCTCCTCGGGCGCCTGACGTCCTCCCGTCCGCGGGACTCAGGCGCCCCCCAGTAGGGCCCCGACGTGGGGGTGCCCGAGGAGCGGAAACCAAACACACTCTATGGCAACTTCCAAAAACATACCCTCCCTGGACCTCTCACCAAGGACCAGAACGCCGGCTTGCCTACCGTAAGCCGTAACACCTGCCCAACACCTGCAGAGGCCTATCGCCCTCAGTACCCACCGTCCAGCCCAGTGATCTCTAACAGCGCTAGCTCAGAATCTAGGCTTCCGTCGCCGCGTGTGTTGATCCTCAAGTCAACCGAACCTGGAAAAACGTTATCTGCACTCGCACCATTTGAACGGAAGCGGGGATGCGACCTGCTTGGCGACGTACTTCGATGCGAGAAATTGAGGGATGGAGCAATTGAAGTAGAATTTCGAAGGACTGAGGATGCGAGGAAAGCTATGTTATTAACTGAATTTAAGTACAGCGTACGAGAGCAGGGCAGGAGGCGCGATGTCACGGTACCTATTTTAGTTGAGCCACACAAGACAAAAAACTTCTCAAAGGGTGTTATAAACCGTTTTGATCTGAGGGACGTCTCTGATGCGGAAATTGTCGATGGCTTGTCTGAGTACGGTGTCGTGGAAGCTAGAAGGATCAAGGTGAGGCGCGGAAACGACCTACAAAGTACGAACAATGTTGTGTTAACTTTTAACTCCACAGACATGCCCGTTGCAGTGTATGTTGGTTACGTGAGGGTGAAGGTTCGCGTCTTCGTCCCGAACCCTATGCGGTGCTTTCGCTGCCAAAGGTACGGGCACACCACCCAGTATTGCCGTGGTCACCCGACTTGTGGTAGATGTGGCGCATCAGAACACGCCGGCGAAACTTGCGACACTGAAGAGCTGTGGTGTGTAAATTGTGGACAGGGGCAGACCCCGCTATCGGCCTACGACAGAGCCTGTCCAGTACATGTCAAAGAGAGAGAAATACTTGCACTGAAATGCACTAAACAGATATCGTATCGACAGGCGAGGGAGATCTATATGGACACCCACCCTACAATATCGTATGCAGCGAAAGTAAAAGGTACTCAACCTGCCACCACTCACCGGGAGCCTCCCAGTGCTCCCCAGCTTTTAGCTCAGCTTGGTGAGTTATTGCGATCATTTGGACTCGTGTGCACTTCCTTGCCGGATCAAGGCTTGCTCCCCAATACTCAAACGCCTCGCCTCCAGGAGGCAGATGCTGAAACATCCACAAAAACGCCTGAAGCACACGGTCGTGCCGCCGGGGCAGCCGTGATCCCCTCCACGATGGTGCCCGTGAAGCACCAACTGAAGACGCGGTACCTGAAACCCAACGCGTCACCTGTGCCCCCTGCCGTTGCGACAGGGACTACTCCGCCCATTGACCTCACTGGTCGGCGGGTAGGAGCGACCCCCGTTGGGACAGAGGTTGGTGCGTCCTCGCGCCATCCACCAGTGGAACCACCCAAGGACCGAGCTCCCGGGATTGAAGTTTTATCTGGAGCGCCCGATCTCGGAGCTGCGGGTAGGGCAGCCCGGCACCACCCGCAAGGGACATCTACTGGTGCCAAGTCCAAGGGACCGTCGCCCCCAACGACACCCTCACCGGTGCCAGGGCGGCAGATGGGTCCACCTCCCACATCACCCAGGATTGGTGAGAATCGCACAACGAATTCTTCACCAGCAAACTCCAGTCGACCAGCGAAGCGACCACCTCCGTGGGAGACGTCTCCCACGGAAGCCAGTATTCCGCGATCCCGACCGCGCAGTCGGCCGAGTTCTGTGGATGGTCGCGTCCGGGAGCCGCACAATCAGAGGACGGACGTTTAGCGCTATGTTTAGTAGAGCTCTGACAATACTTGGAGCATCTGTCTGTGTCTGGATGAAGATTTGAACAGAGCTACAATATTCCTTCTAGTGAAACTTTAAATGTTTCCCAAGCAGTCCTTTTTACAATGGAACTGCAGAGGTTTTAAGAACAGTGCCCAGGAGATCCAGGTTATCTTAAATCAGCACTACCCTGTCGCGGTGTACCTTCAAGAGAGCAAGCTGCGACCTGACATTTCCTGCACCTTGAAGGAGTACGCAGTGTTTCGGAAGGACCTACTGACTGACACAATTGCGCACGGTGGAGTGATGCTGGCTGTTCACAATAGTGTCGGAGCTAGAGAGGTCGTGCTAAAGACAGACCTCCAAGCAGTAGCGGCGCGCATCCAGTTAGGTAGTATTTCTATAACGATATGTTCTATATATCTACCTCCTGGGACTGGTTTTACCCGAGCTGAGCTCGTCCGGCTAATTTTAGAACTACCCTCCCCTTTTTTAGTTTTAGGAGATTTTAACTCGCACCACACCATGTGGGGCTGCGAAAATGTGAACACGAGAGGTCGCATCTTGCAGTCGTTCATCATGGAAGAATCGTTATGCGTTTTAAACACAGGCACTCGCACCCACTTAACGATGCCAACTGGGCATACCTCGGCGCTAGATTTGAGTCTGTGTAGCCCACAACTGGCACAATATTTTGACTGGTCAGTATCTGACGACCCCATGGGTAGTGACCATTTTCTCATCTGGCTGACATATAGAGGAGACTCAAACTTGGGTATCAGACCCCAGCGATGGAACCTACGCAAGGCTGACTGGGACAAATTCGAAGATCGACTCAAGGACACATTCTCCAGTCCTACTGGGCAAGAACTACACTCAATAGATAGATTCACATCGCTACTTTTAGAGGCAGCACCAGGGTGTATTCCGAAAACGTCCGGATCCCCTCGTCGAACCCCTGTCCCGTGGTGGACCACTGCATGTCGAGATGCCATTCGAGCACGACGCCGCGCATTCAAAGCATTCAATCACAATAGTACCACAAATAATCTCATCTTGTTTCGAAAGGCGAGAGCGGTGGTGCGTCGTACCATTTCAGAAGCCAAACGTACATCATGGAGGGCATATATCACTGCTCTGAATCGGTCTAGCTCCTCGTCACAGGTGTGGTCTCGAGTAAAAAGAATTGCCGGTACATACAGTTCAGTCCCCCTTCCTGTGTTGCGAATAGCCGACCAGGACATCATTGACCCTGCGGAAGTTGCCTATGAGATTGGTCGTGCTCTATCACAAAGAAGTCGAGGCAGCACTGATCATCCTGAGTTCTTACGCCACAAAGCTGCATGTGAGTCGATGCCAGTTGATTTTACCACCTCTGTGCGCCATTCATACAATCGTCGTTTTACAATGAAAGAACTAACTTTCGCCATCGGATCACTCCGGACTACGTCGGAGGGACCTGATGGAATCCACAACGACATGCTAACGCGCCTTCCGTCCTGCGCTCGTATCTCCCTTCTTGCCTCTTTCAACTCATTGTGGCTCGGCGGCGATTTTCCCTCTTCTTGGCGAGAAGCCATTATAATCCCTATCGTGAAACCAGGCAAGACTGGCCGCGATCCTCTACATTATCGCCCCATCTCTCTGACATCATGCGTCTGTAAGCTCATGGAGCGGATGATAAACATTCGCCTTAGTTGGTTTCTCGAGAAAGAAGGCATCCTCACAAACTCACAGTGTGGGTTCAGGAAAAATCGTAGCGCTCTGGATCACGTTTTACGACTAGACACAGAAATAAGGCACAACTTCATGCAAAACAGCCACCTGGGAGCAATTTTTTTCGATATTGAGGCTGCTTATGACACGGTGTGGCGATACGGGATACTTAGGAAAGTTTGGAACCACGGAATACGTGGACCCATGGGAACGTTTTAAAAAACTTCCTGTGTGATCGTACCTTCCGTGTCCGCGTCGGAAACCATGTGTCTCCACGTTTTGTGCTGGAGAACGGTGTACCACAGGGGAGCGTACTTAGCGTTGCGTTGTTTGCAATTTTGATCAATGACATTGAAAACGGCCTCTCACCAAGTATAGGTAGGTCACTCTTCGTTGATGACCTGGCTATTTGGTCCTGTGCGACGCGATTACCATCCATGGCAAGACAGCTACAGATGGCCATAGCCTGTCTTGAAAAATGGACGATCGTGAACGGTGTCCGATTTTCTACCTCAAAGACGGTTGCCGTCCACTTCTGCCGACGTCGTCACCACTGTCCGGAGAGATGGTAGTTCGGTTATATGGACAGCAAATACCTGTGCGGCCGTCGGCTCGCTTTCTCGGCGTCATTTTCGACAACCGGCTATCATACAGCGACCATGTCAATACTCTGCGAGATAAGTGCTTCCGTGCAATGAATATAATGAAGTGTGTCTCACGAACTGACTACGGAGCTGATAGAGCAACTCTTTTAATGTTGTATCGATCTCTTATCCGCTCGAAGCTCGATTACGCGTCATTCATATATGACGGTGCCAGTGGCTCAGTGAAGCGGAAACTTGACACAGTGCACCACACAGCACTGCGGATCGCCATAGGGGCATTTCGGACGTCGCCAGCTGCGAGTATTTTAGCAGAGGCCCATGAGCCATCGTTGGCAAGCAGACGCGAGAAGCTGGGCCTCCGGTATGCAATAAAGCTAAGGCAGCTTCCAGAACATCCCACTTACAAATCTGTTTTTTCTCACCATTTGTTGTCGATTTTCCACGGGCAAAGAGGTCAAAGACAGACCATTTTGCGTCAGAATTCGCTCGCTACTTCATGAGGCTGAAATCCCACTGAGAGGCGTGGCGAGGATGAAATACATGCGAACTCCACCATGGGAACTCGCCTCACCCGATATTGATTTATCCCTGGCTACAACCCAGAAAGGACATACTGTCCCAGAGCTCTTCAGAGCAGAAGCACTGGAGCTACTAGAATTGTATCGCTGCTACTCTCGAACGTACACTGACGGATCCAAGACAGCCCATGGAACTGGTTGCGCATTTGTATGTCGGACAGCAACAAGATCTTTTACTTTACCACCACACGCGTCTGTGTACACTGCGGAGTTGGTTGCAATTATTAAGGCACTATGTTTTATTGAGGTTGGAGATGAAACCCTACATCTTATTTTAACAGACTCGTTGAGTAGCCTTCGGGCCCTTCAGTCTTTTCAACCATCAAACCAGTTCGTTCAAGAAATCCTGGCACGACTGACAGTACTGGGTAGAGCGGGTAAGAGGATTATCCTCTGCTGGATACCGAGCCATACCGGCTTCACAGGAAATGAGCTGGCTGACGCTGCTGCTAAGCGTGCCGCGCAGTCACGTAGGATTCGAGCTCTGCCCCTCCCAACCAGAGATTACTACGCAAATGTAAATGCTTTCCTCCAAGGAAAGTGGCAAGAAAGCTGGAATTCCCAAATTTTAAACAAACTCCGTACCATCAAACCAGTTCTGGCACCGTGGACATCATCGCTAAGGAAATGTAGGAGAGAAGAGGTGATTCTGGCACGCTTGAGAATAGGGCACACGTATGCAACGCACGGCTACCTTTTGAGAAGGGAGGCAAAGCCACGCTGTTCCCGATGTGGCTTACCGATGACAGTTCGACATATACTGTTTTCATGCCCCAACTTCACGGTAGAACGAAGACGTCACTTCGGTTCCAATTGCCACGAATGGTCTTACTGTGACGTTTTAGATGACAATTCGGAGATCACCCAGACAGGACAAATATACCGATATATATCGACCGCTCAGTTCGACGTAATCTATCCCTTCCGAAAATAGACTCCTGCCGCCTAGTGTAATGTGAGAAAAAAAAGTTATGGGCGCTACATAACCAGTAGCAGTTGATGCGCCCCTAAGCCCAAGCAATCAATCAATATATTCAAGCTTGCCTCTTTTTAACCCCTTGCCGTCTCGGGGGTTGATAGGCGCCCCACCCCCCTAAGGTTTTCCGCGGATTGCGAGTGAACGGCGCGCGGTAGCGCGCCGAAATTTGGCATACCTTTTCCCACATCAATTTGGCATGATGTGTCAAAATTTTGAGGTCAGTCATCTAGGGTCAACGAATTAGTCAAGGTCAAGTGAGGTCACCTCCAGAAAAGTTAAACCAGTCGTCACGCTTTAACGGATAAAGATATTGTAATGAAACTTTCAGCGTTTGCTTATCTTTAGGGACGAAACAAAGCGCACCAGAGGAATTATATATTTTTCCGTTTTTGATTACTTATTTGTTTTGCATATTTGCCCATTAGAGCTAAAATAAAAGATTCTGGCTAAAGTAAGCATTTTTTATGAGTGCAAGTTGACTTCGAACAACGTTTTTCGGTCCGCTCTACCCATTAGAAAACAAATTAAAGAAAATTGAACACTCAACATTTTAAAATAGACAAAAAAAATTGGGGTCGGCAAAAATTGTATGACCATGATCGATTTCGCGTTCCTTTTCTGATGCCAATAATTTTTTTCTTCAAATCTCCCAAAATGAACTCCCCAGAGCCAAAAACATGATGTATGTCGTGAAAACCTAGGCCCCCTAGTGACGTCACTTTTTTTTGGGGGGGGGAATTTCGGGGTGTCCAACTCGCCGAGCGCTTTCCGATGACACCTCTTTTGTTTTCGTGCGACGCTTAGTTTTGAGATTAGAGGGGGGTTTGTATCAACCCGAGACGGGGTGTGAGGATATGACCGGATCAACCAATCGGTTGTTCCGTGTTGATGCTATGCGGGTGATATTTTTGGTGGTGGATGATCGTTGTGTTGTGATGTGGGTTCACAGTACTAAAGTGAGCAGCATTGCTGTTCATACATTGCCAACTAGTGCTGTCCATGACAAATCGACCAGAGCCGTACAATCTCATGCCACGAATTTCGTCCAAAATTGTGCCACAGGCACAATTGTGTGCCTGGGGCATCCCCTCTTCGCCGGGACGATTGTTTGATGCACTCTTTCAGCATGCATTTTCTGCTTCTTGAACTGCAAACCACATGATCGATGAGATCGTCCGTACTTAGTCCCGGCACATGGAGCGCATTGACGACTAGTTTCGGATTTTGGTGATACGTACACACGTTCACGGAATCTGTGCAGCGATTCTCAGCGAAAACACAGTTCATTGGTCTTAATTTAGCAAACTTTGCTAAGCCAGTTAAAGATCGGTAGCTCTTGTTCTGTGTCTTTCCGGAGGCCATCTTCTGAAAGAGCGGCGCCGCCATTGGGACTGCTGTCTGGCTGGCTTCGGTCGCTTTCCAGCTCGATCGGCGGCATTGAGTTTTGATTTTTATACAGGGGAATAGTGTAATTGGTGCACAAGTCACCGCTTTCCTTAAGGCAAGGATCATCAACCCATGCATTGAGCCCGTTGGTTACCTTTTTTCAACTCTTCCTGATCAGTATTTGTTCCTCCCAAAAACGTCGACACACTTGGGGAACGTGGTTCGTAGTTTATCAGAATGTTTCTGCAGTTTTCACCGGAACGCACAGCAACACGCACCTGAGTACCTTTTCCCGTTTCACAACAGCGCTAGCGCTGTTGTGACAAGTGTTCTGAGTTCAGCGCATGCGTCGCTGACACGTCTGGTCTGCGACTAAAGGCTGACTGTAGGTGAGGCGGTATGACCGCAAACCCCATTCCGAGCATCGTTTTGGCGTAACCCCCGACCAAAGTACTCATGTCCTGCCCTGTTGTGCTCGTCGATATCGCTTCAAGTGCCGCGCCGTGATAAGTCGCCTTGTCGATGGGGTGGGGGCGCGCAGTACGAGTTCTGCGAACACTCACACAGCGGCAGTGCGCGCTCTACATCCTGGGATCATTTCACAATCGACAACAATCTGCTAGGTCTTCTGTCTTCACTTCCTTGATCCGGTGCCAATACGTAGGTACCTAGTTAATGATTCTGCAAATACAGCCGTACAGCCTCCATGGGCTGGAAACACTAATTTCGAAGGCGACCACCCGATCCGGGAATTCCAGTTTAATGACACAATTTTGACCGAGAGTTTGACGTGCCGTCAGTGCACCGACACGGCCGTCCCGGTAGCTCGTCCTCGGCCTTTTCGGCCCAGTTGCCAACTAACCCTTCCAGCCGGGGGCTAAATGCGAGCGCGTGAAGCGACTCGAACCCTGTCCTCCGTGGACTGGAGAGGCTACTTTAGGTCAGCGCTCTAACTGGTGCACCGGTATCAAGCCCCGGTAGTGGGGGTGGGGGGGGGCAGTGTCGGGACCAAGTGGATGTTAGAGTAACTTCCAATTGACTCGGCGATGCAGCCAAGCCGATTCATAATGTACCGTAGTGGGTAACACCAATAAGTAGGACGCCGTCTGGGCGAGCGGTGTTCAGCGGGCGGTGTGTGCGGTGTTCAGCGGACGGTGTGTACAGTGTTCAGCGGACGGTGTGTACAGTGTTCAGCGGACGGTGTGTACAGTGTTCAGCGGACGGTGTGTACAGTGTTCAGCGGACGGTGTGTACAGTGTTCAGCGGACGGTGTGTACAGTGTACAGTGCACCTGTCGCTACTCTTCGCCCGCGACCAATCGGCGTGAGAGATTGGCGACGCTATATGACTCAACGGTCGACGTGTCGTAAAACCAATAACCAACCTAACCAACCAACAGTGTACAGTGGACGGTGTGTACAGTGTTCAGCGGACGGTGTGTACAGTGTTCAGTGGACGGTGTGTACAGTGTTCAGTGGACGGTGTGTACAGTGTACAGTGGACGGTGTGTAGTGTTCAGTGGACGGTGTGTGCAGTGTTCAGCGGACGGTGTGTACAGTCTTCAGTGGAGGGTGTGTACAGTGTACAGTGGACGGTGTGTACAGTGTTCAGCGGACGGTGTGTACAGTGTTCAGTGGACGGTGTGTACAGTGTTCAGTGGACGGTGTGTACAGTGCACCTGTCGCTACTCTTCGCCCGCGACCAATCGGCGTGAGAGATTGGCGACGCTATATGACTCAACGGTCGACGTGTCGTAAAACCTGGGCGCTATATGACCGATGTAGTCGATGCGCCCTAAAGCCCTAATAACTAACTAACTGTCGTAAAACCAATAACCAACCTAACCAACCAACAGTGTACAGTGGACGGTGTGTACAGTGTTCAGTACACGGTGTGTAAAGTGTTCAGTGGACGGTGTGTACAGTGTTCAGTGGACGGTGTGTACAGTGTACAGTGGACGGTGTGTACAGTGTTCAGTGGACGGTGTGTGCAGTGTTCAGTCTGACGGTGTGTACAGTGTTCAGTGGAGGGTGTGTACAGTGTACAGTGGACGGTGTGTACAGTGTTCAGTGCACGGTGTGTACAGTGTTCAGCGGACGGTGTGTACAGTGTTCAGCGGATTGTTCAGTGTACAGTGTTCAGCGGACGGTGTGTACAGTGTTCAGCGGACGGTGTGTACAGTGTTCAGCGGACGGTGTGTACAGTGTTCAGCGGACGGTGTGTGCAGTGTACAGTGGACGGTGTGTACAGTGTTCAGCGGACGGTGTGTACAGTGTTCAGCGGACGGTGTGTACAGTGTTCAGTGGACGGTGTGTACAGTGTTCAGCGGACGGTGTGTACAGTGTTCAGCGGACGGTATGTACAGTGTTCAGCGGACGGTGTGTACAGTGTTCAGCGGACGGTGTGTACAGTGTTCAGTGGACGGTGTGTACAGTGTACAGTGGACGGTGTGTACAGTGTTCAGCGGACGGTGTGTACAGTGTTCAGTGGACGGTGTGTGCAGTGTTCAGTGGACGGTGTGTACAGTGTTCAGCGGACTGTTCAGTGTACAATGTTCAATGGACGGTGTGTACAGTATTCTGTGGACGGTATGTACAGTGTTCAGCGGACAGTGTGTACAGTGTTCAGTGTTCAGCATGCGGTGTGTACAGTGTTCAGCGGACGGTGTGTACAGTGTTCAGCGGACGGTATGTACAGTGTTCAGCGGACGGTATGTACAGTGTTCAGCGGACGGTATGTACAGTGTTCAGCGGACAGTGTGTACAGTGTTCAGCGGACGGTATGTACAGTGTTCAGCGGACGGTGTGTACAGTGTTCAGTGTTCAGCGGACGGTATGTACAGTGTTCAGCGGACGGTATGTACAGTGTTCAGCGGACGGTATGTACAGTGTTCAGCGGACACTGTACACACCGTCCGCTGAACACTGTACATACCGTCCGCTGAACACTGTACATACCGTCCGCTGAACACTGCACACACCGTCCACTGAACACTGTGCACACCGTCCACTGAACACTGTACACACCGCCCGCTGAACACTGCACACACCGCCCGCTGAACACTGCACACACCGTCCACTGAACACTGTGCACACCGTCCACTGAACACTGTACACACCGCCCGCTGAACACTGCACACACCGCCCGCTGAACACTGTACACACCGTCCACTGAATACTGTACACACCGTCCACTGAATACTGTACACACCGCCCGCTGAACACTGCACACACCGCCCGCTGAACACTGTACACACCGTCCACTGAATACTGTACACACCGTCCACTGAACACCGAGTGTACAGTGTTCAGCGGACGGTGTATACAGTGTTCAGTGGACGGTGTGTACAGTGTTCAGCTGACGGTGTGTACAGTGCTTAGCGGACTGTTCAGTGTACAGTGGTGTGTGAGTGGTAGTCGGGTGGGTGTGGCGCACAATGTGCTGCTCAGCACTCTCCCCGCGTTGCCGTGCGCTGTATACTCGGTGCAGCGGTATCGACTGTTGCCACTGGACGAGAAGGGGCGGGGCTGCGTGCTATTGATCATGTCACCACCTGCACGCGTAGAATGGAAATGATGTCAGCCCGGCGGTGAAATGGCCAGGACTGCATATTACGCCGCGAATCAGAGAGCACCTGTTGTATAACATTGGCGTGTTTGATGGTAAAATGTGACGACAGCTGTACGCGATTGTGGGCGTCGGTAGCTCAGTGGCTAAGCTGAGCGTCTGACATGCAAGAGGTATGGGTTCCGGGCAGACGCCATATGGTCCTGCTGATTGCGTCGTAAAGCCATAGCTACCACCACTACCACTGCACAGGATTGTGTGCCTGTCCTCTGTTTTTGCGCAATTCGAGAGAATTCCCGCTGTGATTCTGGACACTACATAGCAGAAACGTACGAATGGATTCTCGCACTCCAACTAGGTACATGTTGGCTTACGCATGCATCAAATCAGTGCATCAAATCAGTGAAAGCAAATTATTGTTTTTGCTGGTTAATGGAACTACGTTTTCTAGATATTGCCTGTTCGGAAAAGAAATCCATAGCAAGCGAATTACTATATTCAGAGTTAAAGCGAAAAATGCCTTCGTTGTATTTTGATGTGCTTGGTTGAGACTTTAATTAGCGTCCACCTTTACCTATCACTGCTACTCAGTATGTAGGGTTTATTGGCGCTCCTTATAATGATTCAGAAGTTTCAACTTATACGTATTATATTTCGGGCACAACCCTTGGTCACATGCATTCGGACAAGTGACATTGTACGACACATTGAAAAATCGCCAGAGTATAATTATCCTCACACGTGAATGTTACACAAGAGCACTACCATGAATAGCTGACACACCTTCCCGACGAGGCACCGCCTTTCTGTGGTGGGGGGATTGCGTTCCCCAATGATCCGGCTCCCATCTTACCGGTCAGGGGACAGACTAAGAGTGCCTCACTCGTCCTTCCATCCATACTCTCCAATTCCAGTGCCCACCTCATCTCAACATCCATGTCCTTCACCTGACCCTGCAACACCAACTCTCCATATCGTGAGCAGGTAGGACAACTTCCCCGGTCCTGCCCACCAGCTCAGTTTTATCGGGGTAGTCGCCGATAATGATCTCCAAGGTGATCTCCAAGGTGAAAAATGAATGTATGTGACCAAGGGTTGTGCCCGAAATATAATGCGTATAATTTCAAACTTCTGAATCATTGTAAGGAGCGTCAATTGAAAAACTACCTACTGTGTATATGTATGCCTTGCATACAACAAGCACTGAACGATCTATCACTGCTACTGCCCAAAAATGCATATTATTTAACACGAAGTATTTAACAGCGAAATCAGTGGCGCCTAGTATGCAACTTTTCCGTACAGCCTAATTCGGGTATGTCAATACCATGAACATGGCAACGGTCCTCCCCACTTGATTAGCTCGAGTCGCCCCTGTAATGGGTTACCAATTGCGTGTATTGTACCAATTGTAGTATGCAACTTCTGCACACAGCTTAGTTCGAATATTTCAATGCACAATGTTACTTTGATATCATCCATAAGCATGGTAGCATGCCTCCCCACATCATTCGCTCAAATCGCCCGTGCGATGTGTTGTCGCATTCGACAGGAGCACAGGGAACGAGTAGTCTAGGGGTAAGTTGCCCGTCTCACAATCGAAAGATTGTGGGTTCGAGTCTTACCTGTCGCTACTCTTCGCCCGCGACCAGTCGGCGTGAGAGATTGGCGACGCTACATGACTCAACGGTCGACGTGTCGTAAAACCAACGACCACCAATAACCACCATCGACAGGAGCATGCAAGGAAAGCTCCGAAAATGACACCGAGTTTCAGAGTTCTAGCCAGATTATTGGAAAATGTCGCCTGAATAACCCTCGGAGTGTGTGGGTGGGGTGGGGTCCGTCCCGCATACAGGCGTATGTTTAAATGAATATTGTCGGATGCAGGTCTGCACTATGTCGAGTGGATCTTGTCTGGTAGACTCTAGTGGTCTGCTAACCGTAATTGCCGGTAATATATGGCATGCTGGTATTTAACGCAATGGCATTGCTGATGATGTGGCTGTAATTCTAGCAATACTTCTATGTGGTACGTCCCGAGTGGTCTTTGGCCGAACATTGCCGCTATGTGTTGGACTGTAACATTGAGAACGTGGATCAAGAAGCGGATGATTCAGTTGTGAAGTGCCTAGTGAGGCCTCTTCGGCTGCGACTGTGAACAACAGCCTTGTACTGGATTTGTCATCCAGAAAACACTACCCTCTCCGCCTCTCGAACCCCCATCAATTCATCCCCCCCCCCCACCCCTCTCGGCTGCCGTCCATAGATGTGCAATACAAGAAGGTCTACCAGGTTAAGGCATCGTCTAGGGGTAAGATGCTCGTCTCACAATCGAAAGGTTGTGGGTTCGAGTCTCGCCTGTCGCTATTCTTCGCCCGCGACCAATCGGCGTGAGAGATTGGCGACGCTACATGACTCAACGGTTGACGTGTCGTAAAACCAATAACCAACCAACCATCCCCCCCCACCCCTCTCGGCTGCCGTCCATAGATGTGCAATACAAGAAGGTCTACCAGGTTAAGGCAAACGTGATTCCTGTTGGGCAACTGCCAGACGTGATCTCATGTGCGATGGCCACATGTAAATGCCATGGAGATTGTTGAAGGATCTGTTCGACCGAATTGTGGAATGTAAAATGTCTGCGAAGAACATTTGAGTTCCACCATTCCGATGTCTTGTATTGTCCTACTTTAGTGTGTTGCCATCTTATGTTTCGCTAGGGCTAGATCATGTCAAGTTCAACCGTGCAGTGCTCCTCACACTATGTTGCACTGCAATGCTTAAGCTTTTACTGACCATAAGTCAGAGCAACAAGTCAACGAGTTGCCGGGTAACCTTGTTTGTATGATTGTTGTTTGCCTTCGTATGGAAATGATGGATTATGTTCCTCCAGTGCCTAATTATTCCTACCAAAAGTTGACTGGGAATAATTCAGAGTGTACCCGCTCAACATAATTGTCTTCGAGCAGGCAAGCAATATTGTGTGCCCAGACTCAACCTCAATTGCACTTCAATGAACTCGGTAATCCCACCCGATCGTTTTCGTAACACGGCACACGGGTTGACAACGTTTTGGTCGCTTTTGCTGGTGGCTGTGGGATCCACAGTCTCCATCAGTGTGGATGTTACTGGTTCGTGGGAGTAGTTTATATCGACCAGCCCCATCGCATGCCTGGGCAGATCTTAAGCTGTCTGTTCCTAGTTGTCATGCTAACGCCGGCGCATGCCTCAGATTCTCTACCAGCGGGAGCATCGAATGGCTCGCCAGTGAGCACGTGAAATGTCAGCGTGTATAGTGTTGAGCTGTGCAGCCTCGGATTTACCACATTGTGCTTCATGTGTCGAAGGTTTTATGCAGCTTTTGGTTGGGATGGTTTGCGGTCAACTGACAAGATAAGGTCGGAGCTTCTGCACCGGCTCGGCTGTGTTGGAGCATCGGTGGTATGTCACGCCGGCGGTTCTAATTCCGGTTGAACTTGGCCAAGGTCTGCGCGACAAGCTCTGCTTACTGCAGGACTCCATTTTGTCAAGCAGTCGCGATAGATATTTAGCTTGATGAGAATGAGCATTGTTTTGTTGGTGATATGGATGTAAAAATGTCAGACATGATCTTGTCCAAAAAAGAAGGTGACGAAAGGTGAATTACGATTCAAACATTAGGCAACAAAAAAAAATGCAGTTTGGCTTAGTTGGTATTTATTTATAGTAGCGGGCTCCTTTCCCCTCCATTACCCTCTATATCTAGATGAAAACCACCTATAACGCTGCACTCTAAATAACTAAATTGGCGCGCGCACGAATTAAAAAAAACATCGTATCGGTCATAATCACCACACTTGTCAGATGTGTAGCTTAGCGACATCCCAGCAGTAGACGCTGTTGTCCAACTTGGCCGGATATTCCTTGTTTATAACCATCAGTCACAAACTGTCCTATATCTCGCCATTGACCTGTCGTGATATACATGGCCGGCGCAGATACGATTATGGTCGAGTATTTATCGTGATGCCATATGTGGTTTTTTGCATTTAATTCATTATATGCTCCGAGGTGTAGGATTCGCAAGTTCACCGATTTGTACAAAGGGCAAATATATTCGACGCTGTCGAGAAAAATGTTTGGTGTTGTGTCGAATAATATCCGAAGTGGTTCGTGTACTTGCTTTGCAACCTCAAACGTAGTCTTGGTAAACAAATGGGGTACGACATTTGGGCCTATTTTTAGCCGATCAAGTTGCTTTCAGCGGAATGATGTTAATAATGTGATTTCATTTGGTGTGAACGCCGCATTGGGTATGTTAAGTACATTTCTTATTTGAACCAAACCGATTCTCTCCCAATTATTTTCAGGAGCGGTTATGCCTGTTATGCCTGAATAATTCCCACCACTGTCGACATCTTTTTCCTTAGCCTTTAGGCATTTGACGTCAGATATTGCCGCCGTCATTGGCATTTCCCACGTGTTAGCTTCTCGGCATGGGAACGAGAGCAGCTCGCTAAGCCCGCTCGTTACCGTGCACACTGTAGGCCAGTGTCCGACTGGATGGCGCGTTACGTGTGTCTCGCGTGTCCAGTGTTCAGCCTGCCTGGCCCGGGCAGTACGCAGCCTGAATATCGATCGGCCCGCCGCTGTGGGTGCCGACTGAAAGGAAACGCTGGCCTCCTGCTGTGGAGCTCACCAGGCTGTTGCTCACGTGTCGACCAACGTGATCGCAGTTTGACCCAACCCCGGCCCGTCTCTCTGTCCCAACCCTCCCAGCCAGTCGCCCCAACCCACCCACCACACCCCCACCCCTCCCGTCTAGTTCCCCACGCCTCCTGCCTGGCTGGATGCGTCCATACAGTATTCGGCGGCCCCATCCCGTGGAATTATTGCCGTGTTATGTCCGTTATCCGTGTGCGGCGTGGGCCGGCCCGGGTCACGGAGCGCCGCTTGATATCGACTCGCCGGCGGTTGCAGGACGACCCGATTACTGTTTGCATGACGGTTCGAGTTCGGTGTCACCAACCGCAGCGAGCTGACGTAGAGCCGCGTGTACAGTGTTTCCCAGTGTGATAATGGTATTTCCCGGCGTCGCACTCGCGGTAATTCCCGGCGTCGTGTTATCGCCAGGGAGCTCTGCGGTCCGACTGTGGCTGCCCTGCCGTGGCAGGCAGTCTGCGGCAGGCAGTCTGTGGCAGGCAGTCTGCGGCAGGCAGTCCGCGGCAGGCAGTCTGTGGCAGGCAGTCTGCGGCAGGCAGTCTGCGGCAGGCAGTCCTCGGCAGGCAGTCATCTGCGGCAGGCAGTCGTCTGCGGCAGGCAGTCGTCTGCGGCAGGCAGTCGTCTGCGGCAGGCCGGCAGGCAGTCGCCTGCGGCAGGCAGTCGTCTGCGGCAGGCAGTCGTCTGCGGCAGGCAGTGGTCTGCGGCAGGCAGTCGTCTGCGGCAGGCAGTGGTCTGCGGCAGGCAGTCGTCTGCGGCAGGCAGTCGTCTGCGGCAGGCAGTCGTCTGCGGCAGGCAGTCGTCTGCGGCAGGCAGTCGTCTGCGGCAGGCAGTCGTCTGCGGCAGGCAGTCGTCTGCGGCAGGCAGTCGTCTGCGGCAGGCAGTCGTCTGCGGCAGGCAGTCGCCTTCGGCAGGCAGTCGTCTGCGGCAGGCAGTCGTCTGCGGCAGGCAGTCGTCTGTGGCAGGCAGTCTGCGGCAAGCAGTCTACGGCAGGCAGTCTACGGCAGGCAGTCTGCGGCAGGCAGGCAGTCTGCGGTAGGCAGGCAGTCTGCGCTAGGCAGTCTGCGACAGGCAGTCTGCGGCAGGCGGTCCGCGGCCACAGCAATGCTTCGCACCAATGTCGCGTATTGGACATGTGGCGTGTCGTGCACTGCGGACGTGCACTGGGCAACTTTTACCAGATATTGCATGGAACCGAGAGAAAGTATTATGATTCAGTATATATGCGTATATATATATATATATTTATATTATATGCGTGTGTGTATGTATAGTACATATATTACAATACTCCTTCATATTTTATATTGACTAATATTAGAGTGCGACTAGATATGAGTGAGGGAAGCGGAAGGCACCTAAAACGTTATACCTCGCCAGACTGTGCGTCCGTCTCTATTCGTTAGCGCCCGTGTCTGCAGGCCGAGTTGCTACTGTTGTCCGTCTCGACACTGTTCATGCTTCGAGTCCCTCTTCGCCTACCTTCGCGCGCTACGAGGCCCGGTGTGTGCCCGCCTGCAGGCTCTGAGGCCGTCCGACCCGGCCGGATCCTCTGTTTCGGCCAAGCCGGACGCCGGCGGCGGGTTCTCGGTCTTCCACCCGATCACGGTGAAGATGCTGATGACCGACCCGAGCAACCACTACATCCTGGTGCCGTTCTGCTACGTGTTCACCCAGGTGAGTGCTGCGTGGGCGCTGGCTGCGGGTGGTGGCTCCTGCTCTCATTCGAGTCGATGTCGCTTTCAGAGTGGTGGCCGTGTAAGTGGCAGCACCGCTTGCCGAACGCACTGCTGCCGACTGCAGATTCGGGTACTCTGTCGGCCGCTCGAGAAGCTCAAGGATTAGGCTAGCTACGGGAGGAGATCGCGGATGCAATGTTGTGTCGTCCGTGCACTGCATATGAACCAAAAACTAGGACAGTTTAATGTTAGCTTTGCGTTAGGTATTCTGTATCTATTTGATGCAATTAATATCTATATATCAGGCCGTAGGCCGACATATATTAATACTATAATGAAAAATTTGCGGTATTATTTGCGGTCGCACCTTTTTGTCAAACTCTACAAAAATGATACCGATCGAATAGTCTTCACGATGCGGGCGCGTTAGGGGGGTTTAAAATTAGCGGTGCAGGCGTCGTCACTGCGACGACAGTGGGAGGTGTTTGAACGTTTAAAATCGGCTCCGTTTTCCACGCTATTAACGCCCCTGTAGAACGCTATTTTTGAGTTCAAAGTGACATACACTTGTAGCCGCGAATTTTCTGATGCCCACGGTACCTTTCAAAATTCACCAACTCAAATAGTTTGGTTACAGTCGTGGATGCCCCGAATCATTACAAACACGTCTACTCGGCCGTCCCAAAAGGCTCCAGCATGCCACCGTCGACCGGCGGTTTTGCTCCAGATAGCTTGAATCGGTCGAAAATTATACTAAGCGCGAGCTGCTGCGCCAGCCGCACTGCGTTTTGAAGGATTTCGCATATAAACGTTTCCAAGCTTAAGCATTGTAAAAATTTACGCCCGTTCCTTCAACATGTGAAAATATCCGACGCTGTGGCCAGGCACCCGATCGCCCGGATCGCCCGGAACCGCTGCTGCGCACCAAGGGAGAACCTAAAAACCGCTGTATGGGGTTCTCCCTATGCTGCGAAGCCGACACGTTGCCGAGGTTTGGAAAAGCTGCGACAAGAATGATTTTCGAACAATCGATCGCGCCCATCAACGATTCCAGTTGAATCACTGGGGCCGGGAGATGTAAGCTGAAGTTAATTTTTATTGCTCAAATTTTCCAATCAATCACCTTAAAATTAATTGAACTTGAACTTGGTTGGTGATATTAGTGTACTGAGATTTTCACGACACGGTTCTATTGAGATTTCAGTTGATGTTGGATTAGGTTGCGTATTGAGATAGGGAAGTTTCATCTGGAATGTTGAGCATGTGATCAATCTCACGTATCTAATGTTGTTGAAAAGTCGCTTTCCGCAGGCATTTGCCACGTCCAGCCACTCAGTCATTCCCGATAAGCTGGGGTTGGGAAGGGGGCGGGACAATTCCATACATGCCATGGCAATTGGCATATGCTCAAGTGATTTCTTGGCTAACATTTTCAATCAAATAGTTTAAAATCAACTTAAGTTTAAGTTGGCCGGTAAATATCGAGTAAATGATAAAATGTTCGTTAATATCGAGAAGGTGCCATTTTACTGCAACATTTCGGAACAAATCATGAAAATATCGGTAACTGGGGTGGGTGAGGGGGGGCGCGGGCGGGCGGTAGAGGTATACACACTTTGTCTCTCGATCCGCCACGGCACATCAACCAGTAGTGGTACAGCTGGGGTGGGGGGGGGGCGGGCGGTAGAGGTATACACACTTTGTCTCTCGATCCGCCACGGCACATCAACCAGTGGTGGTACAGCTGGGGTGGGGGGGGGGGGGGGCGGTAGAGGTATACACACTTTGTCTCTCGATCCGCCACGGCACATCAACCAGTGGTGGTACAGCTGGGGTGGGGGGGGGGGGGGGCGGTAGAGGTATACACACTTTGTCTCTCGATCCGCCACGGCACATCAACCAGTGGTGGTACAGCTGGGGTGGGGGGGGGGGGGCGGTAGAGGTATACACACTTTGTCTCTCGATCCGCCACGGCACATCAACCAGTGGTGGTACAGCGGATGGTTCGGTCCCCACACCGTGTTCTGAATAAAGGAGTGCCAGCGCACCTATTCAGAAGGTGTCGTCATCCCAACTGGTGCTGGAAATTCGGTCACCTTACTAAGAATAGTTTCGCACTATTATCCTGCTTTGTGGCAATATTACTGCTATATGGAAGACCTCTAGCCACTCAGCTTACTTACGTTGATAATTTCATTCATTCATTGATTTGTCATACATTCGTCATTGGTCCGTCAGTCATTAAGCTGCCGCTGATAAGCTGGAGTGTGGGAGGGATATCAGGATATGTGTGTCCACTCCATACATGCCACGTCAATTGGCATAATTTGGCAGCATCGCACCACCATGCACGATAACCAGAGTACCCCCCCCCCCCCACAGTACACCTGAGGAAATCTGAGATGGTCATTGGATCTGAGGAGGTGGCATAAGAAATATAAACCCTGTCGGTATGGAATGTTGGCGCAAAGAGCACATAAAATTAGTGGATACGCTCGTGCTAAGATACTCCAAAATGCGGGGGGGGGGAGTGGAGTGATTCCGTGTGTCAGTAGCTCGCGAAGCGAGCGGCATAGGTGCACTGGTCTACGGGTCATTCATTTTACGTATCTATTGTTTATGAAATGCCAGCTGACGCAACTGCAAGTAGGTACCTATGGAGCTTGCCGGAGACGATTGCCACGTCCATCCTTTCTAGATAGGCTGGAGTGGAGATGTTTGTCAGGATATGTGTGTCAGTGTTCTACATGCTAGGTGGGTTAGTTATCAAGTTATCCGTGCCAAAAGCGAATTGGTTAGGTTACGTTAGGTTGGGTTAGTTATCAAGTTATTCGTGCCAAAAGTGAATTGGTTAGGTTAGGTTAGTTTAGGTTATTTGGCATTAGGTAGGCAGGCACCGATCCAATCTGGCTAAAACGGACGTTTTCCCTATAGATTGCGCTTGGTTTTTTACCTACAGGTTTTCCAAGCAGCTTGGGTGTTTTCCCTACACTTATGACATATTAGTGGGAAGAACGTCCGAGGATTTGCTGATTACGGAGTGGAGTACGGGTGCCAAGAGCACGCGAAGCCAGCAGCATAGGTGAGACCAAGCCCGTCGGATGCCGGGCGTGGCGTGCCAGTGCACTACTGATGCACTGTGCACTGCCCTTATCCCCACTGGTTCCGAACATTCGTTCTTCTCGCTAAGGATTGTTTCTCAATATTCTCCTGACCCGCGACAATATTCCCGTCATACATGGATGACCTCCCGCCACTCCGGTTACCTAAGTGAAGCATTTCATTGATTGATTCATTCGCTTTGCGTTCAACATTCATTCGTTCGTTCATCCATTCACTCACCATTCAGTAAGCTGCTGCTGATAAGCTGTAGTGGACGGGAGATATCAGGATATGTATGTTCACTCCATGTATCCCACGTGAATTGGCGAAATTTGGGGAATTCGTACCACCATGCGTTGTAACCAAAGTACCTACCAAAGTACCCCCTGCCCCACAGTATACCAGAGGAAAACTGAGATGGCCATTGGCTCTGGGAAGGTGGCACTTGAAACAACCCCATTCTGTATGGAATGTCGGCGGATAGAGCCCATACAATTATCGGATTCGATCGTGCTAACCTCTTCAAAAATGCGGAGAAGGAGAATAGAGTGGATTCCTATTGTCAAAAGTTCGCGAAGCGGGCAGCGTAGGTCAGATAAGCCGGCGATAGTCGGCGCCATCTGACCTAGTAGTCATTGAATAATATAAATAAGAAAGACAAGGTATGAACTTGGGGCGCAATAGTCTTCTTGTTCTCTTTTTTCAAATAATGTTTCCAACTTGGAATGTGTTGCGGCCACAGGTGACCCGCTTCACGGAGGTGTTCACGTGGGTGACGCCCAACATGATCAGCATACTTCGCATCGCGGTGATCCTGCCCGGCCTGCGCCTGATGCTCTCCGAGTCGCTGGGACTGCGTCAGGCCGGCGTCGCCGTGGTCCTCCTCGGCGAGTGGATGGACGCCCTGGACGGATACGTGGCGCGTCTGCAGGTGGGTCAGTGTCACGGCCGGCACTCAGTGTGGCGGCACGTCACCGGGTCTGTGGGTACGTCAGGGGTCGGCACTCAGTGTGGCGGCACGTCACCGGGTCTGCAGGTGGGTCAGTGTCACGGCCGGCACTCAGTGTGGCGGCACGTCACCGGGTCTGTGGGTACGTCAGGGGTCGGCACTCAGTGTGGCGGCACGTCACCGGGTCTTCAGATGGGTCAGGGGTCACGGCCGGCACTCAGTGTGGCGGCACGTCGCCGGGTCTCCAGGTATATCAGGAGTCGGCACTCAGTGTGGCGGCACGTCACCGGGTCTGCAGGTACGTCAGGGGCAGTGATCAGTTATTCGCGAAATAAGGTGAAATATACCACCCGTCTGTGTCGGCAGTCGTCCAGTCATGCGATGACGTCGGAGGTTGGCGAGCTGGGCTACGTCGTGGACGGCCTCTGCGACGGCGTCAGCTGCACCATGCTGATGCTGGTGTGTCTGGCGTTCCTGCGGCGACACCCGCCGCGCCAGAGCGTGCACGCCCTTCAGCTGCCCGTCATCTGCTTCAAGGTGCCTACCTGCTCGCGCTGTGGCCAAATCCGCTTCTGGTTGGTCTGGCTACAGTCGCAAGATGCAGCCATTTTTCTGCTAGAGTTGCCCCCAAAGTTGCAAATGATATGTCGGGTATGAGTGAGGTGTAACTTGTCATAAGTTGCCAAACACGGTCGTTGCCACGGTGAGGGACGGGGATGCGTCCCCGTTAGACTTCGTGAAATGTATCATTTCAAGTTTGGCCTTTTTCAGTGCAACGCCGTAGGTGTATACACCTATGACGTTGCATTGTGAAGAAATTGGCCGAAAAAGAACATCTCATTTCCCATCCGCCATGGAAATTTCGTGGCGACGCCCATTATGCCAAGTTTGATATTCCACTTAATATAGCTTACTCCCAGTAGACTCCTTGCTGAGTTCAAAGCTCACTGTTGGCTCAAGCCCTGGAATTAAATTTGATATTTATAATTGTAAATATTAATGTATATGTATACACTTTTTCGTCGAGGCGCCCTAACACCGAAATAACTAAATGAAGTATATGTATATATATATTCCAGTGGACCTGCTTGTATTCCAGATTGTTGACACATCTTTATATGCTCGAAGTCGCCGCTTTACAAGAGGTTTTTCGAAACCTATATGGTTAGGGTCATGGCCATGTTCATCATATGGCTATATGTATGGCTGACCTGACAAACGCTTGAGGTATTCGGTAAAATACTGTTAACAGTGAGGCAGGTGTGTTGCTATGTAGCCTTTTACCACGTTTTGAACTCCGTATGCCGTGCTGGCAAGTGTAAGTACATCTGGAAAACAACTGGGCCAAGATATAACTTAAGGAAGAAGTGCGTCATGCATTGCATGCCGGCTGCAGCTGCTCCGAGTGGCCGTCACGTCCGCGTCTGGCCACCAGGTGGCCGCTAGCTGGTTTTCTTCCCGCCAGGTGGACACCAGCGCGCCCGCGTGCAAGGACAACGAGGCTCTGCTGGGTGGCGGCGCTTCGCCCGGCCCTCGGATGCCGGTGTCGGCGCGCGCCATATTGGTCACCCTGCTGCTGTTCGCCGGCCAACTGCTGCTGGCGTCGGTCGGATGGAACCGCGCCATCGACAGCTACCAGCGGACCTTGCAGAGCCACGACGGCTCGCACACGGTCAGTGGGGCGGGGCTACCAGCGGACCTTGCAGAGCCACGACGGCTCGCACACGGTCAGTGGGGCGGGGCTACCAGCCGTTTTCAAACAGGTTGCGTGCACAATTTAGGTCAGTCACCAAAGGTTATTGACGGGTCAAAGAGGATAATGTTCCAAAATCTTCGAAGTGCAGTCATTTGAAATAGTTACAATATATTAATGCCAAACTCACTCAGGTTCATCAGCTGGTGATGCTGAAGGGTGCTCCAGCTGTATCCTGATATGACTGCGGACACACAGATTCGCCAACTGGTGATGGTAAAGAGTGCTCCATCTGGATGCTGATGCATACATTCGCCAGCTGACAATGCTGAAGAGTACTTGATCTGGCTGCTTGTGCGGCTGTGTCGTATGTTGGCCAGCTGGCGATGCTGAAAGGTGCTCCATCTCGGTCCCGAGTGACGACTGACACGCTGGTTTGTCAGCTGGCCACGCTGAAGTGTGTTTCTGTGTGCGACTTGATGCGACTTGGCTGGCACACAGGCTCGTCAGCTGACAATCCTGAAAAGTGCCTCCACCTGGATCCTGATGTGGTTTTGGCGGGTGTTCTGCTTCCACTCAATGCTCCACTGCTTCATCATCTCCATCTTCTTCAATAAAGTATGGGTGAGTTCTGCATAATTATATCGCCTTCTGATAACTCACAAGGACAACTTGGGCTGTTAGTTGGCGGCCTTTCGGCCGCTCTCTCACTGCTGGTCTCATTCGCATCATCTTCGTCTCTTTCTTTGCGATGGCTACGCTTAAGCTTGTTGTACGAGCTGCCTTGTGTCAGCCGCATAGCCGTCGCGTGGTGACATGCTCGTGGTGGTTCCCATCGAATCAATGCGTTGCTGTTTCTGTCTGCGTCTAATTCGGGTTAAATTTGTTTGTGGTCATAAAAAAAGAATGCCAAGACAGATCATTAAGATTAGTATCTGGTTCCTACGGTAGCAGTGATCTGCATCTATTGATCTGCGTTTATTCGGTATGTCTCCTGTCCTTATTGGTAAGATGGTTAAGGACACGATGGATCTTCTAGATTTATTAATAATTTATTAATTCTAGATTATTAATCATCAGCATGTGTTTTTTGATGATAGGTAGCAAGCCTACAGGCGTGCTGTTTTTTTTTTTTTTTCGGTGTGGCTGGGCCTGAGTTTTTTATTGGAAAGGTGTAACGAGGCTAAAACGCATATCATGTGCCTACGTACTTTTGCGCATGAGAATATCATTGTGCTGTGTGAGCAATGACAGCTTTGGACCCCAAATCAATCCAGGACGGCAAACGTATTCCGTTAGCAGTCCTGAACTCGCCATTCGCTGGCTGGGCACGACGATGCCGCCACTACCTTCACAGGAGTGTCTGACGGCTGTGGCTGGGGACGACGATGCCGCCGCTGCCACTACCCGTGCTGTTTCGCAGGAGTTTCTAACGGCTATGGCTGTGGTCAATACCGCCGCTGCCACTACCCGTGCTGCTTCGCAGGAGATGGCTGTGGCTGGGGAGGACAATGCCGCCACTACCACTACCCGTGCTGCTTCGCAGGAGTTTCTGATGGCCGTGCGGCACGTCGGCTACGTGGCGTTGATCGTGCTCGTCGTGCTCAACGAAGTCCACCTGCAGACGATCGGCCTGTATTTATAGTCGCCGCCGAGCTCGCCGGATGGCACCACCGTCGCGCCGCCTGGACTTCGCGACATCTTGGCCGCGCCGCCGCCTGCCCGTCCGTTCAATCCATTCGCCGGGCTTTCGAGATGGCAGTGGCTGCAGCGGCGGATGCTGGGTAGATAGTCGTGTTTGAGGCCTGGTTGGAGACCGCTACGCGAACCGCCTCCACTGGGAAGCACAGTAATCGGAACGCCTGTGTGTGTGATCAGGTCGCCTATGTGACATTGACCCTGCGCCGTCGTCATGTCCAGTCATCCATTATTGTATGTCCAGTAGCCTGGCGCCAGTGTCCTAGCTGGGCGGCTGTAAAGTATCGACTGTATGGCTCGACTAGCCGCTGAGCGTTGTCAGCAGGACTAACTCAGCATTTAGACGTCGATTCAAACCGGATAGTGTGTCGTCGCTTGCTGCAGTTTCCACCCCGGCACAGTGTCTAGAGGATGCGAGCATGTCGGATACTTGTGAAAGCCCATGCCACGATCCCGTCCGGTGCACGGTAGGCTCTAGTCATTGTGACCGCTGTCGGCCAGGCGTTTCGATGCGCACCTGTCCGCTGACCTGAGATTGAGCGGCGCCTCACCTAGCTGCAATCGGCGACGTGGGTCGCCACCGATAGTGCCCGTCGGGGTTAAGGGGGAGGGGCGCTGTCATTTGCGGCTGACAGTGGAGGATGAACTCGCACAGCAAGCGACATGATTGCCCCTGTCCGGGGAGATTGAGAACACACGAGGTGTTCGCAAATCGAGTTAGTTCTTTTGCGTGTGTGTGGGGGGGGGGGGCTTAAATGTCGACTGCATTGGTCATATGGCAGCCGTAAATCGCTGGACGGACGGGTTTCGTCCGCTTTAGAAGGAAAAAGGTATGTTTTGCATGTCCCGTTTTCGATCACCAGGTGTTTTAAGCTTAATCGCAGCTGATTGCAACAACGCTATTGATTTTGTTCGATAATTTACGCGGGGCCGTGCCTTCCCAAATCCGTCCGGCGACGTGGCTCGCCATCATTATGCGGGTGATGTGGAGCCCCTGCCTTGCGGCGGAATTTCCTACCGGCGGAGCGGGGATCAGTGCGCCTTGACGTCGCTATCTTTTGTTCCGGTCTAAACGGATATTGTAAACGTCTGACGAAACTTCAGCCTTGAACTTGTCCAACCGCCTGCGGGATTCGTGTCAACTGCTGTGCGTCATCCTCACGCAAGGTGAAATGGGTTAACGCTGGGGCGCTCCCAGCGACTTGATCGCGACCTCAGTTTTCGGATCAGCTCGTAAGCAAGTGCTGCTTCGTGATTTAATATGAATGATATGTTTACTTATATGCCGAAACCAAGGGTCAGTATGGCAGCACGTAGCAGTCAAGGCGGCGCAATCGGGTCAAGGTCAGCTACGGAGCACGTGGTAGAATGTAGAACTTGACGATCTTCGTAGTACACTGCACTTCGAGAGCAGTAATGGGCGGCAGCGATGCCAAGCGACAAGTTTGGGCATTTCTAGTTTCTTTTTCTTTTTTTCTTCTTTGGGTGTAGATGAAAAAATCACCTCAACCTTGTATCGACCCACACACCTTAAGAAGGAAATCCGCGTGTAAAAGCCTTCCTGGTCAGCCCTGATCCAGTCATGACCTTGTAATAGTCATATTTTTACCCTGTCTTGTGCCCGTGATATATGCTCAGGAGGTTTTATGTCGAATCTCCGAAACGCCATCCGACATAACTTGGCATTTGGAATACTTTTAGAGGGCATTATTTTCAAGGGTGTGCAGTTCGTGTTTGTGTAGCAGTCGGCGGCAAGCTATGTATATAAACATCTAAATAATGTATATTCGCGTTTATCGTAATGACCTGATCTGAAGACATGTTATTGCTGCGTTCAAATATTTTCTATGATCATTTATTTGAACTACCGTATTCATAATTAACTGTCTGCTGGGGCAAGTTGCTGTTAAATATAATTTCAATATAAATCCAACAACCGCGTTCGGAAGTGGGGGATGGACTAACTTTTCAATGGCTTAAAAGTGGACACAAAATCCTTGGGTGTGTATCAAATAATCATCCAAGCACACGCGTACGCACACACCGCTGGCTTGCATAGGATCATAGAAATGCAAAGTTTGTGCGAGCGCATTGGTACCCGATATACAAGCTCTATTTGTGCTTGAATGTCAGGGTGCATACAGAGTGACATTTGAAATCAGCTCTTATTCGTACTTACGCTTCTTGGAACGCCCTTTGATAGCAGAGGATCGTTATGCCCCGGGTTGTTCCTGCAGTTATTTATGCTGTCCACTGCATAATAGCGAAAATTAACGCCGACTTATCACAACTGCTGGTGCTTTATTGTGATGTCACTGTTGTAGTGAGAGAAGTCAGGTGCCTGCGTTTACATTATCGGTGTCTCAGAGTTCTCGTCAGCAAGCCTCGCCAATCACGACTCAGTTGCGGGTGCCATGCTATGTGAGGGTGCCATTGTAGGGATGTTCACCATGACAACGTACGCATAGTGTGTGTGATCATATCCGGTGACCAGTCTTGTTATCAACATTTGTTATTATGAGCGTTGGAAAATGGATTGTCTCTCTGCTACCTTTGCACCTTTCGGAAACCCTATTTTTTCGCCCGGAACTTTGCAAAATATTTGTGATGGTTCTGGTCCCCTCACGCTTTTTCGCGATGATGTTTCAATGATAGGTGCATGAATATACGCCTATAGCAGTGAAGGTTGTTCACATCCATGGTATGTGCAAATTATGACGCCAAACCCGTTGTGTGGTGCTTGTAGGTCGCCGACGGCCATGCAAATTGTGGCGATGGGCCTCATTACCGGTTCGGGTGGCCGTTGTCGCTCGAGACATGGCGATTGCGGCGCTGTGTACAGGACGGTGGCAGGCACGCAGCGTGGTGCCAGCGGTGGGAAACTGTGACCCAGCCACGACCCCACTACGCACTGGGGTGGCTGGTTTCGGACACTGCTGTGTGGCGGATGTCCGGCTGCCAGGTAGCCGTCAGCTCCGTTCTGCAGTTGTCGACGGTCCCTCTGCACCGGATGTGCACGATGTGCAGCGTTTTGTTGCGTTTGTATGTGTGTGTGCGTGTGTGTGTGGTTTGTTAGTCGAGCCCAAGCGAGGCGGTGCGGTCAACGCCGAGGTTGGACAGTTCAGTGCGCCGGCCAGTCGACAGCGTTGGTGCATTTCTGTCGGTCAGTGAGAATCAGCGATGCATATCCTCTGGCCAATCGGTACGTCGTTTTTCGTTCAACCTCATGGCGAAGTCGGGAATTGACTCGGCTCATGTGGAGGGAAAATTTTCTGAAATGTACAGTTTCTAACTTTTCGGATTTGAATAGCTACGGGTGGAAGGATGGTTTTGAACGATTTTTGTTCGCGACATGTATCTAGTTTTCTGGAAGCCTGTTGATTTATGCACATGTTCCCTTCAAATGGGAGCAGTAGCACAATCCCGATTCTTCCCCTGCCCTGGCTCCACCACTGGGCTGATCCTGTTCGGCCAATTCGATCGCCAGCAATGCCAACGACTTCCGTCTCGATGGGGTATGTGTGTGTGCAATGAGTGCCGTGGGCATAGCCTGGTGACCGCGTGTCAACGGATCTGGTCTCAATGTGGACCAGAAAATGGCTAGTTTTCTATGGTTGTTGCGCTTCCTAGCATTTGTGCCACGTGGAATGCACTGGTGGGTTTGGTATTTGCTATTTAGATATGCCGTTTGGTCCGATGCGTCATCGTGAGTCGTTTAGTACGGGCGGTAGTGGTTGCAGGCTAGCAGTTGTTTTGTTCTCCAGTTTTTTTGTGTAGCCTTACCCTGCATTTGTTTGACTGCCTGCATGTGTTGGACTGATGGATGAAAATAAGCAGCTGTCATGATATCGACAGTTTGTAATGTTTTGTCCTTGCATGTACTTGTACATGTGTTGAATGATGTCGAAGCCTTAGTCATGTTAAGCAGGTGAACGAAGACAATTGATGACTAGGAAGCGGTCGGTTGGCAGCGGGCTGTAGTGAGGTCGCGATGTGGTGCTTTGTCACGCAGTGTACCGACGTTTGTGGAGGGCACGACCGCACGGCCGAGGAGTCGATCTGTGGATAATCACGGCGAGGCACGTGTCGCCACACTGTCTGTGTTCGGGCCACTCCGACCATGACATTGCGCCTGATTCGCCGGTCGGTAGAGGCACGGGCCCTCCGGTGCGCAAGGGACCGCCCCCGCATCACGTCACCAGGCACCCCGTGTGCTTCGAACCCCTGAAATCATCATGTGTGAGACAGGTTAGTGCCACTGGTTAGTGCCACTGGCTAGTGTATTCCAACTGGTTTCGTACTGGCTTATTGGTGTGCGCGGGTACAATCTAAAATACAACTTGAGCACGCCCAGACTACTTTGTCTGTGACGACGAGAGGAGTGAGTGGCGCTGCCCTTGACGGCCGATCGAGTAGTTCCGCTTGTGTGATTGGACTGGTCTCTGGCTGCCTTCAGCAGTGTATCGCAATTCAAGTTGTCCCGATTTATTTTCTTACTTCCTGAACGTTAATAAACGGTTATTCTAAACGGTTTTCCATGGACGGTGTATGACCACCGCAGTCGATGCGCCCCTAAGCCCAAATAACCAACAAACCTAAACGGATTTCCCGTCGCATAATGACGCACGAGAGACGTGGCAGGGAAACCAATACGGATCACAGTTTGGAATCGACGCAGACAGATACACCCACCTCGCGCAACTCACAACATGCACATGGCAAATACTATGGGCATGGTAGCCGGCCGGCCGTCCCTGATCCCGCGCCACGCGGCCCCGGCCGGGTCCCATTCCCTTCCGCCGGATGTCCTCATTTGTTGACACAACATTTTAGCGGTAGCTAGATGGTTAGTGTTCTGTAACTATAGCAAGTAAATATCGGCGTTTGGACATTCAAACAATCTTTTATCAATGCACGCTCCGAGATTATGAAATACTTGATTAGGACACCTGTCCGGAGTGGCTTACAGTGTAACTTCAGGATGCCGAGAAAAAAAACGCTAAGTTTATGGACCAGCCAAGAATTCCTGTGCGAGCAGTTTCCCAATTTGACGTCACCACGGGGTGTGTAGATGCTTACGATCACTTCAAAGTGTTGGGGCAATTTGCGACTCACCAGATTTCCAATGTTTGTTGGAAATTTTGCTGTCCTACGAGGACACCGAGCGTTGATGAGTTAATGACAGGTCTTGGCTCAGGGGCGGATTCAGGAATTGTCATGGGGACACTTAGCTGTAGGGACACCATTTCTTCGGAGGGACGCCACTGTGAAAGTACCTGGAGGGGCGCCTTTGGCTAAAATCAGTTGATTAGGGGGGAGAAGCTGCACATTGAAGCGGCACCTTTTCTCTCAGGAGGGCGTCTCTTTCCTCTCCGAGGAGCACGCCTGGCTGAAAACCAGCCTTCCAGAGCCTTTTCCCGACCGGAGGGGCGCCACCTTCCATGAGGGGGGGGCACATGTCCATAGTGTCCCCGTGTATCCGCCGCTGTCTGGCTGTATTAAATAACTGGAAATATGGACAAGAGATGCCAGAGCACGAACACGACCTTTTCTCGATTGTCATCAAGCTTAGCATTATGCAGACTAGTTGGTGGTGCTATGGTGCCAAAATTATTATTGTGCACATTTTGCCACCTCAATTATCCCCTCGAGAAAACTCCTGTTGTCGCCTGTGAATCCACAACTCAACCTCCGCTCCATGCCACAAAATCCTGAGAACAGCTCTGAATCGGTACTGCCGCCACCCACTCCAGACAAGTTGACGCCACCCGTGAATAATCACCCCTTCATTTATGGCAAAGGCTATGGTCGTGAAATACTGGAACCAACCCTGAATCGGCCCTGTGCCGCCACTCTTGCGAAACACGGCCTGGCAGCGCCCTGCAAATCGGCTCCTCTCATTCGGAAATTGAAAAAAGTAAACTTGAAATACCTCTCGGTGATCGAAAATTATTTGAGATCCTATGCTCCGCTCTTTCTCTGCTTCAGCACACTTTCCTGGTGGCACCCCTTAATCAGCATCCTCACCACCACTAAAATAAATCCTAGTTACATTATATCACTGAAGAAGCACCTCGCCCTTCCAGAAACAAATTATAGAAAGGACTTTCAATCGGCACTTCCATCACACCGTCCAGAGAGTTATCTGGTGATGCCCCAAAAATAGTCCTTAACCGGCGCCTTCACCATCGTCCCCTCACCACGAGATAAATTTCCGGCAACATCACTAAATAGACACCCTGCACCCTCCGCTCCGGTGCACGCGGCTCTTCTGGTTCACAATCGGCTGGCTACCTCGCCCACATCTGACAGTCTGACAAATAGTACTTGAATAATGTTTCATCTTGACCTCGTCCATAAATGGAACCGTCCTGTTGACAATACCATGAACAAATAAGTACTGAATATCGCCGCCAACCCCACACTCTAATGCTGAGCCGTAATTACAAAGTTGAATTTCAAAGACTCACGGCGCATCCCACCCCGGATTCCCCACATACTGAACGAGCATTTCATCGGATGGCACAGTAAGATCTCAAAAACTTGATCCAACCGAGTTTTCTGAGGTTACCTACATGTGCCCACAATCTTTTCAATGCAACGTCATTGGAATGTCCTCCATAACCATCACCCTTACTCCTCAAGTTCTAACCAGCTGATGCTATTTATCGGATCGGGCGCGAAGCAGGTATACCTACAAACGTATAAAGTTCGTTTTGTTTTCACCCTAAATCAGGGCCGTTCTAGTTGACCTTTGGAGTGTATTATACTAATTTCCTTAAATCAATTACATTTTGAAATATTAGAAGTTTCATTAAAAACCGGCGGCAGCCGTTGTTCCTGTGTTTTAAATATTAAATTAAACTGGCAATATATTTGTCTCTGGTGAGCGAAGTAAATGGGAGCAACATAGATGTGTTGCATTTATGTTGACTTGTTGACTTTCAATTAAGGATAGCTCTAGCTTCAAAGCATCACACCTGGTTTAAAAATGTATTCAGGGAAAACATGATTATGATTTAATAAACAAGGATGATGATTTTCAAAGGCACGCTCACACACACAAAGCACGTATCTCAACGTGCACCCGAGGGTACACGCACAGGAAAACGAAAAAGATGACACGCGGCATGGTGAACGAATGGGAGAAAAACAGGAACACTCGATCACACACCGGCGCAATTCTAGTCGACGATCTGCTCGAGCCACGCCAGCAAGTCGTTGCGCTGCTTCTGCGTCAGCGCCTCCACCTGCCGCGAGACGGCCGCCTCCAGCGACGGCGTGATGAACTCGACGAACTTGTCGCTGTTGTCGTTGAGCGCCGTCTGCAGCGAGCGGCCGACGCTGAGCGCGCCCTCGACGGTGACGTTGAGGCCGGCCAGCCACAGCTGCGAGGTGACGTTGCCCAGCAGCAGGTCGCCGCCGTCCGAGCTCCAGTCACTGCCGACCATGAGCCGCGGCCGGTGCATGGTGAGCGTCACGCGTGGCCGCAGCGGCAGGAAGGCGACGCGCACCGTCAGCTGCAGGCGCGCCGTCAGCGTCGGCGCCGATACCACCGCCGCGGCCATCGTCTCCGTCAGCAGCGCCGAGTCGACCTCCATCGCGCTCAGGCCGACCACCCGCATGCTGGTCAGCTCCCACTTGGGCCGGCTGTTGACGCGGTCCTTGATGTCGGGGATGACGAGCGGGTCGAGCACCAGCACGCGGCCGGCCACGTTGACGCCGGTGCCGAAGTTGGCGCGGTCGCGCGCCAGCGCCGCGCGCAGCCGGTCGGCCACGCACGCACCGATGTTGCCAGAGTCGTCGGGCGCCAGGCACCGGTTGAAGAAGAAGTCGAACGGGCTGTCGTCGGCGGCCGGCGGCGCGGTCGTCACCGCCGCCGCCGCCGCGTACGTGGCGCACGCCACCATCACAGCGTGGGCCGACTGCATGGCAGTGAGGGACGGCACACCCGGAAGCGAGACACGTGTCTGCCGGCGTCAGCTGGAGTGCGGCGCTGCGGCGCGACTGTGGCTGTGCCCGGGCCGGACGCGGCGCTGTTTATACGCCGGCCGCCGCCGCCGGTGCCGCGCGCTGGGACCACTCAGCACGGACGCGACGTCACGCACGGCTGTGACGTCACGGCCGTCCAGACACGGGCGGTCTGGTGACCTTCAGAGGGCCGGCGCCTGCACGCCGTGGAGCGCTGATCTGGCTGTGTTTCCGGCCGGCACGTGGCGCGCGGTCCAGCTGCTGGATGCTGCATCGGGTGCCTTTCCTCTTCTCCGCAGCATTGCAGCAGTATCAACGTGGCGTCGCTTCCTTCCCCACGGCTGTGCATGTCTCATCCCCTCTGTCTCCGCCAGCTATCCGTGTAGCGTCAGTTCTGTTTCCGTCGGATATCCATGCGGCGTTGCTTCCGGCTTCACTGGATTTCGATGTGGGATCGCTTCGGCTTCCACTGGATGCCTGCGCTCCTATTCTGCATATTCCATCTCACATCAGCATGCCCACTCGGTCTGGAGTGGGATGATTGTGACATTTTCACTGACTGGCATTGACGACAAGCGTAAACATATAATTGACCTCTATATATAACTAGACAGACAACTCGACTTTTCAAAACGGTCTCGTCGGCGGCGCCGCATATGGGCAAAACGGCGGCGCTGGTAGGCGCTGCGCAGTGTGCTGTGGATGTAAAGCGGTGGTGCTGGGGTGTTCGAGGTGGTGAAAATGACTATATCATTTTCAAATAATATATTCACATATGATGCAACAAATTTGCTTGATATATATGCATACATCAAGCAAAAACCTCATCATCTATTCCCCATTAAGCCTGCACTCCGACCTGCCGCGCCCCTGCCGTTCATCCCCCTCCAGAGACAGATACAGAGGGCACAGGGGAGATGTGTTCGCTCATGGCAAGGTGGGGCCCATCTTACCAGTAAAAGTGGACCTACAGTGAGGCTCGAGTGCAACCCTTTGCAATTTTTCAGCTAAAGGCGCCCCTCCAGATGAAAATGTGCCCCTTAGACTGATTGAGTGCACCCCCTTGAATTTTCAGCCGAAGTCTCCCTTCCAAGACCCTCGAGTGGGCCACTCTCGAAATGTTCAGCTGAATGCACCCCTGGGGGCTCATCCAGTGGCTCCAGACATGTCCCTTCCATGGAAAAAAAAATCCTGGATCCACTCCTGCCCTCTTGGCTACGCCCTTGGAAGAGGTCCCGGGCTGATAGAAAGAACTACAATTAAAGAGGACGTCCTGAGCGCACGGATGTTGATTTTCGAAAGTTATTCGGGCGGGGGTGGGTGGGTGGGGGGGGGGGCAAAATACATGAAGGCAACGGGCAGGTCCAAATTGATTTGGGGATCACATTCCATAGGGTCCTATGTTAAAGCTGGAAATTGTTGGCGGCGGGGGGGGGGGGGGAACAAAGCCAACATTGATGGGGCACTTTCCCCCTCGAAAGTATATAAAGCAACACCTCTGCCTCAGCGTCAACCCGTGCCCTGCACGATGGTCGTGCGGATTCAGGGATAGTCGGCGGATTCATCGACATGTCCCCATGAAATTAGGAACCCGTGCCCCTTCGGGATAGCTCGAGTGCTCCCTCATATTTTTCGGCTATAAGTACCCATCCAGTGTGCTCAAGTGCACGCCCCCTCCCTCGCTAAACGAATTTTCGGCCGAAGGCGCCCCTTCAAGTATTTTCGCAGTGTGCACCTTCTAAGGAATGGTGCCCCCGACAAATACCCCTCCCCATGACAATTCCTGGATCCGCCCCTGATTAGGATATAGGATGCACACACAGTACACATATGCTGTCAACTACAAACATTGCCAGCGTTACTTCGCTAGCATTTATGGGGTATCTGGAGTTTTAATTCCATGGGGTACACATGCCGAATACCGCACAAAGCTGGCAAAACGATGATACAAGTTAGACACCCCAATTGCACAATTACAGTGTTTTACCAGGTGTTTGAACATTTCTATCGTTTTATCATGAACCCAGCATCATTTTTCACTACTTTTTATCAAAATATATCAACAACTTTTCACTAAACAACATTTCATTCCAGGGCCAAAATGCATGCGAGCGTGTGACGTGCCCGATCTTTTGCCCATATACCGCCGCTCCAGCCGGGACCGGCCGGAATAGGGCGCGGAGCGTGCGGCGGGCGGCGAGTCGGCTGTCTAGTTATTATAGAGGTCAATGAAACATATCAGGACTCCATTGTGGTTTAACGTGTTTGTTTTTGTCACGTAGCGGCGCTTTCTGACGTAGTAACTGCAGCGGAAAATCCCCAGCAGTTAGCCAAGTGTGCTGTTTATGCTGGCGCTCACGAATATCCAAGTCATCGGCAAAGTATGGCTATTGGGTGGATGACCTTCCTCGCTAGTGGCGTGGTCAGAAATAACAATGCCGTCCGGAACGGGAGCGATGTGTGTGTGCTGAGCCACACCCAGACCCGGGCCCGGGCATAAGCTGATCCCAATTCGCAGCAAACACCATGCGACGAACCGAGTCAGTAGTCGAGAGCTCTTGCCCTCAGCGTCTTCCTAATTCGAGAAGGCGTGGGCAGAACTTCGGAAGGGTGGGTGCAGGGTGGTGGTGTTCTTGAATCGTGGTCAAGGAAAAGTCAACATCGGATCTATGATGTCCCCAGGATACTCTAGATCTGAAAGGCATTGTGTATTTCCTTCCAAAAAGTTGGAATTATTCGGTAAGCAACTGAGGGACCACGTGAAGCAGACCGTACCCCAGGGGCAGCTGTCTAATGGGTTGACGTGTCGCGGTGTGGTGCGTTGACGCCAAAATAATCCGCTGTCGCATGGATTTGAACTCGTGCCCCGACGATGCTTTATCAGCGGCGACATCCGGTGAGGTCACGAGCAGAGGTCAAGAAAATGTTTTCTGTGCTACCCACAAGAAATCCAGAACCAAAGTTCGCTACCTTTATAATCTACACCTGCCGCAATCAGAGGGGTCCCTCACTTTCACAGCACCACAATTGCTGTCGATGCGCCTCTAAGCCCAAATAACCAATGAACAGCACCACAATTGTGTTCACCTTTCCTTGACTTTCCCATTAATTCAGCATGTTTTCCAACATGCCTTGGACAAAAGAAGTGACACAAGTTCGGGCATACTAAACGTAGGAAAGACGCGGTTGATTCGCTCGTTACTCATTCACATGTAATAGACATTAAAATACAACAAAGTGTTTATTTTACAATAGTTTAATCGACTCAACAATTTGCTGACTAGAGCATCTTCTGGACGAACATCATGCATGGAGGGAAAAGGAAAAAACAGATTCACATAATAGCTGACATGAATATAGTTACGACGAAAGGCAGATTGCTAGATAAGAACCAGCATGAAATATGAATGAACACATAATGCCACAAACAGCAAGATGCTACACCATGTGTGGTGTGAGGGCCCATGAACCAGGCGTTGAACCCATGAACCAGTTCAGCGTTGGTTCAATACCCCTAATCCACATCACTTCGAGAAGCTTCAGGTCTGCACAGTCCTTACTGATGGCCAGGATGCGAATGCTGAAGCTACCGTTCAAAAGTTGTTTTACACATGCATATGTGCGGTGACAGCAGGTTCACCGAGAGGGTATCCAGATTACGTAAGCGAGCGTTGCTGATGCGTTCGTTGGATCGGTGTCCGACTCTGCACAGAGTTCAAATTTCTCCTCATTGGCGCACAGAGAACAGCTAATCTGATATGTACCGTTCTTGGCTATGCATCGTCCTTTGAGTCCATTGGAACATGTGTGACGATGACGTTCGCCAGCGGGGCAGGATGGCGGCTCCAGAGCAGAACGGACCAATTTTTGGAGCAGGGTTGGACCGCTGGTCCAGCTGGCTCATATGTTGACTCAGAAACTATTCGATGCTTCTCGGCGAGACAAGGAAGGCGAATGTGCCCCGGTGTCAGCTAATATGGTGTCCCTCGGTCGTTTGGCGTTTACAGTTGGATGTAATCCGTTTAATCTGAGCAATCGCGGACCTGACTGACTGCTAGTAGCAATCCTTTGACTTCCGCTCAGGGGAATCCTTTGACTTGCAACAATACGGCAACTTTATCCAGGCTACGGTGCTGGGTATCACGACCAGATGAAATGCCGATTGCAAGTCGGATCTGGTTGTGTAGGACGGCCTTCTTGGTGTTCGTAAGATGTGCTGACTGATAAAGTATTATGGGAGCCGCTATAGGTTTCAAGTGCAATTTTGTTTCCCAGTTTCCGGAGGGTGTGATGCTCAGGACCGTATCCAAGAAGGCGAGGTTTCCTGCAGATCCTGAAGGTTCCAGGGTGAACTTGATAGTTCGGCAGATCTGGTTGGGTTCTGAGAGCCACTTGAAAAGATTTCGTAGGCCACGGAACCAGACACAAAAATGTCATCGAAGTATGTGTCACGTTTCATCCTGCTGGAGGCCAAGAAGCAAGTTTCCATCATATGCATGACTCTGACTGTTAAAGGTGGCCCAACACGATTGCCGACTGCCATTCCTGGAGATTGTTTGTAGAACTTGATGCCGAAACGAATATAGTTGTTGGAAAGTATGTGTGTGAGCAGACGTTTGAAATCACTGATGTTGATATCAAATATGTTAATCTTGTCTACGTTCTGTTCCACCAGCGAGATTACAGCGCTGATCCCTTCTAGTATTTATATGTTGCCATACAGGTTCGAGAAGTCCAGGCTGAGAATGATGGACCCAACTGGAAGACCGTCGGGGAACGACATCTGGGCCTGTCTGAAAAGCCACCAGTGTCACTGAGACGAGCAGGAATGAGCGCAATAAGTTGTGTCAAAATCATGCAGGCAAACCTAGAGATCTTGTCGACGGAATTACCACACGCTGACACTATCGGCCTGAATGAGTTCCCGTCCGTATGTGTCTTAGAACGATCGTACAGTTCTGCAGTTCTTGAGTGGCTCGACAGCAGAGTCGGGACGAGATGATCCGGCAGCTTTCCTCCAAAGGGTTTCCTAGTTAATTATCGTGTTTCATCATCCAGATGGCCGGTACGGTGCGTTGGCATGTAATCATGGCCAGAAACAATTACATCAGCTGTGCATAATCATCGTTGTCCATTTCAGCCACACCCCTACACTTGCCTTATCGCTATATCATTAGGTTCTAACATGTTTGCAGGTCATTGAGGCTTTACGTTGAGCGGAGGTTGTGTTGTATGTATTACTCTCAAGTTCTGACATTGCAACACATAACCTCGGGGTGAGAATCACGACTGCCCTATATTTTTGCAATCCACATCATCTTCTCTTAAAAAATCATCTCGTTTCCTTACCAGAAAATTGAATGTTGTTGCTTCACAATAGCTGGAAGAACGTATTTGCATTCAATTCAAATACGTATTGGCGCCGAATCCCATTGAGCTTAAGCTTATCCACGATATTATACATCACCATCTTAAACGAACCCTTGCTCCGTTTTTCTTCACACCGCAGAACGTCCTCTCCGGAGGTCACAAAAGGTCAAGTTGCCAAATGCTGCGCCCCCTACAACATTTTCCCTAATTGGTCTATAAACCTGGGATTAATGCAGAGACACTACCCACATGCTACTCTATCGTCACGACCCGAAGATTGACCTCTCAGAGTTGCAGGTCATCAACTGGGTCATTCCCTGCGTGCATTGTGCCCCTTATCAATCACAGTCAATCGGGGCTAGAGGAATGCAACTTACGCTAATATGCATACACTAGGACAGACAAACGTCACAGTATGCCATTTTTTGTCTGAGCCGTATTCGCTATACGAAGGCCACGATTTTCGCCCAAAATTATCAATGCAAAACAGCACGGCAATTACGTTGCCTTCAGTTGCGCCTACTCACATACCGCTGAAATGTCTACCGAATATCTCTCATGCCATTACTAAGCAATCCCTAGCTCCATTGCTTCGCCACATCGCAGCATTTGACCTCCAGGTGTCACCAAAGGTGTAACCAAAGGTAGCTTGCTCTACTTGCCGTATAAACAGAGGATCAATGCAAAAAATTATCGATACAGGCTACCATATGATCACAACCAGAAGTTTGGCCTCCCAAAGTCACAGTTCACGCTAAGGTCATAAACTGGATCATTTTCAGTGCATTGCGCCCCATATAATTTGCGACAAAACGGAGCTCGAGAAATGCACATTAACGCCCTGATGACTGGAAAACGTAAAACGAAAATGGCAATATAAAAATTAAAAGTTATATTCGTTAGATATGCCGATGCAAGCAAAACATGAGGCTCCGTAGGTGATCGATTCAGAAAGATAGGTCCGCATGCACACTCAAGGATAAGGACTGCATTTGCCAGCAGTGCACACTTCCCAGAGGTGACTCAGCACAAGGCACCGCGAGACGCCGCACCGGACGTGGTCAGCCGAGCGTGAGCGCCGCACCGGACGTGGGCGGGGCCAGGCACGACTTCACGCCAGCCTCGAACGGGCCGGGCGTGACCGTAGCAGGTGCTTGAACCGCCCTCGGGAGCGGCGTAGCGACGCGATGATTGGCGCTGCTGCGCTTGGTGTGTGTGTGTGTGTGTGTGTGTGTGTGTGTGTGTGTGTGTGTTAGGCACATGGACGGGAGAATGACGATTCACAGCAAGTGTGACTGGTGATGTGGCGTGACCGTCAACAGCTCCGTTCACCATCGGACGATCTGCACCTCTAACACTACGGTGGACGCTATTGCACGAGCCTACGAGATTGCGAGTCGTCCACACCGAATCGGAGGTGCAACCGCAACAGAGGCGGCGCTGCTATTCCACAGTCCATCAAATTTCCGCAGACTGGTTTCACACGAGTGATGATGTTCCTCGCTGACTTCACTACTATAATGAGTGCTGCGCCCACTGTGCCAATGCCAGGGGGTTGTATAGGTGTGCAGGCCCGCAGCGCAGTGGTGTGTGACGGATCAGTATTCGGCGCCTGCGTGCCGGCTGGTGGCGGTGTGGTTATGATCGGGCCGGATATGAGACACGCCAGTGCAGTGGCGTAGCTAGGAGGAGGGGAAATGGGTCCAGACCCCGACATTTTCCAGGTATTTAACATCTCAGATCTTTCTGGGACTGCTACACGTGCCCTAGTAACTAACAGCAAAACGTTTGAATTAAATTAGCTCAATTTATATCAGTGCCTTGCCGTTATCACCTGTGCGGTTGGTATTACACATATTATTTCCAAACCAAACATCAGTCCTTTGTAATGAGACAAAACAAGGACGTCCGGAGAATCTGTTCATGCTGTTCGCACCTAGGCACCACATTCATTTTCCAGGTGAGGTCGACCGAGGCGGCCTCCCATGGGGCACTCAAGGGCCCCCATAAATGCACCCAGGGCTCCCATAAAACACAAACGATCAAGTTATGTACGTTTCTAACCATAATATTCGATGAACCAAAAGTTGAAAATTATCATGTCCCTAAGCGAGACTTCATTTCGAGGGGAAGCACTGCATTGAAAAAGTGGACTTAAGAAAATATGAATCAAGTCCGGTATCGCCGTCAAGTTGAATTCAAGAGTCCGTGTCATATATTGACATGGGTGTGGGAACCAAACGGGCAGGTATGAAAGCGGCCATACCAATATTGTGGGGTCCCTATATTTACTTGAATATCCTTTAGAAGGAGGTCACTATAGCGGTCCTCTCTGCCGGATATGGAACCCCTTCATCGGCCTGGGCCCTCCCCCGTTGGCACAGAGCTATCTCCATCAGCCGAGAGGCTGTTCGTATGTGTTCGAATATGTATTCGAGATGTATGCAATAAGCGTCTATGAATAGCACTTACGAGTGAGTGGACATATATGCTGGCAGTACCGATGTGGGGATGGTAACTCCCCCTCCTTGAGAGCTGGTGGGACTCAAAGAATCGTGCCGATGCTCGGAAAAATTGCACCGAATCCCAAAAAAAATCATGCTGAGGCCGCGATAAAAACGCGCCGAGGTCCCATATATCACATTAAAACAAAAGAAATGAAGCCGGGGATCCGAAAATTAAGCAGTGACACCGACATATCAATCGGGGACCGTAACATCATATGAGAGCATAACAATCACGCCAAGGGCTCCAATAACGCCCTGACCCCGACAAAAACGTGCTGGGTCCCCGAAAATATCGCACCGGTACCGCAAAAATCTCCCCGGGGCCAAAACATATTGAATCGGTCGCTCAAATAATCCATCCGGAGTCCCGAGAAGCCATGCCGGACCACGAAATCCGAAAAAACTCCGAAAAACCGAAGCACCGAAATGGCATACTGTGACGGGCACAGAAAAACTCAGAAATGATCATGAATAATTTAATTGCGCCCAGAAAGATCGCTTCGGGGCCCAAAAATATCGCGCCAGGATCGTGCACATGCACACCGGGATCCGGAAAATCGACCAGGACTTGGACTCCAACATTCCCATCAGGACCACAAAATTCGCGTTTAAAGCCACAGGTTCACCAGGAGCCAGGAGTCACAGGAACCAGAAGCCACAGGCACGCGCTCAGCCGACGAGCAGTGGACTCACGCATGCACTTCATCAAATAAACCAGACTTGAAACGTTCTATGCACCACGTGATGACCCTCGACATCCCTGTGTTGGTAGGGGAAATGAAGTTGTTTCATTATGTTTATTAAACATGAAACCTTTCAACGGAGAGGGGCTTGAAATCCGGTGGTATCAAAGCGATGGTGGCAGGTCGGGCCTCTTCCACGAGTAAGTTTTGTTTTTATATATAAATAGTTCGAGTTGTTGTTGGTGAAGCTTTACATAATCAGAGTCAGTGTTGAGCGCAAGCTTGTTGTACTGACCCTGAACCCACCTCCCGATCGGGAAATACCGTTAGATGGCACAATTTTGACCGTAAGTTTAACGTACCCTTGTGGCGGTCACGGCCGCCTGGTGGGTGTGCACCCTCGACCTTGCCTGGCCAGTTGCCAACGGGCCATCCCAGCCGGAGGCGTTAATAGCGAGCGAGATGAAGCGACTGGAGCCCGTTGTGCCGAGACGGGGGACCTTCGTAGGCCAGCACTCTGTCCACTGAGCTAACCAGGCTAACCACTGAGCTGTTGTGACCTGAATTGTATGAAATAATTGCTACCAACTATCTTATTAGAAAAATACAAATAAAATGCGCCCCGTGAAAAACAGTGATTCAAGTCCGGTGACTTAAAACAAAATGAGGTACGTTGGGCTCCTTAAAATCCTATTGCCCCCTCGGACTCAAATTATATGTACGCCACTGCTGAGCGGTAGCATGTGTGTGTCAAAGGCAGCACAAGAAGGTGCATGAGCAGTGAACAGGATAAATAAGCACGACGCAGCATCGGGAAACATATTGCATATGCAACATCCAAAACTGGTAGGCTTTCCTTTGCATTAGGTTGTCAGGCATTCATCCCGACTTGCGCCCTCCTCTCGAGAAGGTTTCCGGTTGCGCCCCTGAGCCACGTCATCAGGCGTTCTGGGTCTCCGAGGGTCACGGAGTGTGGACTGCACACAGAAGGACAAACGCCGGAGAGTCCGGAAGCGTTGCGCCGCAGCTCTGGCTGCTCGCTTGGAATAAATATGAACCTTGGGCTCACGTCTCTCAGTTTGTTGGGGGATAGACCAAGGCTGCGAAGTGTCACCAAGTACATGCCTCTTGCCTGCTCGATATGCAAAACATGCATATATTTCGCGCAGCTGTCCGTGACTCACATGCCATTACGAAGTCATGAGTGGTGTGAGGATGGAGAAGCAGCTTCCATGGCCACAAAGGAAGTCCATATGCTGATGCTGATGATGGGGCGCTATGTTAATCCTGGAAGACATCGCAGGTTCAAGGCAACATGAGAAAAGCAATCACTCCTTCGAAGGCGTCATGTCCATACAGTATGCTCAGATTATACTGGAGGCGGGGAGAGGAAGGGTGGCACTTGGCAGGTTTGGTCGCTTCGGTGTGGACGAGGACGTAGCCACACGTGGTACACGTGCACGTTTGGAAGCGGTAGTCCAGCATGGTCCACCAGTAGCCTTACACCCGTCCAGGGCGGTGCAATTTCCCAAACATCCTGGAGTGTGCACACTGTAGGTTGGGACATGACATTGAACTGTTCCGGAAGTGAAAGGAACAATATCACAGGTAATGCTGTTGAGGGTGCTTGTGGGGAAGGGGAGGGGGTATGCGTTCCGCAGTTTACCTGAGTATTTTGCGGGTCCACAAGCAATGCTTTTGAGTGAACAAATTCGTGGGTGCATGTGCACCAACTATGAGATATAAAGGTACACCCTGAATCACCTAGAAGTTGTAGTAGTTGGTACACTGATATGATCACATCAGTTTCTTCCAATGGTGTGGCTTTCAGGTGCGGTGAAGCTTTCGAGAAGAAGAAAAAAGTAACGACCGCTATCTCGGTAGAAGGCCATGCAGCTTAGCTGGAAAAAGAGCACATATCTTCATAAGCAGGTATATTTACAGTACATTACGGGGGAAGGAATGCATTGACAGACAAAAACATGAAATAACGCTCGCGTAATATATGCAAATGAAATCGGTCTTCTCGTCATTTATGCTTTCATATATTCATCTTATCATTCGCGTTTTGCCTAGCACAAAGGCATTGCCATATAATGTCGTGAAGCATCCGAAAACGCATGACTTAAATGCTGGTTTTGACGATGAGTAAAGCATTGTATGATGATGTCGCACATTGTGAAGCCCATAGTAGCTCCATGGCACTTCATCAGTGGCACACACACAGATACCGCATCTTCAGCCGCGACTACGCACTAGTCAAACGAACATGACGGAAATATCGACACTGTTTACCGAGTGATGAGCTAAGCTCTAGTAAACTGGAATCGCATGTAGCGCCATGAACACAAGCACCTGTATTTAGCCATACTGTGGTGACAATGTGAAATGTTATCCTGACCCACATGTGGTAGCAACTGACGAGATATACGCCCATCTGACTACTTCAATAGATTGCTCATGAAACGACACTTCACCCAACTGCCGGGTGGCTTGAGTAGGCTCTTGCGCATTGTGGTCTTGCGAAATAAACTGATTGCACATGTGACGATGTGAGACATCTTTTCCATCAATTGGATTGTGCCTCTCTGCTATCGCACCGCAGTCGAACACATGGAAAGGAAGACTCGGGCTTTCAACTCATCAGACGCAAGAGCGCACCCGAGGAGCATTCAATCACCGCCAAGCTAAGCCCTACCGCAAATCCGCCCACACCGGAACACAGCTGTGTAAGTCCTGTCGCAAAGCCGACGACACCAACACAATATCACGGCATCGTGGCTGACAGGGATTGTGCAGGTCTCGAGCCAACAACGCATTCAGTTCCGTGCGCAGCGAACACTACACCACACAGCAGGGCATCGCCGGTCAACAACGCTGTAAGTCCGGGCGCACTGGTCGCCGGCCAGCGGCACTCGGCGACGCAGGCGCTCCCAGCGGAGCCCAGCCACACTACCGTCCGGCCTGGTGGCGCCACCTCACACGACACTGACTACGCCGGCTGGCTCATTGTCAACACAGCCTCCCGCGGCTGGAGGAGGGCGGGGGGGGACAACAGCATTCGGCAGAGACGCGGGACGCCACACACGCCGTCCCGGCGACCCTGTCTGGTCTCCGATGGGACGGAGGCTCGTCCTCCGTGCGGTCCGGGGCGGTATCACAGCATTAGAGGAGATCTCGTCTCGCGCCACGCCACCTCAGACGTCTTCTCTTTGGTCGGTAATCAAGCTCTGAGGGCGCAGACACGTGTCTGAGTGTTGACGACTTACGAGGAGGTGTTGGTCAGGTTGGCACTGTCTTTGCTGTCTCGCACTGTAGGTCATAGGTCATGCAGCATGCTGGGCAGGCAGTGAGCTCGCTCTACCAGATGCGGAGACGACACGTCAGAATTACCCATACAGCTCTGCATGGATAGAAACCACCTCAAAACGGATTCAATCCTACTAGCTTTAGGTAATTTCTGTAATCACGTTTGGTGTTGTTCTGAGGCAATGTGCACCTACGATGACGAGGTTATTTCAGATTTCAGCACACTTCAAATAACACTTTTTTATAGAACGAGGAAGACACGTAATGAGCAAGGACCGATGTCCTTTAGGATGCAGAAGCCAGACACAAACAGTTTGCATAGCAACCTTGTCACCAGCTGAACTAAGCGAGTCAGTCAATTTGCCAGAAGTACAACAAGAAGGGTGAAAATACTACCCGCTTGTCAGCATTGCATTCAAAACCAACACTGCCACAGACGACAATACTTAAAATACCATCAACAAACAACTGGCTGCCCACTAACACAACTGGGGGAATGAAGCAGCACGCAACGCAACGCAATACGAAGCACCCCGCCACCCTCCACCACACGAACCAGCCATGTCATGGGTAACGGAAGACTGGCATGCGACACACAGCTACCGGACGACGAGACGTGCGCCTGCCAACAGCACGATAATGACACGCGGGGACCTCGGGGCCTCGGACCTACGGGCGCCTCCGACACGTACCACACGTCCATCAGCAGACGTGGCTGATCGAGAGCCGCCCACCGGACGCCTGTCAGCACGGGGACACGGCGCTGCAGTCTCGACAATGGCGGGGTGACGTCACATTGACGTGACGTCAACAGATGACCACCCGGCAGAACAGCTGGCTCACAGCTCCACATGTAATCCCAGTCCCAATCCTAACGTCAACAGATGACCACCCGTCAGAACAGCTGGCTCACAGCTCCACATGCAATCCCAGTCCCAATCCTAACGTCACCAGATGACCACCCGTCAGAACAGCTGGCTCACAGCTCCACATGCAATCCCAGTCCCAATCCTAACGTCAACAGATGACCACCCGGCAGAACAGCTGGCTCACAGCTCCACATGCAATCCCAGTCCCAATCCTAACGTCAACAGATGACCACCCGGCAGAACAGCTGGCTCACAGCTCCACATGCAATCCCAGTCCCAATCCTAACGTCACCAGATGACCACCCGGCAGAACAGCTGGCTCACAGCTCCACATGCAATCCCAGTCCCAATCCTAACGTCACCAGATGACCACCCGTCAGAACAGCTGGCTCACAGCTCCACATGCAATCCCAGTCCCAATCCTAACGTCAACAGATGACCACCCGTCAGAACAGCTGGCTCACAGCTCCACATGCAATCCCAGTCCCAATCCTAACGTCAACAGATGACCACCCGTCAGAACAGCTGGCTCACAGCTCCACATGCAATCCCAGTCCCAATCCTAACGTCAACAGATGACCACCCGGCAGAACAGCTGGCTCACAGCTCCACATGCAATCCCAGTCCCAATCCTAACGTCAACAGATGACCACCCGTCAGAACAGCTGGCTCACAGCTCCACATGCAATCCCAGTCCCAATCCTAACGTCAACAGATGACCACCCGTCAGAACAGCTGGCTCACAGCTCCACATGCAATCCCAGTCCCAATCCTAACGTCACCAGATGACCACCCGGCAGAACAGCTGGCTCACAGCTCCACATGCAATCCCAGTCCCAATCCTAACGTCACCAGATGACCACCCGGCAGAACAGCTGGCTCACAGCTCCACATGCAATCCCAGTCCCAATCCTAACGTCACCAGATGACCACCCGTCAGAACAGCTGGCTCACAGCTCCACATGCAATTCCAGTCCCAATCCTAATCCCAATTCCAATCCCAATTCCAATCAAGTGATGGTGAACAGAAGCCAACTGCTCATGACACGCAGCGAAGTCAGATTTCCCCGGACACTATATGATCCCATGTTGGCAGCATTGCGATGCACATCCTGATTATAAAGGAGCGCCCGTGTGTCGTTGGAGTCAAGGGAATGTCGCTGCAGTGTCAGGGTGTGTAAACCGGCTCACAGCCGTCACAGGCACTCGAATGAGGGTGCCTCACTGCTGACGCCACATCGATCCGCTAGGAGGCGCCGCACAGTCAGTTGAGGTCAAACGGACGTGTGCAAACTCCAAAAGTGGACACCATGGCGGACACGGACGGACACCAGAAGAGGACACAGCGACTGGTACCAGGAATGGACAGAGGATGACACCAGAGTGTGGGTACCAGGAGCAGGTACTAGGGGCAGACATCAGGGACAAAGGATGGTCCAGTCCACTGTTCTGGGAGGGGATAAGTTTTCAGCACTTCTGGGAGGGTTTAAATATGCCGACAGGCATAAGACCTCACCCAATATTCTAAATTATATGCTTTTGTCACTGGGATGGCTTGATCCACATATTTCTGCATCCAAAAAGAAGTATTTAGGACCGCCGAAAATAACACACAACTTTTGTTTTTGAACATCTGGTCATAACGGGAGGGGACGAACATCTCTTGTTGGGCGAGCACCGGAAAGGACAGATCTGCGGGAGCTACTGACCTCCCGGTCATCCACAATGGGGAAGAACGGCCTCCTCGTCTTGTCCTCCAGTGTGACTGCATTGCGAGCGGTGGAGTGTCCGAAGTCGGTGTTGCGGAACTGGACGCTGCAGAACTGCTTGGTGAGGCGGCGTCTGTACAGCGCGACGCCCGACTGCGAGGGGACGGCGGCGTGATGACGTCAGCACATGGATTGATAGGCAACGCATGGCGCCAGGCATGTGGCATGGCCAGGTGAACCTTGCGTCGGATGATGCCCTTCTGATGGACACATTCATCTCAGTTACGGAGCCGATGTTGCTAGTTAGTAGGTGCAGCGCCACACGTGATACTCGACAGCAAATAATGCATGAAATCAAACTGAAAGCAAACCACATTTACTCCAAGGGCGTCGATTAGCATCCTGATCGAGAAGTCCTGGATAATGCATGGTGCCTTCGGCATTCTGGCGGCAACCCAGTATGCAGCGCGCGAGTGCAGGTCCGCCGACCGACCGCGAACTACAGTGACCACTGAGTCACGTGGGCCTCTCGCCGAGCGACGACGCCACTCACCAGCGCGACGAAGACGACGAGCGTGACGACCGCTCCGACAATCAGGCCGGCGGTCGTGTGGTCGTGCTGCAGCTGCACCGGCACCGCGCTGCTGACCGGCTCTCCGGCCATCGGGGACGCCGTCGGGTCGGGCGTGCTCCGAGGCAGAGCGGCGGTGGACGCAACTGTCGACGGCAGAGTGTCGCCACAGTGAGGGTGTGAGGTTACTGCAGCCTCGACTGTCGACGGCAGAGTGTCGCCACAGTGAGAGTGTGAGGTTACTGCAGCCTCGACTGTCGACGGCAGAGTGTCGCCACAGTGAGGGTGTGAGGTTACTGCAGCCTCGACTGTCGACGGCAGAGTGTCGCCACAGTGAGGGTGTGGGCAGCAGCCGGTTACTGCAGCCTCGACGCACGTGATTTCAAGCATGTACAAACAGGATACCGCTACTGTCGCGCGTGAGCACGACGATGGAAGCTATGCGAATACATTGGCAGCAGAGGACTGGGAGGGGAGGAGCGATGGCTGACCCTGTGAGGCATTGCATCTGTGCGTCACCGACCTGTTGGGCAGTCGCCGCTGGCGGTGGTACCCACCTGTTGGACAGTCGCCGCTGGCGGTCCCCACCTGTTGGACAGTCGCTGCTGGCGGTACCCACCTGTTGGACAGTCGCCGCTGGCGGTCCCCACCTGTTGGACAGTCGCTGCTGGCGGTACCCACCTGTTGGACAGTCGCCGCTGGCGGTGCCCACCTGTTGGACAGTCGCCGCTGGCGGTCCCCACCTGTTGGACAGTCGCTGCTGGCGGTACCCACCTGTTGGACAGTCGCCGCTGGCGGTCCTCACCTGTTGGACAGTCGCCGCTGGCGGTACCCACCTGTTGGACAGTCGCCGCTGGCGGTCCCCACCTGTTGGACAGTCGCCGCTGGCGGTCCCCACCTGTTAGACAGTCGCTGCTGGCGGTACCCACCTGTTGGACAGTCGCCGCTGGCGGTGCCCACCTGTTGGACAGTCGCTGCTGGCGGTACCCACCTGTCGGCCGGCAGGTGCGGCTGTCGGCGGCCAGCGTCAGGCCGGCCGGGCAGGCGCACGAGGTGCGCGGCGAGCCGGGCCGCACGGCCGGCGCCGGCAGGCAGACGTGCGAGCAGCGCCCGTTGGCCGGCAGACAGTGGTTGGTGCCGTTCGGCTGTCGGTACGGGTGGTAGGCGCAGATGCCCATCGACTGTGGCAGGACAGGGCGCCGTCACCGGCAGCCGGCGTCTCAGGGGGTGGGCAGCTGACTGGTGTGGAGAAGCTGTTGGCCCGGCAACTGACTGTGGTGTAGGGAAGCTCTTGGCCCGGCGACTGACTGTGGTGTGGGGAAGCCGTTGGTCGGTCTTCCAGCTGCTTTTCTGCGTCTGGGCTACGTGAGTTGCGTGCAAACGAATCCCTACGTCATCCATCATAGCCACTTTGAGACTAATTCCCTGTCCCTTCATCTTGTTACTTTCCCAGGCGTGAAATTATCAGGGCGGTGAACAAAAAAAATGCCGACAAAATGTCACCGGAAGTTTCTGATCTCATCTCAGTAGTGGTCCCGGACGACAGCCTCGGTCCGAGGTCACTGCGTGTTCCTCGGTCCGAGGTCACTGCGTGTTCGAATGCATCATTTTCTGTTTTTAAATTATCAGAATTGACTAAAAGCGCACGTAGAAGTTTGCTTTTTTGTTCTCTGCAGCATATCATAGTGCCCCTTAAAAAGGGCGGATAAAGCATAACAAGGCAGAGAACGACAGGGGGTGTGATAGAAAGAAACACGCTGAGAACTGTTGCTGAAGCTTAAATATATATAATTTTCAAGTTACTAAACGTTTCTTATTGGGAGAATGACAACTATAAGTGCGTTCTTGTAATTGATTAGATTTTGCTTTGCAACTGGAGATTGTTATTTGTTGAAAAAGTGTCCATAATAACTGATATGTAACACTTTCCTAACCCCAACATCAAGGTGTGAGTTTTTACGTATCCCATCGTTGTGATGCTAGTGATGTTTGGACTGCTGCTACCGCTTTGTGTTATTAATGCCCTAAGATAAAACATGTTGCATCTGACTACCATCTGACATACTTGATGGATACAACTATTCTAGCATAATGGCATTACATCATTGACAGCTTATTAGTACCATTTACGTAAACCATATGCAGAAAATACTACATATTTAACCGCGAATGTGTGGAATACTTTATGTAGACCCTGAACCATAGGGGAGTTAGATAACACTCCCACCGGACGGTGAGCCCACCCCTTCTTTTTTCGACGATATTTCATAAACTGGCAAGAATGTTACAATGAAATCTTGTGACTGGGATTGCAAACTGACACGCGAATCTTGTGCAAATTAAACAAAAGAAATTAATTGGTAAGAATAAGCGCTGCGGGGGTACAAATTCGACCGACGGCCGCAGGAGTTCAGGGTCACAAAGGTTTCGTCGGCGCGGTAACGCGGCCGGCACAACGTGCCGGCCGAACTCAACCTCATTTGACCCTGAAGGCATTGACATATGGTCATCAACTTTATGCCGTAGAGTTCACTACAGCCGACTGCAATTCCAACCCGAAGCCGATTCCAGTTCCCGTCTCCAAATTGTGTTCCTCTATTTCCTCAATAGTTTCAGAGATCTTCGGGATCGAATTCTCCCCGCCCCCTGACATTGCACACCATTCGACTCGCGATGTGAGAGGCCCTCCGGCGCGCGTGCTAAGCATGTGCTAAGCCGGCCAATTTGGTTCGAGTACTCCATGACGCGAGGAAACTTTAGTCCACATGGCCCACTGAGCCACAACGTGGCATTAAAGGCGGGCACAGTTCTCCACGGCAGTCTGCCGTCGGCCGCACTCACCACGCTGGTCGGCGTCACCACCGCCACATCCTCCCCGGTGAACTTGTTGGCCTTGAGCACGCCCTTCATGCCCCAGTCGGTCCAGTAGACGCTGTCCTCGAACGTGGTGATGCCGAACGGGCGCCTGATGGCTCGCGTGCTGCTGACGACGAGGCGCCGGTTGTTGCCGTCCATGTCGGCGCTCTCGATCATGCCCAGCTTGTTGTCCACCCAGAGGATTCGCCGCTGCACCAGGTCGATGGTGATGCCCGACGGCTCGTCGATGCGCGTGTCGACGACGACCTGTCGGTGGGTGCCGTCCATGCCGGAGCGCTCGATCCTCGGACGCCTGGCGCCCACGTCAGACCAGTACATCCAGCTGTGGAGGAGGTAGGGATGGCAGTGCAGCAGAGCATCTAGCCGCGGGGGAAGGGGAGGGGTTGGCAGTGCAACAGAACATCCGGCCGTGGAGCTGAAGGTAGAGCCATCAGCGCAGCAGAGCATTTAGCCATTGAAAAAACATCGTCGTCAGGTTATCCAGTGTGCTATCTCTGCCGACCAATCCCATTATCCGTTTTCTTAGTCCGAGATTAAGATCCCAAGACAACTCATACTTGCTCCGAGTCCTTGATACTTAAGACTGCCCTGAGCCCAGTGTTTCGAGGCAGCTTTAGTCCACTGGCAATATTATCATGGTCCAGGATCCGCGAGACGTCTTCGGTGCACTCACCAATTCTGGAGTGCACCGAAGCTAAAGCTACAGCCAACACTTCGGTGCACAGTCCCAGGGATGGTCCAGCTTCACCCCCCTGTTCTGGGTCCAAGACCACCGAGACTGCTCTGAGCCCAGAGTCCCTGGGCGGGTCCAGCTCCACTCACCCCTGCTGCGGGTCCAAGACCACCGAGACTGCTCTGAGCCCAGAGTCCCTGGGCGGGTCCAGCTCCACTCACCCCTGTTCTGGGTCCAAGACCACTGAGACTGCTCTGAGCCCAGAGTCCCTGGGCGGGTCCAGCTCCACTCACCCCTGCTGCGGGTCCAAGACCACCGAGACTGCTCTGAGCCCAGAGTCCCTGGGCGGGTCCAGCTCCACTCACCCTGTTCTGGGTCCAAGACCACCGAGACTGCTCTGAGCCCAGAGTCCCAGGGATGGTCCAGCTTCACCCCCCTGTTCTGGGTCCAAGACCACTGAGACTGCTCTGAGCCCAGAGTCCCTGGGCGGGTCCAGCTCCACTCACCCCTGTTCTGGGTCCAAGACCACTGAGACTGCTCTGAGCCCAGAGTCCCTGGGCGGGTCCAGCTCCACTCCCCCTGTTCTGGGTCCAAGACCACCGAGACTGCTCTGAGCCCAGAGTCCCTGGGCGGGTCCAGCTCCACTCACCCCTGCTGCGGGTCGAGCGCGATGGCGTACGGCCTCAGCACGTCCCTGCTGATCAGCCTCGTGCGGAACGTGCCGGCAATGTCGGCCACCTCGATGCCGGACACGCCGTACCCGATGGCGGTCCAGTAGAGCCGCCCGTACAGCCAGTCGACGGCCACGCCGTACGAACGCACACGGCTGAAGAGTGTCGTGCGCCGCGAGCCTTCGTCGATGGGAGCGCTGTGGGTGGAGCGGCGCGGTCAGCGGCGGCCAGCACAGCGGCCAGCACATCGGCCAGCACAGCGGCCAGCACAGCGGCCCGCACAGCGACTCATCGCTCGAGGCCTGGGGTAGTGGCGGTGAGCAGGTCGTTGAGGAGCGGCGGGGGGAGGTGCCGTGGTCGTGGCATCGTCAGCCGTAGTCGGGAAGAGCAGCCTCGACCCGGGGTGGTGAGCTGGTTAACGGAATGCAGCGACCTATGTGGTCATTGTGAGTTCATCTTCGAGTGTGTAATTCGCTTCTGGTCCAGGTATGAGGTGATCAATGTGCTGAAGGGAGATCTTAACCTTAGTTGTGTTGTGTTGCGACCAGGAACGCAGACAGGATTTTCTTCAGGGGGCCCGACCCCAAAAATGCCATGAAATAGCGAGTGCTTTCGGCGATAGTTTTTAGTTCCACGTGGTGAAAACCTCAAATTTCTTGTTTGATCAAATGTATTTTGATTGCTAAGGGGCTGCGCCCCTGGTTGTGATACGTGTCGGGATATGTTCTTGTAAGGGTGCTGTTCTGTGTGTGCTGAAATAAATATTGTGCCTATCCCGGCCGTAAGGTCATGAAAACTACTTGCTCGACTGTCACCAGACAGGAATGTGTTGGGACTTGTTCCGGGTGGTGTACATTCACCGAAAAGATAGCCTCGATGACTCCTGTTCCAGAACTAGCGACTCCGACATCGCTACTGATTCAGAACAAGCAGGAGCGGGTCGAGGGATTCTCAATGTGGGGGGGGGGGTGTACATTTCTTCGGATGCTTCTTCGGTGGGGAGAACAATTCCGTCTACAATTTCGTCTGCAATTCCGTCGCACTGCATGGCTAAGTTGGCAGCGGCCGATTGGAATGTGCCACGGGCCATCCGCCGGTGCGTTGATGGGCCTTGCCGTCCAGTGGCCACCTGACACTGACTGAGTAGGACCGAGCCAGACGTCAGAGGCCAGAGTGTGGCACACAAGTTCAGCGCCAGATGTCAGAGGCTAACGGCCAGAGTGTGGCACACAAGTTCAGCGCCAGACGTCAGAGGCTGACGGCCAGAGTGTGGCACACAAGGCAATGGAAGTGCTATTTGTACATGCTACTGAAGTGCACATGCCTGGTCTAAAACTGCATCGGTTTACTCACTTATTCAGTAAGGTTCTGTACCGCCGTATTTATGAGTATTTGCATGTCAATCTTATAAAGGTAGGTATTGTTGGCCAGCATAACCAGCAATATTTCAAAGTGTGTTGAGAATAGGTGGTCACATCCCGGGCGGCAGATTAGGAGTACATTCGGCAACAACAAGACAGATATAAAAGAAGCGTAAACTAGCCGATAGGTGGACTGCGCTGGTGGGTTTCACCTTCCGCTAGCAGAACTGGTTTCCGGATCACACACGAGTTGTATTCTACCCAGGGGTGTTGTTAGATATGCTTTTGGATGGGGAAAGTGCCCTTCAATGTTGGCTTCCCCCAAACATAATTTCAACATTTGACATGGGACTCTATGGAGTGTGCCCCCACCAATCCATTTGGGCCTGCCCATAACCTTCATCTGTTTATGCCCCCACCCCAATTATTTTCATAATTGAACATCAGTGGTTCTGCCAGCTGAATGCGTAGTGCTAATGCAGCGCAATGATGATTATTTTTACCAAAAGTTTAACTTATTTAGAAGTGCAATGAGATGTTACAATGAGATGTTTAAAAGTACAATGAGATTCAGAGAGATGAGATTTTCAACTACATAAATATTATGGTTTGATGTGCACAGCACTTGCACCTTCACCAATATATATATAATACCTTTTCACCATAGATATTAAGTGGCATTATTAAAATTGAGGAATAGTAGACAACCCGCTGAACAATTTTATCCTGGATAATTTCCTAATGTCCTCATAAAATACCCTCATAAAAGTAATTACAAATATTGCTTCAGTTCTCCCTTGCAAGTTGATTTAGCTTACGGCAATCAGCTGTTGAAGTCAGACGGACTTCGTGGCGTCATGCTGGGCACGTCTACTCGGTAGTCGGTGGTATAAATCTCCAATAGCAGTTCTCCAATCAGATTTGCTCACCTGGAAATGGTCAGTCCAATGGGGTCCGACCAATACAGCAGACCGGTGCGGAACTCGAAGTCCACGGAGAGGACTGCGCTCAAGTTGGTCACAACAGAAGTCACATCGTTGTGATATACGCCGATCTTCCGGATCTCGGTCCTGAGGACGAAGCATGACGTGGGTCAGTTTCCGCTGTGCCGACGGGCGTGGCGTCAGTCAGTTTCAGTGATGCCAACACAGTGCGACAGTCGTCTGTTCTGTTGCAAGGATGGGTGGCCAGTGCGGGTTCGGACACCTCACTGCGAATGCATCACTTTGTTTGAAGTCCTAGACGTTACAACAAGACCGTGGACGCGCCGGAATGTGCTTCATAGCTAGCGTCCAAGCCGTTCTTTCTAATAAGATGTTAATGCTGCAATATTGTATTTACAGCCAACATTTAGGCCACTCAATGAGCCAGTTCCAACCTAGCCTTCACCTTCGAGAGAGTCTCTTCTTACGAGTTAATAGAATCGGCAAGGTTCCTCGAAGTATCAAGTTGCCACACTTCCAGGAAACGATGCTTTTGAATTTCGAGCAATCCCCAGGCACCGGAACCATGTGATGGATGGCTGCCACTTGTGATATTTTCTGAGCGCTATGTAAATGTCGGCCGCCGGCGGTCGATGCAGGGCAAATGCAGCACAGACTTGTAGCACGATAAATGTAGTGCGACGTTGACCACTCGCTCCCCCCCTCTCTCTCTCTCCCTCTCTCCCTCTCCCTCTCCCTCTCCCCCTCTCCCCCCCCCCTCTCCCCCCCCCCCCCCTCCCTCCTCTCTCTCTCTCTCTCTCTCTCTCTCTCTCTCTCCCTCTCCCTCTCTCTCTCTCTCTCTCTCTCTCTCTCTCTCTCTCTCTCTCTCTCTCTCTCTCTCTCTCTCTCTCTCTCTCTCTCTCTCTCTCTCTCTCTCTCTCTCTCTCTCTCTCTCTCTCTCTCTCTCTCTCTCTCTCTCTCTCTCTCTCTCTCCTTCTCTCTCTATCTCTCTATCTCTAGCTCTCTCCGGAAGTCAATCCGTAGATCCTATATGTGCTAATACATTGCTAATTTGTCCAAAGATACCAGACCCGTCTACCTACCGTAGGTTTGCTGGTCCAATGGACAAGCAATTGTCCTGAGATGGATAATGTCCAACTCATGTCCGTCGACACACTCCATGTCTGTCTAACCAGACCAGATCGAGATCTGCCTTATCAACCCAAGGCCAAGGAAACGAACGTTTCAGAAAAACGTCCGAGGGAAAAATCGAAGTGCAGACTTAGAAGTGCAGACTTTATGGCGTGCTAACCTTAAATTAGTAGACGACGAAACAATCTTTCCCTCCCGTCCACAAGTCAAGGAGAATATTCAGGCTGAGATATCGGTTTGACCGTCAAGGAGACGGTCAAACCGAGTCAGACTCCTACTGTTGGAAGCGTTTCACAAATGTGAACGCCTGTGTCCCGGCACAGTGCGCATACACGCTGGATCTTCGCCAACTTCACCGGTAATTCTGACGACACGGCAGACCACCCTGTTGAGGATGGGTGGCTAGGGGCCCATGGAAGAAGCAGAGCTCTGGACAACACAAGCCCGTCGGTGACACCAGACACCCACCTGTAGGTGAACAGCAGACTGACGGCCACCTCCTGCACCTTGCAGAACGTGTGGTCTGCCGGGTCGCGTATGTAGCCCGGAAGGCACTCGCACTTGAAGTGGCCAACCTGGTTGATGCAGATTTGGCTGCACGAGCCGGGAATGGCGCACTCGTCCACGTCTGAAGCACACGCGCCGGGTCCCGGTGTTATGGGTGGGAGCATGGGCCAGATCTAAGAGGCATGACACGCACCCTATCCTCGGTGTCATGGGCAGGAGCATGGGCCAGATCCAAGGGGCATGAGGTTAGAGCATGAACGTGGGAACGGCGTGACGAGCAGCGTCAGCCGGGTTTGCTGTCGCATACAGAGGGTTGAAGGGTTTGGTCCCATTCGGATGAAACAGGTTTGGTCGGCAGCTTAAGAAGCCAAACAAATGACAATAGCGCTGGGAACGGATCAGAGATTCCCGCGGTAGGTCGTGAACTGTTGAGCACAATTTACTGTCCCAGTCTTGGTATAATTATCTATCAGAGCTTAGCGTGACGCCAATCACCAGCAACCCTTGGAGAAGCGCAGAAACATCTGGGCGTCCCCCGTTGGACAGAAACTAGTTCGCGCCGGCTGGACACCAGACACTTGACACTACATAAAATCGCTATCAAGGCTCTGACTTCCAGAATATTGCGAACTTTGTAGCCAATCACAAGTACCGGGAGCAGCAGAAGTCGCAGCACATTAGAGCCAAACTTACATCGTCGCAGTACCACCGGTGACGTCGGTGCATCCGTGTCTGTGTCCTACAGCTTTTACATTGTATGTATGTTATTGTGCTTACTCTTCAAGACGTCAAGAGCATACTAACCATGTGAACTGCAGTAACATGGAGATGAAAATGGTGTACGGAAATCAATATAGAACACCAAAGACATACGAAAACAATATTGGTATTACTATTAAATGTAATTGTAATGATAATATCAGGCAAATAGCGCAGCATTTATAGTATTACCATATTGTACATTTTATTCGAACCACATCTATCACAGCATCGGCAACAATAAGACTACCACAGCACACAACACTCGTACAATGGCGCGAATGATCAACTCTGGTCGAAGCGCCCTAAAGCCAAAATAACTAACAAACTAACACTCGTACAGCAGCCAACCACCAGAGCACGGGTGCCCACCTTCGCAGGTGACGTCATCAGTCCCGAGGCGGAATCCGTGCGGGCAGTAGCAGAGGCGGCCGACCGGCCTCTCGCGGCAGCCGTGGCTGCAGCCGCCGTTTGCGCGAGAACACTCGTGGCGCGCGCAAAGGCCGCCCTCGTCGGAGCCGTCGCCGCAGTCGTCGGAGCCGTCGCAGGCCAGCTGCAGCGGCACGCAGCTGCCGTTGGCGCAGCTCAGCTGCGTCCGGTTACAGGCGGCCACCACCGCTGTCGGCGGCGCAGCGGGTTAGGTGGTGGCCAGGCTGCGGTTATGCTAGGTTGGGTGGCGTTGGGCAGAGTTATGTCAGGTAAGATGGCGTTTGGCAGGGTTAGGTTAGGTTAGGGGCGTTTGGCAAAGGTTGGGTTAGGTTGGGTGGCGTTGGGCCAGGTTAGGTTAAGTTAGGTGGCATTGGACAGGGTTAGGTTAGGTAGGTGGCGTTGGACAAGGTTATGTTGGGTAAGGTGCGTTGAGTTAGGTTAGGTTGGGTGGCGTTGGGCAGGGTTAGGTTACGTTAGGTGGCGTTGGGCAGAGTTATGTCAGGTCATGTGGCGTTGGACAGGGTTAGGTTAGGCTAGGTGGCGTTGGGCAGGGTTAGGCTAGGTTAGGTGGCGTTGGGCAGGGCTAGGTTAGGTTAGGTGGCGTTGGGCAGGGTTACGTCAGGTTAGGTGGCGTTGAGTAGGGCTAGGTTAGGTCAGGTGACATTGGGCCGGGATATTTCAGGTTAGGTGGCGTTGGACAGGGTTATGTCATATCGACCTCAATAAAATGTAATTCAAGTCTTCTCTAGCAAGACCTGTTCTATGTCCTTCGGCAACAATTCGATAGGAGGCCTACCATGCTGATCAACGGACACTTTCCGTGCGATGTTCAGGTACTGCCGGGAAAAATAATGAGAACATAAAAAGCGAACTATTTTACCAATGATGATGTGTGCATACTGGGGCCACGACCGACTTTCAGCTCTGGAGAGAGAAACATTGAACAGAAACAAACAAACGGAAACAAACAAACAGAAACAAATTTGCTTACAAATGTCCAATGAACTTAAGAATACTTCCTCAGCTAGCAAATAAAATAATAAGCTGAAGTCACGCTATGCCTAATATGTGAAACAATTCGGGGTTGCGTGGTGTTTTCCCACACACATGCAAGACATGTCCGCGTCCTTTACCATCCGCTAAAAATTCGGGCAAAAGAGCGGTCCACGTCCCATGTCCATGTTAGCAGTTGGTCTCAGCAATTACTCCGAACTAGTAATCGCTTGCACCGACAGCTGGTGTATATGCACCAACAGTTGGTACTGACGGCTAGTCCGGTGGCTGGTACCGAAAGTTGGTACTGACGGCTAGTCCGGTAGCTGGTACCGACAGTTGGTACGGACGTCTAGTCCGGTAGCTGGTACCGAAAGTTGGTACTGACGGCTAGTCCGGTAGCTGGTACCGACAGTTGGACTGCGCCAATAGCTGATGTATACAGCTGGCACGGACGGCTGGGTGCCGATTGCTGATCTCAATAGTTGGTACCGGCAGCTTGCACCGATAGATGATCTTAGTAGCTAGTACCGACAGCTGGCACCGATAGCTGGTCTCAGTAGCTGGCGTCGACGGCTGGTTTAGACAGCCTGCACTTACTACAGTTGGACTCATCGCTGCCATCCCGACAATCGACAATTCCGCTGCACCTCTGGCTGGCAGGGATGCACTCGCCCAGTCCGCCGCACTTGAACTGGTCGTCACGGCACGACTGTGAGCCACACCTGAGGCCAGAGGTCAGGAGCCAGGTCAGAGCACAGGCTGGTGTGTGCTCCCAGCTGCAAGCACCTGACACGCCTACGTGCAGAAGTCTAGATACGCCTATGTACAGAAGGGCAGGCCCTTCTTTTATGCTGTCCGAGGTATCGGTATCGGTGATATCGATACCGATGATATCAAACACTGATGTAGATGGCATCGATGCAATGCACAGTACGGGGGACAATACACCCTGTCTGTTGTGCATTTTCATGCTAATGGTAGGAATGTATGAATGTCGAAAACTCTCACATCGCGAGATTTTCACATCTGATACTTCTTGTCTCTAAAAGAAAGCTTTTGTAGATTCTCTTCTCAGTGGGTTTTGGCCTCTGCAGCTCAACACCTCCAGTGGTCTCCAAAGGTCTTCACCTATGCAGATCGTCATCTCCGAGACTCGTGGTGAGATGCGTAGCCGGAGCCCCCCCCCCCGTAGCAACGAAAATACACTAAATCAAACAAGAGATTTCCATAATTCTACCCAGCAAAACGCAAAATTTTCGGCGCGCTTCGCGCGTGGAAAGCTGTATCCCTTGCGTTCTTTTTTTGAAGGGGGCAGGGTTGCTTCCTTAGGGAAGTCCTTGCTGCGCCACCGTTCGCGGTGTCAGGTCCTCAGGTCCTCAGGTCCTCAGGTCCTCAGTGTGCAGGTCGTCACATTCGAGCCTGGTCGTGCCGTGTGCTCACCTGGGCGAGCTCTCGTCAGAGCCGTCCGGACAGTCGACATCTCCGTCGCACAGCCAGGTGTGGTGGATGCAGGTGACGCCGTCGGCGCACATGTGCACCTCGGGGCCGGTGACGCACGTGGTCGGCGCCAGGCTGGCGTTGACGGCACAGCTCTGGCGCCGAGCAGAGCACCGTCAGACAGTTAGACAGCGCCGGCAGCAGCTTTGTCGGACAGGGACGGAACACAGCACCGGGCAGACGCACGCCACTGTCTGACAGACAGTTCGCAACACCACACTGGACAGACACAGGACACCGTTTGACAAACACAGGACACGGGGCAGACACAGGACACTGGACAGACACCGGACACTGGATAGACACTGGACATTGCGCCTGACGGAAGCAAACCGCAGTCCGGCGCAAGAGACAGCCGCTGTTGGACATCCCCTTTCATGTGCTTTGAAAATTACTCAACAGCGATAAAGTATCGGCAAAATGACACAAGTTAATACCAGGCTAAGTTCTAATCAGCCTAAGTGCTGAAGTGAGGACGAAAGTGCTGAAGTGAGGTGTGGTGTTGGACTTTTGGTGATGCAAAGCCATTTCGGCTATAATTTCAAATAAGCGATACACTGTTTCACCGGTGCGCTGACGACACAAACTGGTGATAGGCGACGCAACATACACGGGCGCGGCAGAATGCCGATAAGTTTTCGTTAGATATTCGCGCCGGCACCTGGTATATCACCACGGCGAGGGATTCTTGCGGCAAGCAGCGCCTAAGAGCCTCCAAGAAAGAGGGGGAGAGTGACAGCCAGAAAGAGAGAGAGAGAGAGAGAGAGAGAGAGAGAGAGAGAGAGAGAGAGAGAGGGAGAGAGAGAGAGAGAGGAGAGAGGGGGGGGGGAGAGGGGGGGAGAGAGAAAGAGGCAGAGTGAGAGAGAGATAGAAGACAGAGATAGAGAAGGGGAAAGATAAACAAGATAGTAAGAGAGAGAGAGAGAGAGAGAGAGAGAGAGAGAGAGAGAGAGAGAGAGAGAGAGAGAGAGAGAGAGAGAGAGAGAGAGAGAGAGAGAGAGAGAGAGAGAGAGAGAGAGAGAGAGAGAGAGAGAGAGAGAGAGAGAGAGAGAGAGAGAGAGAGAGAGAGAGAGAGAGAGACAAAAAAAAAAAAAAAAAAAAAAAAAAAACAAATGGGAGACGGATAATCATGGAGAAAGAATTGGGCGACGTCACGGACTTTGGACAAGGTGTTGGGGGGAGGGGGAGGGGTGAAAGGGTAAGTCGACTTCTTCCATGCAACGTCATATGAGTACCTAAAGCTAAACTTCGCAAAGCTTAGCGGGCGCATTCCTTCGTCCCTTACTGTAGCGACGATATGGAGAAAGATGCAGATACAAAGATGTGTTCGAGTGCAGGTGTCCGAAAAGAAGAGGTACGATGCATGTGAGAGAAAATGGGATGTGGCCAGGCGGTAGCACGACTACCAGAATCAGGAATATCGCAAAGGGACTGGAGATCGGTCGGGTTCTTGAAGGCATTGATCTAATAGTGGATAGCATGTCAGTGTAAATTACAACACGAAACTAAGGTAATGGCAGAAGTTTGGATTGGTTACGGGTAAGACGACAGTTGCAAAATATCGGACACCTAGATGCTAATTTCCCGATACGCGTCAGGCGCAATGGTAATGCGAACATCGAGGGATCTCCCGTTGAAGGAAGAAAGCTGGTGTGTTCTTCAAGAACCCTGAAACCCTGAATTCAAATTCAAGTACCCTGGAATACGTGTCTGCGCCAAGCGCGCCCGGATGCTCACTAATGTATCCGCGAAGAACATAGTTACAATTTATGCCACTTTATCTCCATGAAATGTGCTGCGAAGTTCATTTATTAAAGTTAGCTTGCCTTCAGATGCCCATTTCATTGTCCTTTACACTTGCAAATACTGTTACATTGCAATTTGTCCTCGCGGTTTGTCAGATATATATATATATATGTATATATGCATATATATATATATATATATATGCATATATATATATATATATATATATATATATATATATATATATATATATATATATATATATATATATATATATATATATATATATATTGCGGGTGTTCGAGCACACCCACTCCAGTCCGCCCCGTATCATTTCCACTCTCAACCCTTTGACCTATTGGCGCACAATCGATCAAATTCGGTTTGAGCTGCTTGAGCCCCCTCTCCCAATCATATTATAAGAATGCCACTCCTGGTATTGTCTTACACAGATCCCAATAGTAAAAGCCAGGCCCGTTTCGGTCATAGCAAGTGCGGAAAAAGCCTGAGAGGAGCCAGAGCGCGTGTTATTCATTGGGTACCCCCCCCCCCCCCACACACACACTGATTACGACGAGGCCTCATCCCTGCCATGCACCATACCCCACCAAAATATGCAACCAACACATACAAGTCAGAAATCAATACAGGTGTCCAGCCGCCGACTTACAGACGGTAGGATAGTCCGATAGAATAGAATAGAAGATAGAAGTGTTTCCGATCACCGACTACTATATGCGTTAATGTAGCTTATAAGTCCTTCAAACGAGAGGGCGGATTGGTGTAAACATGCACCCTGATATGCAATTGCATCGCATGGAAAGCAGCTGTAGGATTATCTGTTACATTTGCAGTGGATTCACCTTCCAAATGACGGGACAAAAATAAATGAATAGGAACTGGGTCCTACATTTTTGTTGTTGTTGATAAATTCGTAGTTAATCTGTCTCAATTATGTCGGACCGGACCATGCGCATGCACTGCTTTACCACGGTGTACCATGCGTTACTTTAAGCTATATTAGGTATTTCACATAAGCATGTGCATGAACAAAGGTGTGTTCCTTGCTTCACAATATTACGTATCGAATTCCTGTGCGTAGATAGCGTGCAAAATGTGCCTATGCGAATGTAGTATCTTCGAAAATAAGTACTGCCTTGAAAACATCAATCAACCCCTGAAATTCCGTCCGAACGTCTTCAGATATCCATATTTCCAAAATATCCCGCTTGGCGGCGCTAGGGGTCCTCTGGACAGCAAATGTCCGCGCTTGACGCATATTGCACTCATGATCAGCTTCGAAACAAGTAGAGCCGATGTTAGAAAAGTGCACTGCGAAATGTGATGTCGGCTAAACGTTTCCAACATACTTGCCATTTGTATGCACGATTCAGCAAGATGCTCGTAATTAACCCGCGACGTCTCGGGTTGATAGGCGCCCCCCCCCAAAGGTTTACCGCGGATTGTGAAAGAACGGCGCGGGGCAGCGCGCAGAAAGTTGGTTCACCTTATCCCATATAAATTTGACATGATGTGTCAAAATTTTGACGTCAGGTCATTTAGGATCAACGAGTTAGTCAAGGTCAAGTGAGGTCACCTCCAGAAAAGTTCAACCAGACGTCACGCTTTAACGGATAAAGATATTTTAATGAAACTTTCAGCGTTTGCTTGTCTTTAGGGACTAAGCAAAACGCACCCGATTATTTTTTCGTTTTTGATAGCATTTTTATGAGAACAAGTTGACTTCGAACAACGCTTTTCGGTCCGCTCTACGCACTAGGAAGAAAATTAAGGAAAATTGGATACTCAAAATTTTGAAATTAAAATATATAGATTTTGGGTGGGAATTTTTATTTATGGCCATGGTCGATTTCGCCTTCTTTTTCTGATACCAAATTTTTTTCTTCTTCAAATCTCCCCCAAAATGAACTTCCCAGAGCCAAAAACATGATGTATGTCGTGAAAACCTAGGCCTCCTGGTGACATCACTTTTGGGAGGAAAATCTGGTAGTATCCGACCCAACCTTCGAGCGCTTTCCGATGACACCTCTTTCGTTTTCGTATGACACTTAGTTTGGAGAATAGAGGGGGGAGGGGCGTTGTATCAACACTGAGACGAGGTGTGAAGATATGACCGGAAAGACATGGCCGCAATATGGGTTAACATGGCCGTAATACGTAGTCTGATGGGACAGGAACGTGAAAAAGAAAACTGAGGACGACTTTAAATCAATTTTTCCACGTCACGTCCATAACTTGATGGTTACAGTTCCCAAGACGTATGGGCACGAGGCTTCAAATCAATACTTCTCATGTTATGCCCATGGCAGAATTGCTACAGTTCCCAAGAAGTGTGGGCGTGATATCCAACGCATGTGCTCATCAAGCGAACGCCCCACGATTCATGTGTAAAAGGAGACCAGTCGCAGTCAGCTGACCGACTGACGTCATACCTGGTCCTCGTCGCTGCCGTCTGAACAGTCCCGATGTCCGTCACATCTCGCGTTCCAGCCGACACACTGGCCATTGGCGCAGGTGTGATGGACGGCCGGGTTGCAGGTCCTCTCCTGGACACCACAGAGATCGTTATCGCTCTTGACGGATCGGCGAGGCCACACAAAGGTCGCACGAACCGTTGAGGTTATCATCAGCCACGTGGGTCATGATCTGCCATATCGATCACAGAGGCCACCGTCGATCACACAGGTCGTAGAGAGAGGTCATGGGTCACACGGTACGGAGTAGTTGTCATCGGCCGCGCAGTTTACAGGGGCATCACAGTGCAGGTCACACATACGCCACCAGACACCACCACTACCACCAGACAAAACTGATTGTTTCGACCAGGGTAAGCCACAAAGGTACCGAGCTGTTGATTGGTAATATGACTGACAGCTCTGTCCCTAATCAGCTTCTTCGTCCCATATTAGTATCACTATCTACCATTATTACCGTACGGGCGATGGACCAATATGGCGATAGCGAGCGATGGACGAAGGTCAAATTGCTAAATAAGCATTGTTAAACATGTGGAAATGTTTTAACGTAACAGATCATTAATGACTCATTTACAAACTTAAACACTACGGCATATACTCTTATCGGTTCAGGAATTATCTTCCGTGCCATATCCAGCAGTTCACAGTTGCAACCAAGGAAGGCATTCAGATTGTGTCTGTTGTCTCAACAATAACATTAGACCTTCAAAGACTTCACATACTAACAGCTAGAGAACTAGCACTTGATCATCACTTGAACATCATCCAATCTGTTTTGCATACAGAACACCCAGTTGACCCGAGAGCCATGGTTACCTGCACTGATCACGCGCACCAATCCGGCACTTTGGGAATCTGCGATTGCCACGAGCAAAAACTAACCACGGAAAACAAAGACTTTTCTTTCATTGCGTAAAAGGGTACAAACGGTTACCAAAAGATGGGAAACACTTCAGGCAATTTCTTTTCAAGAGCAAGGTAAAGAGCTAGATACATGAGAATGGTTAAATGAATGCAAAATACTGTGATACTCATTGGCATATTCAGGAGCGGTGACTACTCGATTTGTGCATGGACGACTGATGCATCAACGAGTGTACAGGGGTGAATATAATTTCCAACCAATGTCCCTTTAAACACGGTAACAAGGTTTCTGAAAAGCCTCTAGTATGTGCATATGTACAGCATAGCTGCAATAAACTCACTGACTGACTGACCGATGCTGTACGGCCTGTGACATTCCTGGCCAGCGATCATCACACGTGATCTTATCTGGAGATCATGTCTGATGTTGTGTGTTCTCTCACGTGTCTGGCTGGCCGCCACCACACGTGACCACCGCCGGAGATCACGTCTGATGTGTGTTCTCTCACATGTCTGGCTGGCCGCCACCACACGTGACCACCGCCGGAGATCACGTCTGATGTGTGTTCTCTCACATGTCTGGCTGGCCGCCACCACACGTGACCACCGCCGGAGATCACGTCTGATGTGTGTTCTCTCACATGTCTGGTTGGCCGCCACCACAGTGACCACCGCCGGAGATCACGTCTGATGTGTGTTCTCTCACATGTCTGGCTGGCCGCCACCACACGTGACCACCGCCGGAGATCACGTCTGATGTTGTGTGTTCTCTCACATGTCTGGCTGGCCGCCACCACACGTGACCACCGCCGGAGATCACGTCTGATGTTGTGTGACCTCACGTGTCTGGCTGGCCGCCACCACACGTGACCACCGCCAGAATCAGTCTATGTGTGTTCTCTCACGTGTCTGGCTGGCCGCCACCACACGTGACCACCGCCGGTGATCACGTCTGATGTTGTGTGTTCTCTCACATGTCTGGCTGGCCGCCACCACACGTGACCACCGCCGGAGATCACGTCTGATGTGTGTTCTCTCACGTGTCTGGCTGGCCGCCACCACACGTGACCACCGCCAGAGATCACGTCTGATGTGTGTTCTCTCACGTGTCTGGCTGGCCGCCACCACACGTGACCACCGCCGGAGATCACGTCTGATGTTGTGTGACCTCACGTGTCTGGCTGGCCGCCACCACACGTGACCACCGCCGGAGATCACGTCTGATGTTGTGTGTTCTCTCACATGTCTGGCTGGCCGCCACCACACGTGACCACCGCCGGAGATCACGTCTGATGTGTGTTCTCTCACGTGTCTGGCTGGCCGCCACCACACGTGACCACCGCCGGAGATCACGTCTGATGTGTGTTCTCTCACATGTCTGGCTGGCCGCCACCACACGTGACCACCGCCGGAGATCACGTCTGATGTTGTGTGTTCTCTCACATGTCTGGTTGGCCGCCACCACACGTGACCACCGCCGGAGATCATGTCTGATGTTGTGTGACCTCACCGGACAGTCGACCTCGTCGGAGCCGTCGGCGCAGTCGTCGTCTCCGTCGCACGTCAGTCTGACGTTGATGCACCCGCCGTTGGCACACGTGAACCTCCCCGGTCCGCAGGCACGAGCTGTAGGACGGGCGTGGTGTGAACGACCGGAGAGAATCGCCACTGTTCAGCTGATTGCAGGCATCGTTTTTTTTTTTGTGCCATAATTGTCACAAAAAAGTGTAAATGATGCTGATTTTTGTCCTTTTTGAAATGTTGCTCTAGTATGTGAAATATGTTTCTTATTAGCATAATGCTGAAGGAGAACTAGCGGAACAGTTCTGCTTCTGATTTACAAAGTTCCTCGCTAGTATGTGAACTCACCATGCAGTAGCATGACGATTAGCTTGTATACGGTCTGTGCATCTCGGAAGTGAGACAATGAATAAACATGCATTCGGCTGCTTACGCTGCTGATTTTGAGCAGTCCCATCTGGAGTTAAATTTTACCCACCAACATATAGATATCGATGCTAATAATTAGGAATCATAATACCCGTAATTATATTACAAATGCATCCTAGCCACAGATATCATAAATTTTGTTGTTTACATATAATGCACCATGTATCAAGATTATACTAATGGATTATACCGATGGACACCAGAGATGTTTTTCGAATTAGATGCATGCACTTAGTACGGATGAGCTTATCTTTATACAGGCTGTCCTATCTTTGCAGGATACCGGATAGTAAATAGCTGTGAAGCCGAGCTGTAGGCCAAACAATGTTTTCCCTCTTAACAAAACATGTCATCTTTAAATATGTTCCACTTCGATTGACTTGCAGTGCACACCACAGAACTCGGTATGCGTTTCATTCCAACGAAAACCTACACCCTCCTCTTAGGGCAAGGTTTGGCAATGTTGTTCCCACTGCCCGCTGACTGTCCGTCGCCTTCGCTGCCTCGAAAGTCGATAAGGAACTTCGGCATGCCTTCTGATTAAATATAATATTCCGGAAGTACGAAAGTACGGCGCGCAATTAAGCTTAAGCAGCAGCTGTATACAGACAAAGACAGAAGACTTTTATTGATGTCCTCCACAATTGACTCGTGGCTATTAGACATCGCGTCAAGTGGATAAAACAACACAGCATAAAGGTCAAACTCACAGAACAGTCAAACCAGTGGTCATAAACGTCAGCAAGTCGAGCAGTAAATCAGTCCGGCACGGGCGGCGTCAAACAGGTACCGCCGTAGGTGGCGACCAAAATGGACAGGGAAGTCGCGTCAGCTCAGGTGGCAGTGAGTTGTACATAAGTGGCGCTCTGGAGCTAAAACGTCTCTTCCCCATCTCGGTGCGGGACCGGGGACATGCAAGTATGGTCTGACGGGTGGTCCGGTCACGAATCTCCGCCATGGTGGTGGATCGTGAGCCAGTGACTCTGGCTCACCATGACGACCACCTTGTGCGTGAGGCAAAGGGTGTGGTATCTGGCCAGGTTCTCCGCCTGAGCCAGCCCAGCCTCCTCAGCAGATCGAAACATGGTCAAACTTTTTGCGGCCGAAAATTACCTTTGCCGAGTAGTTTATAATTTTTGAATGCGAGATAAGTTCTTTTGGCTCCGTTACCATACACAGAAATACAGTAGCGGATCTGCGAGAAGACCAAACATCGACCAGCGCGGAGATGACGGCAGGTGGAAGGTGTCCTCTCAGATGCGATAGACCACCCAGAACTCAAAACAACGCCGAGTCAATTCTGAGACGTGCGAGTCCCAGCTGAGCGAGCGATCGAAAATAAGACCGAGATTTTGCATTCCGAAATGGTGGGTAGATCGTGATCGCGAAATTTAACTGTGATATCCGGTAAGGCACGCAGATTTTGTGGGCTGCCCAACATCATCAGCTGTGTCTTAGTTACGTTAATTTCAGTCCATTTGCTCGAAACCAGATGTCGAGGAGGCCAGAACTGTTTCCATATGAGTGACGACATTTTGAATTTCAGATTTCTTACCACTGACCAAAATTTGGGTGTCGTCGGCGTATTGAATAACCACTGCGCCTTCGGCGAACAGGCTGAGGTCGTTGGCGAAGACACAGTAGAGGAGAGGTCGAGAGATGATCCTGAAAAACGCCGATGCTGTTGGGCAACGGGGCAGATTTGGACGACACCCAGACTGTCAGTAAGGCTGACACTCTGGGTGTGGTTCTGAAGATAAGCCGAAAACCAGGAAGTATCGATGCTGTGGAGACTTAATTTTGACAGGAGTTTTGAGTGATCTATCACATCAAAGCATTTGCTCAAATCCAGCAGGCAGAGAAGGGACACCTCTCCATGGTCACTGCGGATAGGATCTGGTCAGATAGGAGGTCAGAGCGGTTTCCGTTGAGTGACGAGGACGGAAGCGTGCTGAGTTTGGGAGAGGAGGTGGTTATGGACAGATAATTGTAGAGTTGCTGGTAGACGGCACGCTCACAATTTTCGCAGTGATGGGACGATGGAGATAGGACGGAAATTGGAAGGGTTACAGGGATCACCGGACTGAAGATGGGATGGACGAGGAGTGCTTCAAGAATCAGGAACATCGGATTTGGTAATGCTGGAATTGACCAAATACAGGAGCACCCCACCTATCGAGTCGAAGCAACCTGAACATGTGGATGCTGATGCCGTCCTCGCCACAGGCTGACGAGCCGTTCATCCCGAAGACGACGGCTCGCAGCTCAGGTGAAACGGCACCAGGGTAAGCGCACAGGCACCAACACGCGGCAAAGGCAGGATCCGGCGTCGCTCCTACTCTAACTCGTCAGCCACGCACGGGCCCACGCGGACAAAAATCGGTTAAGGTCATCAGCTGTCGCGTCGGGCAGCTTAGAATGGCCTGCTTGCCGCCGACAAATGACCTAACATGGCGCCACATTGACCTCCGCCCATCCTACGGATGCGCGCTCGACATCGTCCCGGCTATCAACTAATCGCCGATCGTACACTCGGTTGGCGTCCCTACTCCGTCGACTGGTGCCCAAGACAGCCAGCGCACCACGGCGGCGACACATTAAAGCTTTGGTTCCATCGATACGACCGGAGCGCTAGGGTTCCGGATTTTGACAGTCTGATGGGAGCATGGGTGTCAATGATGGGTAAAAGATGGCCAGAAAACAGTCCCTTGAGCGTGACGCAGGAGAATTAAAACAGAACTCAGTCAGCCAAACAAAGATCATACAGCAAAACATTCGGATCAATACGGCGAAAGCAACGGGAGCGAACAGTGGCGCCGCTCGGTCTAGATCTGGGCACATTGACAAAACACGAACAAATCTATGCGGACTGAAGTGACAAAATTGTGTACGGCAGTGCTGCACAATGTCACGACAGTTGGTGATAACACGTCAAGGAGAGAGCCAGTTGAATAAGTGGGCGAGGTCACACACTGAAATAACGAGTAATCAAAAATAAAATTAGACAGCGCACGCCTACCTTGGTCCGTGTCTGGTTTCCGCAGGTCACAATTTAAATCTCCGCAAATAAAAAGTTTGGACTTTTAAAACCTTTCTAAGTGTGAGTACAAGGATGCTTTGCAATTGCGTTTGAAGTATGATGCATACTTCCAAGAGAGGATTCTCGGAAATGTGTGCAACAGCAATTCGGAGTGCACCGGCTCAGATTAACACTGGGGTTTCTGACATCGAAAATCATACCGTCCGTGGTGACAGGATTACAATTTTGCTGCTCTGTTATTCTCCCATGGACAGTGTTATGGACACGTTACGACAGTTATGTGTGAGCGTCTCTCAACAAGCTGTTGCCTCTTCCGACAAAATGTCAAAAGTTAATCGATAACATGCTCAAACTCGTCCTCGATGCCCCGTCAGGGTCGATACCGATAACCTAGGTATCGGGATAAGCGATATATTTCACGGGCCCCTTTTTTGGTGACTTACAGCAGTTCGCCTCGGCCTCGATGCCCCGCCAGGGTCGATACCGATAATCTAGATACGGGAACAGGCAGAGATATTTCACGGGCGACCCTGTTTTTTTCGGTGACTAACAATTGACCTCGTCTACGATGCCCCGTGAGGGCCGATACCGATAATCTAGGTATCTGGATTGGCGAGATATTTCACTGGCACCCCTTGTTTTTGCTGACTTACAGCAGTTTGCCTTTTTCGGTGACTTACAGCAGTTGACTTCGTCCTCGATACCCCGCCAGTGCCGATACCGATAATCTAGGTACGGGAACAGGCCGAGATATTTCACTGGCACCCCTTGTTTTTGGTGACTTACAGCAGTTTACCTTTTTTCGGTGACTTACAGCAGTTGACTTCGTCCTCGATGCCCCGCCAGTGCCGATACCGATAATCTAGGTACGGGAACAGGCCGAGATATTTCACTGCCACCCCTGCTTTTCGGTGACTGACAGCAGTTGACCTTTTTCGGTGACTTACATGAGTTGACCTCGTCCTCGATGCCTCGTCAGTGCCGATACCGATAATCTAGGTGCGGGAATAGGCAGAAATATTTCACGGGCGCCCCTGTTTTATGGTGCCTTACAGCAGTTGACCTTTTTCGGTGCTTTACAGCAGTTGACCTTTGTTCGGTGACTTACAGCAGTTGAGCTCGTCCTCGCCGGTCGGACAGTCGCTCATCCCGTCACACCGCCACGAGTCCGGGATGCACGAGTGAGACGTGGCGTTGGCACAATTGAACGTGCCTGCAGAGCATTTCCTCTCACCGCTCCCGCCTGCACATTGGACGGCGTGACGTCACAAGGCATGTCGTGAACGCAAAAACCTCACGACAGAATAGCTGGTACCTGTACATGCACTTTTCAAGTTATTTACCACATTTAGCCCTGCACTCATTAGCAGGCATGCCCATGTAAGGCTCGTGGCCTTCCTGATTCGAACATGAGAAACAGCGACTGAGTTGATGGCGAATTGTTTCCGTCAATCTTCTCTTGTCACACATTTTGTGCTGCTTTCAGACGGACAAATGTCAGCCAGCACAACCCCAGCTGGGGACTTGGGACATGACCCAGGTCATGGGACATGACCCAGCCTGGCTCGAGGACACTCCGGATCGCGAGTACAGTCGTGTTCCAGTCGTGCCACCGTACTGGTGGTGACATGTCCTCAAGTACAGTCGTGTTCCAGTCGTGCCACCGTACTGGTGGTGACATGTCCTCAAGCTCTCCTCATAGTACAGTCGTGTTCCAGTCGTGCCACCGTACTGGTGGTGACATGTCCTCAAGCTCTCCTCATAGTACAGTCGTGTTCCAGTCGTGCCACCGTACTGGTGGTGACATGTCCTCAAGCTCTATAGTACAGTCGTATTCCAGTCGTGCCACCGTACTGGTGGTGACATGTCCTCAAGCTCTCCTCATAGTACAGTCGTGTTCCAGTCGTGCCACCGTACTGGTGGTGACATGTCCTCAAGTACAGTCGTGTTCCAGTCGTGCCACCGTACTGGTGGTGACATGTCCTCAAGTACAGTCGTGTTCCAGTCGTGCCACCGTACTGGTGGTGACATGTCCTCAAGCTCTCCTCATAGTACAGTCGTGTTCCAGTCGTGCCACCGTACTGGTGGTGACATGTCCTCAAGTACAGTCGTGTTCCAGTCGTGCCACCGTACTGGTGGTGACATGTCCTCAAGTACAGTCGTGTTCCAGTCGTGCCACCGTACTGGTGGTGACATGTCCTCAAGCTCTCCTCATAGTACAGTCGTGTTCCAGTCGTGCCACCGTACTGATGAATGTGTTCAGTCGGCACCGTATGGTGGTGACATGTCCTCAAGTACAGTCGTGTTCCAGTCGTGCCACCGTACTGGTGGTGACATGTCCCGTCGTGTTCCAGTCGTGCCACCGTACTGGTGGTGACATGTCCTCATAGTACAGTCGTGTTCCAGTCGTGCCACCGTACTGGTGGTGACATGTCCTCAAGTACAGTCGTGTTCCAGTCGTGCCACCGTACTGGTGGTGACATGTCCTCAAGTACAGTCGTGTTCCAGTCGTGCCACCGTACTGGTGGTGACATGTCCTCAAGTACAGTCGTGTTCCAGTCGTGCCACCGTACTGGTGGTGACATGTCCTCAAGTACAGTCGTGTTCCAGTCGTGCCACCGTACTGGTGGTGACATGTCCTCAAGTACAGTCGTGTTCCAGTCGTGCCACCGTACCGGTGGTGACATGTCCTCAAGCTCTCCTCATAGTACAGTCGTGTTCCAGTCGTGCCACCGTACTGGTGGTGACATGTCCTCAAGCTCTCCTCATAGTACAGTCGTGTTCCAGTCGTGCCACCGTACTGGTGGTGACATGTCCTCAAGCTTGCATCTTCCACATCGCATTACTGAACTGGTTTCGAGGGGGCGTTGAACTCGAACGTTTCTCGAATAATCTCCACACGTCACTGATGTTCAGCTGAAATACGACAGCACAGTCACGCGAGTTAAGCACGTGAACACGTCACCCGAGTTGGCCCCATTGGACCGCCCGGCCGTGGGCAGCGCCACTCACGGCAGTGCGGTGCCGTCTCGTCGCTGCCGTCGCCGCAGTCGTCGTCGCCGTCGCACTTCCAGGGGCCGATGATGCAGTGGCCGTTGTCGCAGCGGAACTGGCCCGGCTGGCAGCCGCCGGCAGCTGCCGGTCAAGGGTCACCGGGTCACGTGACAGCTTGGACAGGTGCATCGTGCTCGGCGGCCAGGCCGGCCACCGGGGAGCCGGCGACATTTGACGCTTCGCGCAAATTGCACCAGCCAGTTGCCTTGCTCTCAGCTCTCCACCTGAGCTCCGAGACGGTCCGCCCGAGTTGAGTCACCGAGATTTCGTCTGTCAAGCAACGATCACTTGCAAAGGGAGGAAGGTGTTGGAACAGCCCACCGCCTTGACGTTCTGCCTAGAGAGCGTCGTGCGCGACGACATCGTCTGGACTCATGACGGGACCCATGAGGCCGCGTCACGGGTCCGGACCCGTGACGCATGCATCCAGCACACGCACGCGCTTCGGCGGAGCGGGCACAACTGCTGACGCGACGGCAGTGATGGCACGCGTGGAAGCCTGCATTGCGCCGGCTGAAGGCGACCAACGGAGATGCTTCCGTCATCGCCCGTCCAAAACTGCATATCCCATCTCCTGCGTGACCTGGACAGGCGATGCGCCGCCTCTCGAACACACTCACTGGGCACTGAAGCTGGACATACTGAACTGCTCACCATGGTAGCTAGTCATTTAGCAGTAGCCAGATGGCTGTGTGCCGAGTTCTGCACTCCCGCCTTATCGATACTTGCCCTCACAGTCGAGGGTAAGCGCGTGCAGCAGCACTGCTGGTAAGCACATTCAAATGGTTAATCCGGCTGGGCGGTTGGACACAGTTGCTGTGTGCAGCAAGCATTGAATAGATGGTGACGTATTGAATAGTTCACGGGAGATAGCCGAACAAATGGGTGATATACATCACGTATGTTGCACGTGCATTTGTTGCAGGCACCAACTAATTTACACCTAAACAACCGGGTAGCAGGTTGCTTGGTGTCAGTAAGCTACAAATAGAGTCTTGAAAGTAAAACCAGTTGGCTCATTCCAGCTGAGATTCCTTACTTAGTCCGGATATTCATCAACTTACTTAACAGCCGCTGGGCAGAACTAGTCCCACACTGATGAAATGAACTAAAACTAATATGGTCACAAGCACGGGCGGACCTGCGAGAAATTGAGACAGAGCCCGCATATGTATATATTGTGGCTGTCAGGGCTGTCATTTCATGGAAATGATTGGGTGGGCAAATATCCAGTCCAATTAAGTAATACTGAGAGTGAATCAAGATATCGGAAGACCTTGCTTGCGTTGCTCTAATACAAATATAAGCGGGAGAGGATGGGAGGGAGGTCAGGTTGCGTCTGTCATACATGTGACAGACTCATTTATCATGCCAATCATTTGAAGTAAGTCATCCTCAGGCAACCGGTACTTCAAGAACTATTAAAGAAGACTACTTGAATTGAATCAGAGTGTAGCGAATTGTATCCCGATTATGATAGCTTATCAAACCCGTAACTGATTTTAAAAAAACCGTGGCGAATTGCATCGTACATAGCACAGCAATGCTTCTAAGATAAAACTAAACGGGGAGAGACTAAGGGAACAACAACTGGAAGTATCTAAGGGAATAATTAAAGGGTGAGAGACTAAGGGAATAACAACGGAAGTATGCAAGGGAATAATTAAGCGGAGAAAGACTCCGATGATAACAATTAGAAGCATCTACGATAATGAGTCATCGGAGAATGATTGGAGGAAGAACAACTAGAAGAACATAAGGGAATACTCTTGAATTCTTCGTCGACGTGAACTATGAAGGGCTTTGCAGAATGCTACCGATTGTTAGTCAGCAGTGTAACGTCACCTGTGCGCCTTTGAACCGATGAAGTGCAATGCAGGGCGGCAGTTGGAAGGTAAATGCGACACAACAGCGCGACGGAATATTTCACAATAACTTCGTATTGGCAGCAGCTTAGCATTAAGCCTACTTAGCATACAACTTAGCCCACAACTTAGCATTAAACCGATGCCAGTACGTGAAACTAATGAACTTAACACTGAGCTAGCCAACACCAACAACTCTGTGAGCCTCGACAAGCTTACAGAAACTCAGCACTGAGCTCGCCAACACGAACATTTTTGTCAGCCTCGACAAACTTACAGAAGCTGAGCTCAGTTTCACGCGACGTAATCATGGAAATCCAAGAGTTCAAGGGGGCCGTCTCCTCCCGGCTGGACATCTGCGCACCTCTACCCACCAAGTGCTCGCTTCCTGTGGCCCCAGTGTGCGCAGTTGCCGGCGGTGGAGTCGACACAGCGAGCGCCGCAGACTTTCCCCGAGCAGTTGCGCAATTTGCCAATCGTAAGCCGCTGCGGCGACGCTGGGCGGAGCCGAGGTCACAGGCAACGAGAGGATGAAGCTGCAGAAGGGGGAGTGGGTCGGCATTTGAGTGCACCGAGGAGCCGGGCTGGAAAGCACTAAGGACTAGGGGATCTGTAGGAGGCATTGCGTTATAAGGATCAAATGACTGTTTGTACGGGTGCTATGGTATCTTCCATTTACAGGCTTAACGTGGATGGGTCCTTGTGGCTCTTGTTAATCTGATCACTTTATGGGTTCTGAGTCGGAATGGGGAAAATGGATCAAAATCAGAGCAGACAAGAATGAAAGTAGCAAAACACCAGGAACATCGGGAAAGTAAAGAATGTCGCTAGGAACCAAGTGGTCCAGATTTAAAGATGCGGTATGTCAGCAGATACTGAGGGGCCCACATCAGAGGGCGAGGGCGACGTGCTAGTTCGGAATGGATGGCGAGCGAGTGGCTGGTGGGAGTGCCAGACGACCCGAACGTCCAGCGCGAGCGTTGTCTCGTTACATTCAATGGTGCTAGATATGCACTCAGCCCAATGGCACCACCATCGATCACTTCGATCGATACCTCTTGGAGCTGTGACGGCGCAAGACGAAAGGTCGCACCGTGCGTCCATCCGTCACACCGTCCATCCATTACACCGTCCATCCATTACACCGTCCATCCGTCACACCGTCCATCCATTACACCGTCCATCATTATTTAAGCTCTGGCGGCCAATGCTGGTCGGACGGCTCTTTCAGCAGCGCCGTCCTCGTGTTTTGTGATGCAATCGATGCCGCTCGGATTTGAAGATTGAAAAAAATGCAATTTTGATTGGTTGATTGAAAATTCGAAAATTTACCCGCTAGTGACAGGACAAGCAAACCGGCGACGGCTTGCCGTGCAATGACCTCAGTCCCAACAGTTGTCACACAGACACCGCCGCGTGTCTTCCCAAAGTTGGTGTCACGCAGTCCTCAGCGCCGTGACGGTCGGCCGCCCAACGGCGCGTCTGCTCAAGTCATCTACTCATTCCCAACTCCGTCTGTCCTGATCAGACCAGCGCTCCGCACGGCTCAACAACGTCCGACCTCGTCTCAGTCTCCAGACCCTTGGAGCTCCAGATGCGTCGCCGCAGGCGGCCCCCCCCCCCCCTCCCCCCACTAGTAGCGGAATACGCCCCCTTTAATGACTAATCTGCGCGCAACACGTCTCACGGCCGCCTTTGACTTCCATCCAGGGGTGGGCCACCGGCGACTAGCCGCATGCGGCATGGGAAGTGGTGATCGATGGCACTGAAGCGACTTCACCACCCGCTGGTGACACAGCGCCAGTGGTGTGCAGCACCGACGCGGCGCCAGCGAGCGACGGGCGGGAGGTGAGCAGGGTCGCCCAAGCACTGCGGCCGGGCACCAGCCGTGTATAGAAACCGCTGACGGTGGACGGACCGAGACTCGAGCGACGCCGCCGATGCGCTGCCAACCGCTGGCGGCCCAACTGACAATGCATAGTAGTCGGCACCAACATAGGCATAATCTTGGACTTGCATGGGAACTCCGCTACCCCTCCCCCAACACAACCACACACACACACACATACATGCCACACACTTGCTACACCACTCACGGAGGAGTTTCCAGCGCACTTCTCACGTTATCGCCTCGTCCAGGGCGCCGTGCCATACGGCGAAACAACGCCGGCGAAAGCTGACGATGCTACCAGTTCCACACAACGCAGACTGGACTGCTACCAGTTCCACACAATGCCGACTGGACTGCTACCAGTTCCACAAAACGCAGACTGGACTGCTGCCAGTTCCGCACAACGCAGACTGGACTGCTACAAGTTTCGCACCATGCAGACTCGACTGCTACCAGTTTCGCACGATGCAGACTCGACTGTTACCAGTTTCGCACCATGGAGATTGGACGGTTACCAGTTTTGCACAGCGCAGACTAGGCTGCTACCAGTTCCGCACTCAACGCAGACTAGACGGGTGCACAGAACGAGCAAACACATGGCGGACGAAGTCGACCACGACTGGCGGGGCTGCCGGTCGGCGGCCGACCGAAATCGTCTCATGCCGTCCGTCTGGACGGACACGAGGCTGGCCTGGGCACGTGACGGTGCTGTGCTTTGCGTGGATTCTGGCCGAGGTCAGACGAGGGGCAGCGCTCAGCGCAGAGCGGGGCCGGGCTGTGCAGCGTCACAATGGCCGTCGGCTGTGCTGGGTGTCGTCTTACCGGCGGATCAGCAGCGGTGGGAGTCGTCCGCCGAACACGCTGACAACAGCCGCCATAAGCCCTCCATGATGTGTCATGGTTTGTTCTGACATGCAGGTAAGGATGATGGGCATATGTCAACTTCGCTCATCAACAGCGTCACCGAGGGCATTCTTCTTGGACCCCCCGTCCCGAAAGTTTTTAGAGCTGAGCGCTTGAGCGCCACGATCAACACTGATGAGATGCACAGTCGCTCATCTGTTAACCTTTCTACACATGGTCTGAAAATGTCAAGAGCTATGTATCTTGTCAGATCACGAAGTTACGACGTCATTCTTGAGACCATATCCGAGAATCCTTCCATGTCCTATCGAAAAGCAGTGTTCTAGCTGCCTTTTCACCCTCTTATGTAATAATTCGCACCTTGTTCGTGCATGCGTGATTTATCGACGGCAATTAAATGAAGGTCAGGATCGTGATGCGTCAACAACCATCCTAATACGTGATCATACGAATGTATTACAATTGACTTGCTCTGTTTGTGTGTGACATCTTGTAGCTGCAGCTATGGAACAGCAGCGAACGATAATGCGCGATATCTTAGAGACATCAACATTGCTAGGTCATGTCAGGTCAAATAGGTCAAGCTGATGGCAAGTATGTAATACTTTCCTAATCCAGTGACCCAAGATGACCTGCCATGATTTTTGTGGATTTCGTACTACTCCAAGATGTTCGGTACTAAATTATTATTCGGCACCAATTTAACCATACAAGACTGAAAATTAGAAAAATCAACCTTCCCGATAAATCGAAAATAGAGTCATGCATTTAACCTGAACTGACACCTTCCCTGTTGAAAAAAAAACTGGCGAAATCCTTGCGAAAAAACTTGCAAAACTCAACTTGCGACCTATATCTATGATTTCCAGATTAAAAAGAAAAACACTGGATTGATATCTTGTGCAATATGTTTGTCAAAATGTCCAGAAAGTTGCTAAATGTTTCCATTTGTCAACATCTTTATGTTTGATCTTACTCCTCAAGTCAACCAATGATCTCACATGATCACATTTGGTGTCAATCGCGAAACCTCGTAGCGGACTACACGATGGTATTTGATCGGTTTCTCTAGCTTCCTTGGTTCGGAATCTCCGGGTTGCACCTGTCCTCCCACATCCCACCCTCGCCCCTGTTGCCGAAGGTGGCGAAAAGTCGAAGTGCGGCGAGAATTGAGCAGCAATTTTAAAGTTCCGTCACACCTTCATTGTATTTACAAATGAACCGCTCCGTTTTGCAGCCCGCTCAGTATGTAAGTAGTGAATGCCATAATATCTTTTGAATTCATGGGCAGAATGCACAGAACCTTTCGTAGTCAATGCTTTCCAAATGCAATCAAGTAATCATCAAGTGATTGCAAAATATAGCGCTTCCCAGAAATAAAAAACTTGTGTGTCGCATAGAGGTCTCAGGAAGCGTCGATATACGTATCAATGGAAAATTGCACGCTAGGCAATGTGGAACTCATACACTGAGTTATGTTCATCTTACCGATGGAAACTGTGTTCTTTTCTAACAACAGAGAAGTAGGTACATACAGTATGGAAACGTACGCTGCACAGAGCTTGCAGCAGCGCAAAAGATGCATATGTTGGCCGAAATAGAATACCGCCGCTTCATGTTCCAGCTTAATTGTAACATGGCAATGCGCCGTATGTCAATATTGCATCCGACCAACGACAAAACAAACAGCAACATAGATGTTAACATTGAAGCAACTGCCGCACATGTTTTCAGCTGGATTTGTATGCGAAAAAGCATATTTGTCGTTATCTGGACAGCTTGAAATTGCTGCACAGAATGGCAATAAAACATCAACATCAACATTAGACACATGCAACAAGCAACCAACCAATCTAGTGAACTTACCATGCTTACACGAACACGATCAGGTACCAGATTAACTAATCTGGTTGGTCGTATGCTTAAAATAAGTCCATGACCATACCCAGAATAGACCAAGACCGGCCTCAGACCAAGCTAAGACCACACCCAGACCACGTCCAGACATGAAACATACATAGATCGTACCGGACCAGACAAGACGCTACCGACCAGACAAGACCAGACCAGACCAGATAGACCAAGACCGGCCTCAGGCCATGCTTAGACCAAACTCAGGCCACGCCCAGACATGAAACAGATACCAACCAAGATAAAAATGCATGCCAGACCAGACCAGAACAGGTTGCGCAAGGTCAGGCCAGACCAAATCAGGTTATCTGAGACCAGACTAGACCGGACCTAAGGGCGGATCCGGAAAAACCGGTTGGAGGGAGGGGAGGATTTCAAAAATAAGTTCTCATATTTCAAAAATCTTTTCGGATTTGCACAGCTAACATTAGTCGGGTCTGCATAAGACAATATTTATGTAATAAAATGTTTTTCGATTGCAAGAAAATGTCATATTAGTCCAAAACTCCACGAAAAATTGGCTTTTTGTTGGGGGAGGATGGTTACTGTGCTCCCCCCCCCTAGATCCGCCAGTGACTGCACCGAATAAAATCGTGCTAGGCGATTTAACCAGACGCTCATAATATATCACATATCTTCTCCGAGGGCATGAGAATTGGAAGAGGAAAAATCTTAAAAAAGATGAAAACTAGATGGGCTATGATGTTGAACTGGAATACATTTGTGTGGAGCATTAGTCGTGGATCATGGATACGCATAGGAATAAATTGCTATTGATATGATACAGATCAAGACGATCAGTTTATCTCCGAGAACAAGATAGCTCCACAGGCTATTTCCAATATACTGTTGCCTGTTAGTGTTGCGCAATCCAGGGCTTATGAGGTCAAAGACAACACAAAGGGGCCAACCGTGGATGATACGTCTTGAACCATTTTCCAGCAGTATTTCCAGCAGTATTTCCAGCCTTTGGCGTAAAATTAAGTAGACATTCTTCTTAGCGGAGGGTCAATTGACCTCTCTACCATCACACCTACTATCAGCACTAGATTCACCACTGATTTTCCCTCCGAAATTCTACCATGGAACACTCATCTACCTGAAATAGTTGCCTGAAGTGTATAATAATGATCAGCAATTTACCTACACGACTGTTTTGCAGCACGACTGGGAGGCAGGTGTTTAAGTTGGCTGGCTGGCGAGCATGCTTACCCCTGGCCGGAAGCTCTGCTCTGGCGACGAGCGCGAGCGCGAGCGCCGACAGCGCGGCGGCGACGTAGACCTGCTGCATCTCGTCAGGACTCGGTGGCGGTGCTCCAGCGTACTGCAGCCCGGCCTCGTGCTACTCCTCAACTGACGGACGGCCGCCGGCGGCACACTTAAATACCGCGGCACAGGGCCGAAGTCCGACGGCAGCACCGGTCACTCGGGACGACGTCAGGGGCGTAGACAGGGCAGGACGCGTGTGACGCACGAGCGGCTGACAAGCTGCCGCCGCCGCCTGCGTCAGCCGCTCTGCTCTCCCAGGAAGGGGAGGCGGCGGCGGCGGCGGCTGACGAGCTGCCGCCGCCGCCTGCGTCAGCCGCTCTGCTCTCCCAGGAAGGGGAGGCGGCGGCGGCGGCGGCGGCGTGGCCCTGCAGACGATGCTGGGATTGTCGGCGTGCCGGCAAGGCTGAGGGGAGGGGCGGACGGTAGGAGTCAGGGCGATTTCCGGCAACACCTTCAAGCCATAGGTGTTGTTTATGAAAATTATTGGGGGCAAAGTGTTGCGGGATAGATGCATGAAAGTAATGTCGCTTTTAAACTCGCGCACGGGAGAGGGCGAAATCCCCCCAAATCTAAAAAACGGGCGGCGTTATTGTAATGCAATCTTGTCGCTTTGCTATAAATCGATAAGCAACAAAAATCGAAATCCCTTAGTAAATATAAATATTGCGGGGATGCAAATCGACCGACCGGGCGACAGCCGGCGAGCGTGCAAGGTCACAAAGGCTTCGTCGGTGCAGTGGAGCGGCAGCGTGGTGAGGCAGCCGATCACGACCTCATTTGACACTAAAGATCTAGGGTCATGGAATTTGAACTGAAGCGAGTTCGCTACATCCGTAATCTACCCACTAAATTGTGTGCTTATAGTTTGAGTAGTTTCTGAAATCTTACCGGCAGGGGGTGAAACCTCCCCGAGCAGGCAGACGGCAATCTATTAAGGCCGGTGGCGACCGTGTAGGGCGGCTGCGACCGGATAGGCCGGTGGCGGCCGTGTCGGCCGGCGGTGACCGTGTAGGCCGGCGGTGACCGTGTAGGCCGTCGGCGACCGTGTAGGCCGTCGGTGACCGTGTAGGCCGACGGCGAGCGAGCAGGCTGGCGACCGCCAAACTGGTGGGCGAGAGCGCGCGAGGTCAGCGGCATCAGGGCAATCCGGCGGCGGGACATCGAGCAGCCCGACGGGGGACTCCATGGTGCATTGATGCCGTGAATCAGTAAAGAAGGATGGGGTTAGCACAATTCCAAACCATCCAGAGTTTGATATTTGTGGTTGGGAAGTCACGGGGGAAATAGAAATTGGTTTGGGTCAGTAAAGGAAAGGCCTTATCTTTACTACCAAAACCTATTCATGCAATCATAATCACACTAAAGTACATTGTTAATGGTACATACAGTAAACCAAAGTTCAAAACGAAGGAAATGTGAAAGAGCAGGATAAGCTTGTCAATATCTAGTTGGATGTATGCCATGAAATGATGACCCTACACACAACTTGGTAGCTTACCAAAAGTATTTCAGGTACTTTTTTTTAATTGCTTGGATCTCTGAATGTTATCTGAAGTTGAGATTTTTCGCAAATAGCCTGGCTCATGTCTGAGGACAGGTCATAGAAATGGCAAAGAATCCATAGTTTGTACGACTATTAGGTTGGCTAATAAGCAATATCTGTCTGGTATCCCTTTTATTTCGATGGAGATGAAATAATTCAGCAAACAGCCGTGGAAATTTCTCGTAAGAAACACGCGAAGATTGAAAACGTTTTGCTGGCGTATAATATCTGTAAGTTTCAGGACACATAAGTATTCGAAAGTAGGGCTGTCTCGCTAGATGGTCAGCATCAGCGATAAGGTCAATGATGATTGTCTGCAAAAGTACTATTTATCATGCGTGTTAGTTCATAATTATGGTCCAAAATGACTGCACAGCATAATATGTGTGGGGGTATCAGAGAAGTACGAAGCAATGAGATGGATTCTCTTGCTAGTATAAATTGCGCTCTGGCAATTATGCCGATATTTTTCAAAACCGTGTTGTTGGCTTGATTTACACCAACTTTTCATTTCATGTCTTATCTTGAAACATGTCAAGATATCTAATTGACTGGCTCCTTTTAATTTTGTTCTGATTTGCACTACTAGAGAGTATGGAAAAATATTCAAGCCAGTCTTCATAGACTCGTGGATGAAAATAAATTGCATATAAAGTGAGTGGTACTTCATTTATTCCATCCTGCTATAAATTACAAGTTGTAAAAAAAAATAGCCCGACTCATTTTAATAAGCCTTTCCCATGCATGGACAAAATGTCAATCATGATATAGCAATTAATTGTTTTGTTAATCAACTGAACTGTGAAAATGTTATCAGCACGCGAATCAATACGAAGACAGTTTTCGGTGTGGGACAATTGTATTTCCATATCGGGCTTCGAGTTAGCTAATGGGTATGTTTGGATGTAAGTATTATTTCCATTTAAGGTTGGTCAATGTACACAGCCAGTTGAATATGTCTAATAGAGTAGCTTGTATTGCAAGTTCCACATCACTGACAGGATGACCAGAGAAGAACGCTGCATCGCCATCTGCATATACGAACTTCGGAATGCTAGATGCCCTACGAATGGCATTGACGTGGATATTCATTAAAAGAGACCGCAAGCATAGAACCTTGTGGGACGCCATCTTTGACTTCGGCACAATCCGAGTGAACGCCCAAGAATCATGCATAGTTCTGTCATTTCTTTTCTGCTTGAAAACTAGGATTTGGATAGATGTAATGTTTGCTCACGAATGTTATAATGATGTTTTTGGGAGGGGGTAGAATCTCGTGATATCTTGTGCAAAAAGCCTTCTTGACATCGAAACATAATCCAACTGATATATGTTAATTTATCATATAGAGTAACGGAAATATGCTTGTATACTAGGAACACTGGCAAGTAAGTTTCATGACATTCACAATAAGGAAATTTATTCTGGGATATTATGTTGAGGCTGTGAAGGTCGTCTGGAGCTCTCGGCGTCCACCAGCCGCCACACGTATGCCGCTCCCAGACAAATCAAGCTATGCCGAGACGCAGTTTGTTTGCAGAAGCAGGGGGCGAGTGACAAGAGCAGCCGCCTGCAGGTTTGGGTCGGGCCGCCTGCAGACGGATAGCTGGGGTCGGTTGGAGCAGGCTGGTACTACGCTTCTTCCGGTTGTGCATTCATGCATTAGAAATGTGTCTGGTAAGCCCACGCGTCACATGGGTGTAGCCAGCTAATGGGCGTAGCCTGAATGCTGACGAAGTCTGGCTTTCAACTAGTGAACCATTGATTTTCCTGTACTGTCAGACCCATGGCTCGTACCCAGCGAAAGAAAAGGTAGCTGTTGCTGAATACGCTTCAAGTATCTGCGACGAATCTGGACTACTTAATGCGCATCTCTCTCCCAGCCCCCTCCGGGGACAGACGTCCTACACAGCCTGGCAGCAGACACCCTACATAAATCATGCATGTACCGTTACAACTGCGTGACACTACTGCGTGACACTACTGCGTATGCGAGTTGTACTGTGTGACGTAATACGTCCGGACGCAACAACACACGGCGAGCGGTGCTCCAGAGCTGGGTCGGCGGCACGGTCACGGCATGGGCACGTGCCGTCTGCCGGGCGCGACGTCACGTGTCACGCGCCCTTCACAACACGACCGGAACCGGCGCGCCAAGCGTCGCGACTCAGCCCAGACCCCCGCTGCAGCGTCGTAGCACGGGTGGGAGGAGTTGCGCTCATTCGCCGGATGCCGGGGAAATTCCTCTTGCGCCATTCGATGACAAACAACTTTTATTCAGAAGCTAGCAAATGTGGTGGGGGCGGGTTTATCTTAACAAGCTGTAGTGTTCACGTTAATATGAGTGACGTCAAGCCCACCAACGCACTGGTCGGATTCACGTCACATTAACGACTGACGTTGACAAACTACCGAATTTGCTAGTTGAACCATGAATGTTGACTCTCTAGCGGCTCATGACGCCTTTCTGGCTGTCGGCGATATTAGCTTCTGTTTAGCGATGACTTAATGAGCTATAGCTAATAATATATATAAATACACACTTTGGTTAAAGCCCACTCTATCGTCGGTGAGTGCATGCTTAACCCTTTCACTGCCACGGCCGGTCTGCCGATTTGTGGCTGTACTGTCGCAAGTGTGTAACTGAGTCACCGGCGGGCTGCTCATTGACGTCTCGAAGGAGTGATCGCCTGTCAGACCTCCCCTCCGGTCTACCACCTGATACCCTCGAGACGGCTCGGCGGTCGGAGGGTCACGATTTCCGTGGCGAGTTTTGCGGTCGGGCTGTCCTCCAGATATGGCACGATGGCAAGGCGGTAAGCAATCGAGCCCAGAACGGAGGATATATATATATATATATATATATATATATATATATATATATATATATAAAGTACCTAGGATTCGCGCTTGGGGGAACCGATTTGGAAGGGGCCCAACTATTGCCATTACAAAAATCCACAGATTTCTACCACTATTTTTCAAAGTGGCAATTTTATATTTTTGTAATACAATTATTAGTAACCAACTTAATTTCCTGTGGAAGGGCCCAATCTACCACCATCGTCTCTGAGTCACCGGATTTCAACTATAATCCTTGGTGTCCCTTGGTAAGTCATCCGACACTGCTGAAATTACACCGGTAACAAATCACTTGTAAATGTAACATTTTTTCAATTTCAGGCATTTCGGTTTATGACGCTTGATCGCCAAAACTCCAACGTTCCTGCACTTGTACACCCGCCTTGCGCATTCGTCGCATTCGCCACACTTCATGATTTTCACGATTTTCCGGTTTCTGCTAGGCCTCCTACGTTTTGCTAATTGCTTCCACATGATAGTCTTGTGCCATATTTGAGGTGTGGAATGCTTGGCTTGGGATTCGCTCGGAAAGTGCGATGAATTTAATTCGATGGTTAGTTCTCTTCTTCAACATTTGCTGGTGGTCAAGAAATCTGGATACCCGCTGAGCTTTGATGCACCGCATCTCTTTGGTTAAATGCGCCCCAGATTCGCTACCGAACCGTGGTCCTACTCAGGAGTTCTTTTTGGACCCGTTGCATTTTTCGTCGTCTACAAATGTGTTTTAGGGCTCCAGCCAATTTTTATTAAGGGCCTGGTACATTTTGGAGACCCGGCTCTTTTTTAAGTTTTTCTGCTTTTCGTGCACGGACGATATTTTTGAAGTTCCGGCACGTTTTTGAAGATCACGATGTGTATATTTGATGTCCAGTCTTTTTATTCATTTTTAGGGCCATATGGTGCTTTGAGGTTCCAGCCTGTTCTTCAGGCCCGATTCGGGCTCATGGCCCCGGTGTGCTTTTATGGACTCCGTGTTGTTTTTCTAAAGCTCCCGGTGTGCTTATCTAGAGCTGCAGCGCATGTTTTAGGAACCTGCCGCAACTTGCGAAACTCGGTACGCTTTGGAGGGCCCGGTGCATTTTCGGCCTCCCGCACTGATAAAAATATTTACACCGATAATGCGGAAAATCACGGCAACAAAACAACATCTTTATAAAGAGTTAGGTAAGCAGAATAATGGGTGTACGTTGAACATTTTAGCGGGTTCAAAAATGGATATTTTTCAAACTCTTCAGCTCCCGTAACCCAACTAAAGAGTGTTTCTATACCACATCGGTTCATTAATACTTCACTAAGGGCGTTTATTGACACCAATTATGGTAGTTGTGTTACACTATCCGGCCACGGATCCCGGAAAGCTCCAAAATAACACCCTTCTGAATCAAAAGTAACCCAACACTTAGGGTGTAGCTATACTCCCGAAACTATGGGTGTTCTTCTACACCCTCTGGTGTGGTAGCATACTTCAAAAGTACATTCATTTTTTACATTAAAAAATGTGCACAGAATTTGCATGATATAAGCATATAATTAACCTTGCATCGCCAACGCGCACCATTCTTTAACGCTTCAAAGGATGAATATTTTCACTGTACGTCGCCAAAACTTGAAAACAGTTACAACTCATTTTTCAGTTTTATTGAACATAACCGATCAATGCGAGATCAAGCAAGATAGCCCAACGCATTAGTCAAAATACCGCTTATTACAGCACTTGTCACACCGGTGAAGAAACGAGCATGGGCGTATCCACCACTGGGGAAAGTGGGGAAACCTTCCCCAGTAAAACCCAGGAGCCACAAATTTACTGGGGAATTTCCCCAGTAAAATCAAGGCTCACAGTTTGGCATTTTTTGGCAGACTGCGAGCACGGTCTGGATCTCTTTCACCGGCCGAAATTACTATGGTTGGTTATTGGTTTTACGACACGTCGACCGTTGAGTCATGTAGCGTCGCCAATCTCTCACGCCGATTGGTCGCGGGCGAAGAGTAGCGATAGGTGAGACTCGAACCCACAACCTTTCGATTGTGAGACGAGCATCTTACCCCAAGACCACTCGTCCCCCCGAAATTACTATGGATGAAAAACTTCAGGAGGTGAAAAATGCATGCTTCTGGTAACAAAATAATGGTTGTGTTTTGGCTCGGCTAATAAATATTGGCAGCCGCAGTCACGCAATTCGGCTGCATTGTGGATTACGTGACGTGACCTGATAGCGTGGATCTTTTAACGAATCAGACTCAATTTTAGCTGACGGCGCTAAACACAAAACGTAAGATGGTCCATTTATGGCGAGAATTATACAAATCTGGTGTGAAATCTTCGTCCCTCGGTTTTAGCATTCTACTGCTACACTCTACAGCCAGAATTGCTTCCCATTTTAGACTAGCGACTCTCATGGTATATCTATTTACCTTGATGTCGGCGTTCAAGTGTTACTGATCGGTGGCAGCGCCTTTGGTGTGATTGCGCGTTATTGTCTCTCTGTATCTCTCTTATTAGGGGCGTCGCTACCGGGGCGGAGGGGGGGTCCGGGTAACTCCCCCCCCCCCCCCCACCCCCACCCCAACCACTTTACATGGCGCCGAAGGCGCCCTTTTGGGGAAATACCGGCGCCCCTACGAGGCACAAAAACGCGAATTTTGAGCGACGTAGGCATGACGTAAAATACGCAAAATGTACAATAAGTATTCTCTTCTCAAAGAAGTAAAAATACACTGTCACCCACCCAATGGCGCCCAAGAGGACACAAATTGTGTCCGAGGATTCGAAAACACTCCCAATTGACCACCGTCTGGCCAAAGGGGTGCCCCGAAATACACAAATGGTCTAAATGCGCAAAAAAGGCATGACACCCCTAACGAGAGGAATTGGTCCCCCTCACTATTGTATATGTAACGATGCCCTCCTCTCATTTCTGAATAAGGTACATGTATTGCTTCACTGGTTTATCCAAGGGTGCATGGGGGACCATGACCCCCTTTGCCAACTATTTGTGGGATCATTTTGTACAAAGGTGGAATTTTCTGTTAAATTTTTCCTGGAGTATTGTGTTTAAGTTAATCCCAAGGTTAAATTATATTCAAGGCGGACAGGCATAAAAACTTGCCTTTTTCACCAATGCTGTTTTTAATAACACCTTTTGACTGTAAAACAGAAACAGCAATGTCCCACTCAATAGGGAAACTTCCGATAGTCACTGGGGACCACCTGAGGCACACCATTGGATCCAAGGATGGGGAGGGGCAGGCCCAAAAGAGAAATAGCCCACAAGCTCTGATTTTTAGAGATAAAAAAGTACGTAAGTACTTACTACCCGGATTGTGTTCAAATCCAAACGGATGCCATTAAAAATATGTTATCAAACTAGATACCTCCCACATTGAAAACAACCCATATCAAATGTCTTTTTGTTTTTAAAGAATCAATGACATAATTAAAATAGGTTCCCCAAATGGCCAAATTAGGCCCTATTATATCAACCAGGTCTCATCTCAGTCAAGTTAATGTTTGCTCTTCAAAAAGTAATCTCTCAACAATTCCACTCAGGAACACTTATTTTTGGTGCCTGAAGCAATGGTTTTTTACAACTTAAAGGACATGTGGCATACTGATAAATAACCAGGAATGAGCTTTGCTCCACAGAAACACTAAAACCATGAACCAAACAGCCAACTGGAGAGACTCAGGATTAAAATGGGTCCCACTGTGTATGTATAAGTGTCTTGCTGCTTAACATTTGCATTCTTGAATCATGTATGGTGTATGACATGGAAAACATATAAAAGTGGCTAGGACAGATATCCTGTGAGCTTTCCCCGTATGCAAAAGTTGACATCTTAACCAATTTTAATATCAATATTTTTTTTAGGAACTTATGGGTTTTCACTAAAGTACCTGACTACCTACATATCACTATGAATTGAAATGTAGTGAAAAGTGAGTAGAATACCCCAAGCTAGGTCCATTCTACCTAGCAAGGTACCTACCTAACAGGAGAACGATGTTTGTATATTCTCAGTTCAGCCCTAAATTTAGACTATTTTGGTACTTTTCACCACGCATCTTTCTTTCACAACTACTTCTTCTTCCCTTTGAGCTGTCCGGACGACCAATAATATATCGGACACCCGATATATTTATTCTCCCGAATGGCCAAAGAAATATTCTTCCGGACGCGCAGAATATTTTAATATTTAAGTATTGAACATTCCAAGGTACGTGATCGATCGTTGCAATCATTGCGCTTATCGTTTTCATCAGGCGCATGCTTCAAGGAAGCGTCGCATGTAATTCGATCAGCGTGGCGGTTACAGGGATACTGTAGGGAAAAGTCAAGGCAGAAAGACGTTTTTTTAGCGTCGTAGTCACATAACTTATATGTATATATTTGCCGCGAATTTTACACACCAGCACCTAAGCTGACGCACGGACAAAACATGGTTGACTCTCTCAGAACGCGTGGATAATGATTCTGTCGGACGTCTGGTAGATTTCGGCCACCTATTTTCGCCCGGTTGGCCTGGAACGCACGCCTTATCTCGTTTTCGGGACGGAGAATCGACCATAATTACTGTTCACGGCGTCGGAGCGGTACCCGTAAACGGTACAGGTGGAAGCCCTTGGATGTTACCACGACTTTGGTTTATTGTAATACGGTTTATTTATGGTACATGGTAAGGGTTTCATCCGTCTACCCGTTTGCGAATTTATATGATGATGCACGCGCAATAATTGAATATCAATATAACATGACCAGTGGCGGATCTGGGATTTGGCCAAGGGGGGGGGTATCGATAGCTTCGGTGCCCTTCTGGACTTAGTGCCCATTATGTACGTGAGAGTGCCGCTATAATGGAAATATGTTCTTGAGCGGGGGGTGGGGTGAGCTTCGAAAATTGTGTGTTGTATTATTTTGGGTGGCCTAGCACCATAGCTGGTATTAGTCTTCGTGGCTTTTATTCAGGTAGTTTGCAGCGCATATCTTCGAAGACTGAGGAGGGTTCATCTTGTTTCCTTTCACAATAATAATATATAATTTGTCACATAGGCCACCATGTGGGAATGTTTTGTGACCCTACATGTGGGTCCAGGGATTCTTACGTTGGTTCGAGGCCCCTCATGTCGGCCTGGGGTCCCTCATGTCGACCTGGGGGCCCTCATGTCGGCCTAGGGGCCCCACATGTCGGCCTAGGGGACCATATGTCGACCTAGGGGCCCCTTATATCGGCCCAGTGTCCCTTCATATTTGTCCAGGGGCACTTCATATCCGCCCAGTGGCCCTTTATAACGGCCCAGGGCCCCTTCACATCGGCTCTGGCCCCTCACTGGTTGGCCGAAGGTACCGTGGATCGCCAAATTTATTGTGTGCTACGTCACGGCCCATGTCTAAACATGTGTTCAACGCTTGAGCCCTTCAGAGGCTAAAGGGAAGGCGTATGCCCGCTCTGGATCCGCCACTGAACATGATGTGCAGACTGATATTCGTTTTGATCACTGTACATTGGGTATGTACCCCGAATGTGTGACGAAGTTCAGACTCAAATAACTTAGCTGTTTATAAACGCCATTGTTAGCTGTTGCTTATGCTGATCTGCACGGCAAGGACTGCCCGTGTGCCAACTTTGAAGAAAATATAAATAGTCTGATCTCAGTGAACCTGACCGTTGACCTTGTATGGTTATGATTCGTCAGCGATCAGCGCGTCAAGTGTGTCAATTTTGAAGACACAATTGAAGGCGCACAATGCGTGCCAATTTTGAAGGAAATCTGAGTAGTCCCCTCTTCAGCGACGTGCAATGAATATGAAATTCAATGTCAATATGCACATGTTGCTAACTTGACGGAAGTCCACCGAAGATGCTTGGGCCATATTCATGTTTCCCTAAGACTTACGTAACATTTTTATCTGCAGATAAGTTATTTACATATCGACGTGAAACAATTTCAATCCGCTCTTCGTATTTTTAACATTGTTTTAGCGGCCTCACATTACCTATACATGTAGGTGCGTGAATCCACGAATAAGCATAGGTATATAACACGCTTACGCATCTTATTGCGCAATAAGACAACTATGGACCAAAATATCATGCTAAAACTGCCATAATGGCCGTAGTGTACCCAGGAATGGATATTGAAATATGAAGAGAAAAGTTTTTGTCACATTTTCCGATCGCGAAAATAGGAATACCAGCCGAAATCCCAGTTCCTACGGTTGTTCCACCCTTAATCCCACCACGCCACCATTGAGGAAATCTTGGCCATACCTGCAGGTCAGACCCTGGGCCCGACTTACTCATTTCATAAAACGACATCCTAGTCTAAAGTAGAGGGACCGCTTTAAGTTGAAGCGAGCCTATAATAAGTCGGAGGTGAAGAGGCGGGGCGTCGGAGGTTGAAAAGCGAACGTCTAAGGCAACGTATTCCTCGACTGTGTGGGACAATCCCCACAGGAAAATGACTAGAGGACGCTCCTTACATATCCATCACGATGGCCCTGACGTTGGATTTAGCGATGAATGGTGTGGTAGAATGTCAACCAACAAGTCTCGCGTATCGAATGTGCCATCAAGAGACCCTTGAAATGCGAAATAAAGAACATGCCTGCGTAGTACTGGTATTTGTCTAACGCAATGACATTTATTATCTGGCATTCGATGTGTCGTAGTCAAGTAATGCGCCTTATAATCAACACGCTTTAACATTTTCCGTGTTTATGTGTTCAGTGTGTTTGCGAGGAACCCGTCCATATCTTCGGACACTTGAGCCATCCCAATCATTTTCATAAAGCGACACACCCGGGTGCAGGTCAAAACTTATTTTTGTTTGTTTGTGTAGATGTCCAGCTTCATTAGCCTGGCACATGGCATATATGATAGCAATACGAAGCATAACAAGTTGGTGACAATAGCAAGGTATCGTGACGTGCAACACACTAATATTTGTTACATGTCCCCCTTGGTTTTAAAGCGATGCGGTGTTGCAGCTCACCATATATGCACAAATGCGGCGAAATGCCGTGGCCACGCGACGGTTACGGCAACATTCCATCATTACTAGTATAGATATATATATATATATATATATATATATATATATATATATATATATATATATATATATATATATATATATATATATATATATATGGGAGCACAATTTTATTAACAGCGTTTCGGCTCACGCCTTTCTCAAGCTAACACCCGGATGATTTTCATCATCATCTGGGAGTTAGCTTGAGAAAGGCGTGAGCAGAAACGTTAATACAATTATGCTCCAATTGCTGTGTTCACACACACACACACACACACACACATATACATAATGTGTGTGTTCGTGTGTCAACTGAAGCTGCCGCTGGACACGCAGATATTCCCTTCCAAAGAAGCTGATCAATACGTCACAATTTATTTGTGATGAGAACACTTTTGCCGTTCAAGGGTACGGTACATCACGCACAAAATAAATGAAATATATTGACAAGGTAATCATTTGATTTCGCAATAGGCGTGCTCTGTGGTAGGCGAAACCACTATCGTATTTTACGCCACAGGTAACCCTCGCTCAGCATGTGCGATCATGTTCACCGTGTTTGTTCCATATGACGGGTCGATCGCGATCAGCCACGTGGTCATGTTCCACAATGCTGCGACTTTACAGCGGATCTCCCTGATGCTACCCCCCATGTGACTTGCACTCCATGACGCCGCGACTACTTGAAGGATTCTGACGCTACGGTTTATACATCCGCTGACGCTGCGGGTACAGCGTCCCCGTTCGCTCACTGATGTTGCAACCGTATAACGATGGCCCCTGCCACTGGCCCTGCAATGGTGTTCCACAACGCTTCCGTCGTCAGGTGGCGTGCGATCACGGAGACATTTGCCGTGCGACGTGTACTCCCAATCGATTCGGTCCTAGGGCTCGCTCACATCGACGCTGCAGTCAGAAGACGCTCCTTGGCACTACCGACCGTTTGACATGCCCTCAGTGACGATGCACCCGCATCATGTCGACTAACTGACTGTGCGGACGATAAGCGTACGCCCTACGACGCTGCTTGTGGGATGTCAGCGCAATGCTGGTGCCGCCGTGTGATTTCCGCTCACTGGAGATATGTCTATGCCATGCGTTCACTGAAGCTGGACATGCGTTCACTGAAGCTGGCATCATATGATGATGCCAAATGATTATGCAGCCGGATGTCGAGTGACGGCAGACGCGTACACCGCATAGCGCACACAGGCTGCACCTGCCGGGCACAGTTCAGCTGTATAAGTTAGGTCACAAAGACAAGAAATAGTCACAATACGCAGTATTATTCATCGTGACACGAGGGATGGTGGAAATAAATATACGATGGAATATCGGATATGGACATAATATCGAACATATGGACATCAACATTGTTCCATGTCAACCACATCCCACTCTGGATAGCACAACATGGATGCTGATTGCATCGCTGCCGAAAGTCGGAAGAAAAACGTTTTCTGGAAAGTGAGATGAACGTATGAAACACATATTTGTCATGTCCATAGATATGAAGTAGATAGATGACCTTAGCTGATATAATACGGCATTTGGGATTATGTTGAGCCACACAAAGACGAATTAGAGGAACACTGTGGTCTCTTTGAGGATGATCTAAGCGAGGCAGAATAGATTGTGCATTACAAAAGTAGGCTAATAAACAGATAAGCCCTAAATTACATACATAAACACGCATGCATGCATATATATATATATATATATATGACTGTACGATATGATGTAGGGCAATGGTACAAAACATAATTATGTTCAGGTTGTCTGATACCATGATACAGTGATACCATACCACATTTTTGATTTGCTTATACACAAAAAGACGAGTCACAGTGGATCACTGTTTTTTTAAGGATGGTCTGAGTAAACCCATGGACGGGTGGTGCCATTCTGATGGGAATAGGGCACTTCTCTGGGAGACTGCAGTGCACCCCCTCACCGGTGAACTGATTTCAGCCAAAAGACATCAAAAGGCACCCTGCCCCCACACAAATTTATGGATCAACCTCTGCAGAAAGCTAAGGCATCAGCAACAGCCAGTCACAGTCTGAGACCGAACCAACAGGCATGGGCACATAAGAATAGCCTTGGGCTCTTTTACGACACATTCAGCTGCTAGGTCATATAGCATCACCGACCTCTCATTGTGCATCATAAGATCCCATCTAAATGTTTTGAAACCAATCTCCATAGCATGGCATGGGCCAATGCTAGGCCTGACATTGTCTGCTGATCAACTCTCTCATTTTCCCATCGGTCTGATGTTGATTTTTGTCTTGATATCTTGTTTATTCCATTCTCTCAAACTGCCCACACTCACCCTATTGGTATTTTGTATGTGTTGAATGTGGTCATTATGAATGACCACCAGGTATGTAGTGTTATATAACTTTGAGGGGAATGAGTTATATAATTATGACTTACAATTCCCTCAATGTTGGCTTTGTCCCACCCCCATAATTTTAACTTTCAACATAGGCCATATGGAGTGTGCTCCCATCCATTTGGGCCAGCCCATTGCCTTCATGTATTCCCCCCTCCCCCACCAAATAGTACTGCCGATATGTGAAATAGTTGGAAGAATTGTGGGTTTGCTGATACAAGCATGGAATTTTTATGCCTGAGCACGAAGTACATTTGACAAATGCACTTATGGTAAATGTATGTGAGAGGAAATGTACGTATGGCATATGCACCTAACAAAATGTGCTTAAACGCAAAGGTACGTATGCCGAAATGTACGTACATTGACTCATACGTACATTTGCTGTTGCATCTTTTACGTTTACGTACTGTTGCGCTTACGTACATTTGCCCATACATACATTTGCGCTTACATACTTCTGCGCTTACGTACGTTTGCGCTTAGACACATTTGCGCTTACGTACAATTGCGCATACGTACATTTTCACTTACGTACATTTGCGCATATGTACATTTGCACTTCCGCACTTTTGCGCTCATATACATTTGCGCATACGTACATTTCTGAATACGTACATTTGTGCATACACACATTTGCCATGCGTGCATTCACGCTTACGTACATTTGTCGTACGTACATCTGTGCCTACGTGCAATTGTTATACGTACATTTGCGTACGTACATCCGCCATACGTACATTTGCTTTACGTACATTTGTCGATTACACATCGGACCAGTTCACCAACTCACCCTCTCAGCCGCGTGCTAAACGCGAGCGTGTGGAGCGAATTGAACCCTGTTTTGTCAGGACAGGTGGACCAGTACAGGCTAGCACTCGAAACAACTGAGCTACCAAGGCGGCGACATGCATTTTGAAGCGATTTTTTACTCAGCGATTTTTTACAACGAGCATCTTACCCCTAGACCACTCGTCCCCAATCACATCTTACAAATAGGTATCAGCAAACTGAAGCATGAGACGTCATCTGAACCAGAGTTAATTTCTATTGGTTTTCATCAAGGCTCCATTCTAGGACCATTATTATTTATCATTTCTATAAATGACTTGCCCAGAATTTCAAAACAAGCAAATATGTACTTCTTTGCTGATGATACAGCTATTCTTGTCAAGGCTAGAAATATAGATTAATTACAGAATAAAATTAATGGCATTGTGCCTGAGCTATCAACATGGTTCAAAACAAATAGGTTGTCTCTAAATGTAACAAAGACAAATTATCAAATATATTCTGGAACTCCCAGTAATGACATAGATATGGTGATCAATTTGGCAAAAGTGACCAGAAAACAACAAATCAAGTATCTTGGCAAAGTGCTTGATGAAAAATTGACTTGGTATGGGCACATTGATTATGTTACAGCCATCATTAGTAGAAACTTGGGTACTATGGGGAGGGCAAAATATTTAATTACAAGTCAAGAACTGAAGTACTTATATAACTATTTAATCCTTCCCTATATAAATTACTGTGCTGTGATTTAGGGTAATAATTATCCCACAAGATTAGACCAAATTATAAAATCCCAGAAACTTGCTTTGCAGATTATTGAATATAAACATTATACATATCCTACAAATTAATTTTTTTTATCAAGTACAACATATTAAAGTTCACTGATATGGTGCAGGAACAAAACATATTGATACTGCACAAATTTGTACATGACACATTGCCATGTGCTATGGCCGACTTCTTTCAATATGCAACACCTACTAATACAAGAATCATTCAACATTTATCTATACCATTTACTTATCAACAATATAGGCTGTTTTCTATTACATACTCTTCACCAAAATCCTGGAACAGTGTAATTTGCCAAATATTTCCTAGAATAGGACAGGTGTCAAGGAACAAAGATGTGCTAAAGAAATGTCTTAGACATTACTTTATGGAATTATACAAACCAAACGAAAACTGAAGACAGAATCTAGTTCATATAATTCATAAAGATATCTTTTAAAAATTATACCTTGCCACAGAGGATGTCATTGTCAGGGGTGTCGATTTGTATCCTTTTGTGGGGGCCATGGCCCCACCAATGTTGATCTTGCCCCCCCCCCCCCAATGTTGATTTGGGCCCCCCAATAACCTATGCTATTTTATGCTGTTAAGAAAGCTAAAGGGGAAAAATGAAAACACCATGCTAAGTAGAAGCGTTGATGTTAACCAGCACATTTTGTACTAAAAAGAAACAGATTTGGAGTAGATAGTGGACTGACCCTCCACCTTTTGCTGAAAAATGCAAAATTGTGTGCAAAAACAAATAAAATAGCTGGAATTCCCTCCACTGTGGAAGTACAGCTTACATCATAAAATGCTGAGATTAGCGATGCTGATGCATTTTAAACCAGATTGTCTTAAAGAAAATCTGCTAAGCAACTAAACAACAATTGCATGGTCATACTGATCATTTCTGAGATCCGAAAATATAGTGGGCTAAATCCGATGTTTTTTTTGTGGTGGGGGGGGTTCTAGTGCGTTGGCACTTCGGCCCCCCCCACCCAATGTTTTTCAAAAATCGACACCCCTGGTCATTGTTGATGATATATGGCAACATAGAAAAGTATGATGTGCCTGAATGAATGTGTTTTTTTTTGTTCTGTTTCTTTTTTGTGATGGAGGATTTTGTTAGGTTCGTTTTCACCAATGGATATTCTGCATGAGTTATCTTTGTCTGAATGCTTTCATAATTTCTGTACTCCCCCTAACTTTTCATCTTGTGACCCTAGGAATTCCGTGGGATACTAGCTTGCTACCTTTTCACGGTTTCCCGAGGGTCTCATTTCTTTTCTATTAATTGGTGGTAGTCTATCTGCAAAAAGAAAAAGGGATGATAAATGAAGGGATGATAGATGGGATGATAAATGACAATAGTATTGTTATAGTCACATTCTGTTGTATCTCTTGCTTGCATCCTGAGGCACCCATGTGTTGGCTGTCCTGATCTATGGGCAGCTCACCAAGGGAAGCCCCACATTGAAAGACCCAATGAAGGTGGATGCAGCCAAATAGGATAGGCTGCTGCTGCATCTTATATGGGGACAACAATTAAAAAAAGAAAAATATACATAAAAAAGCATGGTGTCGATAGACTTCTTTGGAAAGTATGTTGATTCCATGTTCAAAAAGTGGTATATTCCTATATTTATATATATATATATATATATATCTATGTTCATCCCACATTTGTGTCAGAGTACATGTGAAGCCCATCCTATCCACTATGCACCTGAAGCACAAACATGTTCAGAGATAAAATATCTGAAGGAGTGCCTTAACACGCGCCCTGGAGGGCCTCTGAGAATTACGCGCACTGCAGGGTGGGGGGCGGATTCCGCCCCCCCCCCTAAGATCTCGGCTCCTAGTAAAGCTGGAGGAACTAAATTCGCAAGGTGGATGGGCACGGTAGTAAACTCTATTGTGTGCAATTTTCGTGACCTTAGGTCAATATATTCAAGGTCAAATGAGGTCAGATTGGCAAAATTTTCCGGTTTTGCGTGCCTTGGCTTGTCATTGTTATGGATCGTTGTGATTATGTTTAAATGCTCAAAAATGGGCATCAGTGATGTTTTGGACATTACTAATGATGCAATGCAGATGCTAGACCCAACATTAGACCTCAGGTCACCTATATAGCACCACTTTATCAGGTCAGTTACCTGTTCCAGTTACCGGAACCGGCCGCACGCCCGACTGCTCCGTCGGGCAGCTCGGAGCAATCGGCTTCGTGAAGAAGGGAGTGAAGTACATGAATAAAGTATGGAAACGCAATGACAAATAGTACAAATGACAACCAGTAGTGCATTTATGGCAACATTCCAGTTGATCAAGTTTGGTTCCATTAACCTGTCATGAACTTGACCGGACTTGACCTTGGTGACCTAACATGACCTTGAAACTATACAGCATATCAATATGCATCGAACAAGTCGCTTGTGTTGCCTAGAACACTTCCCTTTTGTCAGTATACTGGAAGGGCATCAGCGCCGATTTTTGTGGTCTGGCGCTATAACATTTTGTGATTTTAGCGGCTCCTAACTTGAAAAATTTTCGGCCGATTTCCATTTTTCTTGCTTTAAACAACGTGCCGTTCATTTCTAAGCAGGTACACCGAAAATCGCGTATATCGATTGGTAAAATCTGCAGTTATTTGCGAAAAATCGGAGGGGTGGGCGGATTTCGCCCCCCTCCAGTGCGCGTGTTAATTCCCACCCTGTCACTCAGATCAATGCAAGCTGATATCTTCAGGTACACCAGTCATCTAGATTGAAAAATACAGATATCAGATAGGCAGTGTAGTGTATGTAACAGGAACTGATTAAACTGAACTGAAAGTGTACCATGAGCATAATTTATATGCTTAGAGTAGCCACCACATCTGCTAAGACAGTTGTTACTCAAGATTTATAATGTGAGTTCAGCAAAAATGAAATATAAAGAAGTAGAGCTACTCTTCAAGTTTGATATAGTATGTTATAATGGTTAATCTATTCAGCATATTCTTACAACAATGTAGAGATTTTGAGTGCAATGCAGCTTTAAACACAGCCATGCTTGTTAAGGTTACTACATGATCAGGTAATTAACTACATGTCACACAGCATCTGAGGCTAAAACTATTTTCTTACAATCCACTGATGCACATTTGTGAGCCAATTTCAGTGAATGTCCACATGTGCTCACCAATGGTGCCAGCACAAATGTATGTAATATTGATGGCAGGATGGCCATGACAAATCTTCCAACATGTGATAATGTCTGCTTGAATCAGACTGTAATATTGCAGTTTAAGGTAACCATGAGAACAGTTTTATACACACCTTAGTTAGTTAGTTATTTGGGCTTTAGGGCGCATCGACTACATCGGTCATGTAGCTTATACACACCTTAACTTCATGAAGCAAAGGCATTATTTTTGGTTAAGTTAGGCTAGGTAAGGCTTTTGTTGTAAGCTATAAAAATAAGAGGAAATACAAAATGTAATATTTTCTTCAATAGTTTGTTTTTTAGTTGAAAATTTGAGAGAAAAAATGGTTTGCAAATTTTCCATTTAATTAAGAAGAGATGCTGCATGACCACTGCAGTCAATGCTCCCCCAAGTCCCAATTAAAAAAGAATGTGTTTTCACACATGGATAGGTAGGATATATTGGGAACGGTTATGCTACATATTTTCTTTATTTTGAACATTGCTTCTAGTGGTGCATAATGACCATATCTCTCCAGTCAGCATACACTACATATCATATTCCAGCAGACACTGTCTAGATGAATTGGTGTAGTTGGTTTGCAGTTTCCTTTCTGTACAGGTTGTGTGGGGATTGAATCTTAGAGTGGCTTAGTTTTTAACCTGATCACAGTCATTGATCATCAGGGCTGTTGGTTAATATTGCACTTTTGATTATTTTACACCATCATATATGTTGCCTGATGCATTAATATTTGGATATGGAAGTGAGGAGGGGAAATACTCAATTAAATCATGGTTAGTTAGTTATTTTGACTTTAGGGCGCTTCGACCAGAATTGATCATTCGCTAATTAAATCATGGTCATGCAATGAATGTCATCACAGTCAGCAAATAGGGATGGCAGTAGATCAAGGGGGCAGAGTGGTAGCTCATCCAGAGATGATAGAGCTACTCAGCATGAAAAACCAAAGATGGTTATGGAACGTTTCTTAAGTGTATGATGCTTCATGCTCAGAGTATTCGATCCAAATTTGACGAGTTCAAGTGTTATGTTGCTGATGAGGAACCAGATTTTGTTTGCATTACTGAGGCATGGGTCAGTGAGGGGTATTTTGGGGATACCTTGCAGGACTATGAGATCCAGGGATACAATATGTTTTCATGCAATAGGGGTCCAGCAGTGAAAGGGGGTGGTGTAATGCTCTATGTGAATAGCTTATTCAGTTCTCAAAAAGTAGCAGATGGGGTAAAAAAATGTGTCTGTGGAGTCTATTTGGTTTGATGTTTCTGTGGGAAAAGGCAACAGCAATAAACTGAGAATAGGAGCTTTGTACCAATCAGGAACCTTGCCACATTCTCAGCAACTGGAGCTTGATGAGGTGATTTGTGAGGAAATCAGTAGAAACTTTCAGAGGAAATGCCTTATTCTTGGTGACTTTAATCTAAAAGGATATGAAAATGTTGGTGTTGGCTTCCCAGCATGTAAACTGTTTAGGAAATGCCTTGAAGAGGACCTGTTCTTACACTAGTTTGTAACAGAACCAACTAGGCAGGGCTCATTCTTGGACCTTGTCTTCTCGGATTTAAGTGATTTAGTTCAAGACTTGACTGTAGGAGAAACTCAGGGAAGAAGTGACCATAACATAGTGAGATTCAAGGCACATGGAGCATGGACAATCAAGGATAATTTGGCAAAGGTTCCAAATTTTAACAGGGCAGACTTTGACTGCATGAGAGCGGTTTTAAGTGCCATAAAATGGGAAGAAGAATCCTCCTATTTAAATGCCTGTGAAATGTGGGAAAAGTTCAAATCTTACTTGAGGGAAATTCAGATTAGACATGTCCCCCAAAAAGCAAAGGCGCAAAAGAAGAGCAGGAAAGCCAGCATGGCTTACACCAGATTTGACAAAAGCAATTAAGGCTACGAAAGATGCATTTAGAGTATTTAAGGAAGCTTCAAATATAGTAAATCTAAGGTTGTATAAAAAAGCTAGAGATGCTGTGAAACAGAAAACCAGAGCAGCAAAGCGAGCAAAAGAATTGGATTTGGCTAGGAACTGTAATGGGGACAGTAAAAAGTTCTTTAGTTTCTACAAGCTAAGTAAAGTTTCAAGCACAATTGGTCCACTGGAAGTAAATGGGATTATATTGAGTGAGGATGGTGAGATGGTTCAGGAATTGAGCAAGCAGTTTAAATCAGTGTTTACATTGGAGAATGTGACTAATCTGCCAACTGTGAACCACAGCTCAGCGACAGGTGATCAGTTACATGATGTTGATTTCATTGTCAGTGATGTTGTTTTGAATTATGTCAGGAAAATAAAGCCAAACAAGGCAGCAGGACCTGATGGAATTTATGCTAGGGTATTGCAGGAAGCTGAAAAAGAATTGGCAATTCCACTCAGTATAATATTTTGTAGATCAGTTTCACAAAATGAAATCCCAACCGATTGGAAAAGGGCATATGTAGTTCCTATTTTCAAGAAAGGAGAAAGAGGGAAAGTTGAAAACTATAGGCCAGTAAGCCTCACATCACTAGTCTGCAAGGTACTTGAATAAATTATCAAGGATAAAATAGTTAGTTTTCTGGAAGGAAACAGAGTGACTCAAGATACTCAACATATGTTTAGAAAAGGGCGATCGTGTCTCACAAATCTCTTGGACTTTTTTAATTTTGCTTCAGAACAATTTGATAAGGGAAATCAGGTTGATGTAGCATATCTTGACTTTAGCAAAGCCTTTGACAAGGTACCTCATAAACGGTTAATGATGCAGCTTCAGGCCCATGGTATTGTGGGTAACATGCTAAAATGGATAGTGTTGTGGCTTTCAGATAGACAGCAGAGAGTGATGCTAAGTGGTACAAAATCATCATGGCAAAATGTTTTTAGTGGAGTCCCCCAGGGGTCAGTACTGGGACCACTATTGTTCATTATGTTTGTAAATAACATTGAAAGTGGCCTAAGCAGTAAGGTTTTGAAATTTGCAGATGATTTGAAGGTCTTTAGGGCAATAACAGGGCACAATGAGCAGGTCTTGCTGCAGAAAGACTTAGACGAGCTTGTGAAGTGGTCCGAAAAATGGCAAATGAAATTTAATTTTGATAAGTGCAAAATCATGCATGTAGGTAGGCAGCATATCAAGGCTCCATACTTCATGGGTGGCCAAGTACTATCTGTGACTCAACAGGAGAAGGACTTAGGTGTTATTTTTAACACAAAATTGGGGGCATCAGAACAGACCAAAGAAGCCAGGAAGAAGGCACTAAGAATGCTTGGGGCAATAAATAGGAATGTATCATACAAAAGTGAGGAAGTCATCAGGAAGCTTTATTGTGCATATGTCAGGCCACATCTGGAATATTGTCTCCAAGCTTGGTCCCCTAGTTATGAAAAAGATTGTTGGCTTTTAGAGGGAGTACAAAAGAGGGCAACAAAAATGGTGAATGGTATGGGCAACCTGGCATATGAGGAAAGATTGAAGAAATTGAATGTTTCCACTTAGATATAGAAGGCTGAGAGGAGATCTCATCGAGGTCTTTAAATTTGTTCATGGTCAGGAACAAGGTTATCTCAGGGAACTGTTTGAATTTAACAGAAATGATGCAATTAGAGGTCATCAATTCAAAATTAAAGTTAATCATAGCAGGACAAGGCTAAGACAGTCCTTCTTCACCAACAGGGTAGTAGAACACTGGAACCAGCTGCCAGAAACCATTGTCAGTAGCAACACACTGAACATCTTTAAGAACAGCATAGACAATCATTATAAGAATAGGGGGCTTGTTTTTCTGTATTCCAGGGAGAGTTGATCAACACATTTGATGGACAACTGGTTCAGTGTACAGAGTGCAACCAAGAAGGGTCCTTGTGGCTCATAGTTGCACTGATCTTTTATGTCTTTATGTCTTTATGACTTTATGACTGCCAGTGCCAGATGACAAATTGGAGCTATAGTTAAATTAGTGAAGGATGTGGTTATGAGCCAATTTCCTGAGCAACAGTAGATAAAACAATCACAAAAGTATACTTCATTGATGTCAAACAAGTCGATACATCCATAACTGACTCCTGGCATGCTCACACCTCACACATATAAATATTCACAGCACCACTCACAAGTAGGATGCTTGTGCACCAACTGATTCATCTCTTACTGCATATAGGGGTATTGGTTTTGGAAGCAAAAATGGTTTAGTTCAAATTATACTAAAAACAGTCAATTTGCCATCATTTTCTTATCACCACCAGGCAACAATTGGTGTGAATGAAAGCTGCAAAATTGATTGAAACCAATTCTCATTAATATTAATGGGATCTTTAAGAACAGCATATACAATCATTATAAGAATAGGGGGCTTGTTTTTCTGTATTCCACGGAGAGTTGATCAACACATTTGGTGGACAACTGGTTCAGTGTCCAGAGTGCAACCAAGAAGGGCCCTTGTGGCTCATAGTTGCACTGATCTTTTATGTCTTTATGTCTTAATGTCCATCTTGACCTCCAGAGCAAGCCAAGATTGATTACAACAAAGCTATCAGGAGTGGATTCAGGAATTGTCATGGGGGCATTTGTCTGGAGGGGGCCATTTCTTTGAAGGGGCACCACTACAAAAGCACGTGCAGGGAGCCTCTGGCAGGAAAATTTGAGTGGTGGGGGTGCACTCAGCCTACCTGGAGAGGAGCCTTTTCCACATGTATGGTACAGTACATACAGTCTATACGCAGAGCATGTGGTGATCATACACTGAATTTGCAGGATTGTCATGGCCAGCCTATTTTATATGATATATCACCCCACTCCATGTCCATTTTTTTGGCATTACTTTGGCTCCCAGTTTAAAACTATGCATTTGCATAGGAAATTAGGGTAAATTTTTCTTAAAAGGTGTTCTTGGAATTTTTGGATTTTTTTATCTTCAGAATACTATGTTTATGAACGTGATTCGGAAGATGCGATCGTTCGTTTTCTCTGTAAATGCTTATGTCTCGGTTAATTTTAGCGATAATATCTATAATGCGCCACATATGCCACACCGCTGCTCTTTGTTGCATAATTTATCCATCCCTCACCTGGCACTTCTCAGACGTGATTAAAGGGACATTCAACACTTCATGCAGTTGATTCAACACTTTTTCACGTTGAAAATGCTTAATTTCCGCCTCTTTGCCACATAGATGACACCCTACTATTCCACCACAACGCCGAACAAACAAAACATACAGCACGGCCAAGGCGATATATAAACATGCAGCACGGCTCAGAGAGCAGTCGGCTTCTGCTCGGTCTTGTCTTGCCTTAGAGACTTCCAACAAATAGTATGATAATTCATAATTAAATAGGAAAACCTAACCTAACCTAACCTAACCTAACGTAATACAATCTACTCTTATCTAAACCAATATAAACTCATATATTATAATTTAAAAACACAAGCATAATATTTATCGTGACGTCATCCGTACACACGGCCTCGAGCCGTGCTCTGCTTAGTTTTTTTCCGGCATTCTAGTAGAGTAGTATCGGCGTGCCATCTATGTGGCAAAGAGGCGGAAATTAAGCATTTTCGACGTGAAAAAGTGTTGAATGAACTGCGTGAAGTGTTGAATGTCCCTTTAATCGCGTCTGAGAAGTGCCAGGTGAGGGATGGATAAATTATGCAAGAAATAACAGCGGTGTGGCATATATGGCGCATTATAGATATTGTCGCTAAGATTAACTGAGACGTTAGCATTTACGGAGAAAACGAATGATCACATCTTCCGAATCACGTTCATAAACATAGTATTCTGCAAAAAAAATCCTGAAATTCCCAAAACACCGTTTAAGAAAAAAATACCAAAATTAGTAGCACATCATGTTCAGGACATTCATAAGCATTACCTTAAAAAAGGACTTCCAAAAATTCAAAAATTATATTCAGCAAATTTCCAATTGTGTGATTTAAGCATTGCATTCCAGCAAATTGTGTGATTTAAGCATTGCACATTTAAATTTGTTTGGGTTCATTGCAAATCATCATGACTTGACAGTAGGCAACCAGTGTAGGTATCTAGGGGAAGAGGGGGATATCTGAACATGTTGTTTCCTGAACACCTACCTTTGGATGTCTCCCAGATCATGTTCAGTGCATAAATAACAAAAAGATGGTGGTATTCATAAATGATGGACCTGTCTCTACCAAAATATGAAGGTATGATTGCATAGTTCTACCTATTATTTGGGTATGGAGCAAAGGTCACAGGCACCATTTTAGGCTTCCAAGAGAAGTTTGCTTAAGGAAACCATAATGATAAGGAAGTGACTTCAAACAATATTGTTTGAAATTACACCAGCATTTTAGTGGCCACTAATAGCTTGTACCACAACACTACACACAACAGTACCACCACAACAGTTCAAATTGTACCACAACAGCTACAGTGAGGTAATCATGCAAAACATTTTTGTGTTCAGAATACAGCACACTACTACACAAAATAATTAGCTGTTTTAAAGTTGCTCTTTGCAGGTGGTTAGAGGATTTTCATTGAAAGGAACTGTTTGAATATGGATCTTGTTCATTTTTGTGTTCAGTAAACACAGTACAATTACTGGCTCAGCCATAAAGAAGTTGTAGTAGAGCTATTTGCTGCATAATTTCTTAAGTGTTCAGAAACCCTTCCCCTACATCTTTTTGGCCCTGAGATACCGGCCAGAATGCTTGTGATATACTTGTACTTCAGTTTCATGTAGGTAGGTCCCAACCTACCTACCTACCTAGGTAGGTACTTGAGTTCAGGAACTAAGCCCATCCTAGTTAAGCTAGCTGGTCATTGCCGCAAATCAAAATACCTGCCTGTGGCAGAAGCTCATTCAAGGGCTCAGCACCAACCTCGTAAAAACTCGATCATGATCCAACCGCAGGAGCGCTTTCAAAACATCTCAATAGAACTCCACAGTGCCTGGCAGCATCAGCGTGTCCGATTACCAACGTTTTTTCCCTTATTGCAAGAAGTCAATATGAATTGTAGTGATTTATTAGCTGACAACAAATGGCAACAATTTTGAAGCAATTCGTAGCCTTGTAGCACATGTCCTGCCATCTGTCGGCACGCATGTAAGCTCTGGTGCCGCTGACGTTTACGGTGTCATCTAGCGGTTGAATGCAGAACTATTTTTGGTACTTATGACTCCTGGTACTTGTGAATCCTCCCTGACCGGGCATTTTTGAAGTTATCTGGCAACTTTTGGTACTTATGAACCCAAATCTGGCATATTTTGGAACTTATGAATCTTGGTACTTGTGACTCTTGGTACTTATGAATGCGCCCCCACCTGTCGCTTTCGTAAATCTGTAGCGTAGCCTGACAGCCATAGCCATAGCCATACATTTAATCTATCATCCTCCCAGGTGTAAATACAAGATTTTGTGTTTATTACCGTGTACATTTCACTACTTTCTTTTGGCTTATGGTGTTTCAGGGTTATTGCTTGATCTTATTGCAACCGCGTCATTCTATTATTTCAGTCACAGGAGATAGACCATTGTAGTGTTAATGTTCGACTGACTGCGAGAATCTCGGACCGTGTCGTTGGCACCTCACCGTTGTGTCCCCTGGTCATTTTCCGCGGCCCATGAATCTCTGTGTGCTGGTTTGGCCATTTCGGGGTCCTATGGCAATTTGTGTATAATATGCCCACAACGTCTCCGGGCCCTTGACAATTTTAGGAATTACGTACTCGTCTCTGAGGTCGTGTAATTTCCCAGTGTGAACTTGACAATCTTGGGGCTCCTGATCATCGTGAAGGCCCCTGAATAAGTTCACTATTCAGGCTCCCTTGTTCTTGGAAATCTATCAAAATTGTTCGAAATCGCATATGTTCGCGCATAGTAGATGTTCTAAATGACAAATGTCCGTATCGTATACGTTCGCATCACAAATGGTCGCACATAAATTGTTCATATTGCAAATACTGACCTCAAATTTTGGACGGTGTGTGTTGCCCGTGGGGTGTGTCGTTTGACTTCTTTGCTTCGGGCCCAGGTGAGGGAGGGGTGTCAGCAAGGCAACTTACTCCCCCAACTGAAAAATAGTGTTCTAAATCCGAGACATTTTCGAAATACAGACCTTTCGATCAAGCCAATTATGCAAGCTTAATGATCTAATGAGATCACTTGCACTCCCACAGCTTTCTCTACCTCGCTCTGTTCTCCCATCCCATGTTTTTCTTTCAGACATACTCTGCGTCTTCGAATACGAACACTATGCGAACATTAACGTTTGCACACATGCTCTACGAACAATTGCAATGCAGACATTAGCATTAACGAACAATTGCGGTACGAATATGTGCAACTTCAAACCAATGACGAAAAAATCACCATTTTGCATGGAAAATCACAGTTAATGAAAGTTTTAGGTTTTCATCCTGTGATGATGACTTTCATCTTTTCATAAACATATTACAAACACAGATGGTTGTTGTTGTGATGGAACTAAAGTGCATGTTTGCAATGTTTTCATCCTTGTCTTGTTTTTCCAGCAGGTATTGATAGTCTCACTCTCAGGTGGATATAGAATGAGCTTTGAGATAAATGCATATCATCACAAAACCTAATGGACCTGTAGTGAAGATGTTCCTGGCAGGCTGAAAATTATTGTATAATGAACTAGATGTGTCTAGCTTCATGAAGTTAGGCATGAAGTTCACAGTGTGTCCTCACAATGCAGAGGATTATATAGCATGTTGATTATAAGTGCAGCAATCTATGAATATGCATGAATCCATGAAATACATACTCATACCATGCATCTTTTAAAAAAAAACATTGAAGCTGTAGCATAACCAGAAATTCAGCCGAGCTGACACCCTTAAGGGCTGAATCATGACATTGGCCAAACCCAAGTAATTGTCAGCTAATGCAGGGGGATTTGGGGAAGGGGGGGGGGGGGGCATCACCAGCCTAGATAGCTTGATTTGAACTAAAATTACCCTTTATTCATGCTCCTCAGAAAAACATGGAGCATTTTATTTGAAGAAAAAATATTGTGTTAAACTCGAGTTTGCATCCTTAGCCATACAAATCAGGTATTTTTTCATCAGCGATTTATTAAATCTTGCACAACCAAGCCGACTAAAAACGGGCTGGATGGATCCACCCCTGAGCTGACCCGCTTAACAGCGTTAAACCTCATGACTGGGTAGTACCAGATTCTCTTCCGATGTAAATGGAGACATCAAGTTAGAATTGTTGCTTCATTTATCTTAGCCTTACATGAATACATTTCACAAATACTGCAAACATTAGCAAACATTGTTTATCAAGAACATGGGATTACAAATTTCATCCTTAGGCTGGCACATTCCAGGAGGATGAAAAACACACGAAAGTGCAGGTGAATTTGTGAATGAATACTGGTGAATATGATGGAGAAATCGAAGATCAAAGCGAATATTTGAACGTCTCATCATATTCTACACATTATAACAGGACAATAACGCTCTGCCGCGTGCGGTACAAGGAATTATTCATATGTTCATCCGTGGGCTTTTTCGGCCAGTCTGAAGGATGAAAAATCCAGGTAAAAGCGGGGCTTGATATACGGAAGTGCTACGAATAAATCGCACAAAAACTGGGATTTTCCAACTCTCCGTTCATTTTAGTGTGTGAAGATTAGCACAAAAATACTTCCGACCGTCTTCCTTACGTGTCATATTTTTTACAATGCAAGAGCTCCTGACATGTGGATGCTTAGAAAGGATGCTGCAAATGGAGACCAATTCCTTGGTGATATGGCAAGGTAGTACTATAAGTGCACAAGAATCTAATTTTCTAAAGTTCATTTTCTTATTTGAGCACACAAAATACACGACATGTGCACATCTAAGTGAAAATTATGGTGTTTTTTAATCGCCATTTATCGATAGCTCACTGGCTTTTTCATTCGTCACAGGTAACAACCTGTATGCCATAATTCTCCCTTGTAGCGAAAATATTAGATCCTAGCTCTTTTTCATGGAGTTCTTTATTTTGTTCCAAGTTCTTTCCAGCATAATAGGCTCCCTGCCGTGCAGGTTAAATATTAAAACAAATAAAGTGCGAAGTGTGCATTGTGTCCTGTGGCACTATGATTTGTCACGAAAGCGCAAAACATCGCCACGCTGCATTTGTTTACATTCCATTGTTTTCATAGCCTTGCATTCGGCCATATACGTGCATACAGTGCAGCGGAAGTTCTATATGTACTGTACTGTCTTGAGCGGAGTTAGCCTTACACCACCTTATCCTACATTGCACAAATGTGTGGTACAATGTAGATGATCAATATCTCAATCTACATTGGTGATATATTAGTGACATATCACTATCACTATCACTGGCAGCTCATAGCATTCGGGTGAGGCCCGCATGCACATTGCACATTTAAGGTTTAAGTGGCAGGTGCTAGATGTACGATATTATCTTCTCCAAGGGATGTAACAGTCAATTACTTATCATTTACCTGTGTACCTTTGCACGTATCACGGTCTCCCATCATACACATTGAGGAAAACCACAGCCATCAAGCACCCGGCATGCGCAGGTGAAACAAACACGTCCAAGTATAACATGCAATGCAGGTCTTTGACAGGTTGGTGAACAGGTGTCCTTCCGCCACGTGTGGCCAGCTTAATGTGAAAAGTAGCAAACAATGGAATTTACTCTTTCATTTCAAGCACCGCGCTACATTCATGAACTCAATAAAGGAAGGAAGAAGCGAAATGAGAAGCATGTGAAGGTACTGACCCAAAAAATGTGGTTCAGGTAGAGTGGACGCAACGTACAATTTGTCTATTGTTGCATTATTATTATTAGTTGTATTATTTGTATTATAACAAGTTTGTATTATTATGTTTGCCACTCTGGCCATGTGGTTATTTTATTAGCATGATGATGCGCAATCTGGGTTTTCATCATGATGCGTCTATTCCGCGTTTTTCATCTTTCACTATCCCGAATGATTTTGTTTTTCATCCGCACAGATATTGACAAAGTAATTTTAAGACACTGCTTCAAACATTTGCGTTGACGAACATCTGCGATCCAAATAGTTCGGTGCGCACATTAGCGGTTGCGAACATTTGCGCTCACGAACATCTGTGTACGAACATTTGCTTTCCACATCTACATAACTAGCATACACCTTGCTAGTTTGTTGCATTTGTTCGTTTACCATATTGTTTATTTTGTGAATTAAGGCTGTTCCGAGCCTACGACAATGTGGGCCTCCTGATCTTTTCCAAAATCACATTGGTATTTCAGGGCATCATGGTCGTCTCGGTGTCCCTGGCATCCTCAGGTTTTCATTGGTCATCTCGGGTACTCTGTACATCTAGCTGAGACCTCTCGGCCCACGGACCGTCTACCCAAGCTGCATAACAATTATACATACATATATATTATACATATAAATTATATAGGCACCTCGAGTTGTGCATCGGATTGTCGGGGCCCATCGCCAATGACGAGTCCCCTGATAATTATGGTACCACGGAACGTCTCTCAGAGACCCATTGACTTCTTCAGAGAAACCTGGCCATCGCAGGAGCCTCCTGGCGGATTTGAGAGGCCTAATCGCTTTCGGAAATCTTGATTAATACTTTCATTATCATTTCATTGTAATTAGGGAAGAAATGGCTCGATACAATTTCAAAATTGGCACCCTAAGGGCGCCTTGAAGAGACTCTCTTGCGTTGTCCAAACGAGGGCCCAATGGGCCGCGAATTTTACCAGGAGGGAAACAAGGCTCATGTGCTCCCTCCCCTTAAATGCCGTACTGCCCGCTTGTCATATCGAGAGGCCCATTGTCAATGACGGGTCTCCGGATTATTTTGAGAGCATTAATCGTCCTGGAAGTATATTCACCTTCTTAGAGGACCCTGGTGAAGAGCCTATTGGCCAAACAAGGACCCAATGGGCTTCGGAATCGTACAAATCTGTTCGCTGTTATTTAATTGTAATTTCTCAAGAACATATTCATGTGAATTCATGTGAATACCAAACAAGAACATTCCCAAGGGTGGCCCAAGGGACCCATAATTTCGCAAGGTTGGTGCGTTCACGTGCCCCCCCCCATTGTGTACCCAACTGGGTCCCGCACCCCTTTTACTTTGTTGGTTTATATCGGCACCGCATGCAGTAAAACGCACGTTCGTGCAGGTCAGGTCCTATCGCATGCTATGAACTGTTGATGCAAAGCTCTGCATATTCTGGTTTCTTTCGCAGCAGTGTCTTAAAATTACTTTTTGTGTTACATGTGCGGATGAAAGCAAAATCACTCGGAGATAGTGAAAGATGAAAAACACGAACTAAACATATCAGGTCAAGGATGAAACCCAGAACCAGGATGGGCATCATCATACCAACAAAATAATCACATAGCCAGAGTGGCCAACATAATCATACAAACCTGGACAAATTGTATTTTTAGTCTATCATTCCTGAACCATATTCTTGGGGCGCAGTACCTTCGCTACATGTCTCTCATTTGACCTCTTCCTTCCTTTATTGAGTTTATACAAGTAATACAGTGCTTGAAATGAAAATGAACATTTCCACTGTTCGGTACTTCATCACATTAATCTGGCCACACATGACGGAATGACTATTTTTACATGACTGTTTTTGTATTCCTTCTGATGTGCTATTCCTCCCTTAAGTTATTTCGTCGTAATGGAGCATCACTTCTGGCGAAGTTCAAACTGCAACTCGATAAACCAGCTGTTTTATAAATAAATAATACAGTACACAACAGCAACGTTTAATATTAGAGTGAAATGAGTCATATGAAGTCAACACCAACGCCATCAAAGGAATCACAACCAAGCCAATAACAACTTTTAATAATGCATGGTTGGACTTCAAATCGACTCGATCGTGAATTGGACTGAGAATGTGGATATATCCTAATAATGTGAGTCAAGAGTGAAACCAAAATCATACCATTTCATGGAGATAATTGTTTTGCATATGCCCTATACGACCTGGATTCGCTGAACTGAAACAATAGCTTCTCTTTTCTTCGTCCAATGTCCCAAGTTCTTTCAATGCCAACAGCATCGAAGTATATGATGGAAAGGGCCTAGATTCAGGTGCAATATACTCTATACAGCGTTCTCGTTCCATGTATGGAAAGATAGGTATATAATAACTAATTGTTTCGAACACATTATTTTTAATGCCGACATTTCTGCAACTTCACTTTCTTACTCATGTGAGCAACGCGCTGTACTGATCTGCACACAAAACGAAGTCGTTGCACGTACCTGCTAAATCGCATCTCATTCAAAGCAGAAGCCTGAGTTTTCATAGACATGCTTTCAACAAATTCAGCATAATTCAGCACGCATGTCTGTCTTTTTTATTTTAAAGAAGTTGCGCCGCGCACGACGTTGTGCAACTTCCCACTCAGGCGACAGCTACTGCTTTGGTCATATTACCGCTTGGGGCCTTGGCGTGTGTCGGGATTCGAACTCGGATCAGCCACGTCCATGCCCGACATGATACCCCGAAGCCAATTAGCCGCCTCGGATGCCTGTCTCGCATGGCAATGGTCATGGGTTCGAGCCGCGCTACCGACCAAAGACTTTTCTCGCGGACACGGCGTTAGTTGCCGACGCGAAATAACCGTAGCAGTTGAAAGCGTCCTTAAATAACAAAATAATAATAATAGCTTCATTCAGCTTTGAGTCTGCACCCTCCCAACAACGCGGAAAGAAACCTCACAATGCATCCACACACACCTCAAACACATGCTTTCCCTCGAGCAGCGTACGAAGATCAATGTACCACCAATGTAGGTTGAGGTACTTTACAACCTACAATGCACCACCAATTTGTACAATGCAGTTTGAGATACTTCGAAGGAGCATACATCCACTCAAGGGCGTACATGTGCAGCTTCCGCTATACTGTATACTCTTATATGATCGGATGTAAACAAATTTCAGCGCGGCGATGTTTTGCGCTTTCGTGACAAAACATTCTAGCGCAGGATACAATGCACACTTCGTAGTTAATTTTTTCATATGAATCCTGTACGACATGGAAAATCTTGTACTATAAATCCCTGGGAACAAAATATAGAGCACCATGAAAAAATAGGCTCCAATATTTCCATGACAAGGGAGGATTAGGGCGTCCAGGTTGTTACCTGTGATGAAGGGAAAACCCAGTGAGAATCAACAAATGACGATGGAAAAGCAACATAATTTTCACTTAGATGTGCACATGTCGCGTATTTTGTTTGCTCAAATCATAAAATGAACTTCAAAAACTTAGATTATTGAGGACTTATAGTACTCCGTTGAAACATCAACAAGGGATTGATCTCTATTTACAGCATACTTTCTAAGAATCCCCATGCCAGCAGCACTTGCTTGATGAAATATGACGCGTTAAGAAGACGGTCGAAAGTGTTTTTATGAGACTGTTCGCACATGAAAAAAGAACGGAGACTTCGAAAATCCACATAGTTCCGCGATTTATTCAGAACACTTCCGTATATCAAGCTCCGCTTTTTCATGGATTTTTAATCCTTCTGACTGGCCGAAAAAGACCAAGTATGAACATAATAATTCCTAGTACTGCACGCGGCAGGGTGTTGTTGCTGTTTTAGGATGCGTACAAAAGGATGAGAAGGTGGAATATTCACTCTGATTGTCGATTTCTCCATCATACACGCCAGTATTAATCCTCAAATTCATATGTATTTTCATGTGTTATTTATCATCCGGGCCTGTGCCAGCCTCAGGATGAAATTTGCATCCCATGTTCTTGATGAATATTTTTGGGTAATATTTGCAGTAGTTCCGAAAATTTATTAACGTAAGGTTAAGATAAATGAAGGAACAATTCTAACTTCATTTCTACACTTATATCAGAAGCGCATCTTGTATTACTATCAACATTTTATTAATTATATTTTTGCTGACGTTTTTTTAGACCACATGCCTACAATTTTGACGCACATAAAACAAGACTTCCGCAAACGAAGTTCAGCAGAAGTTTTGTTCGCTATAAATAGCTATATTGGAACGATGTTTGAGTAGTTCTGTATTTATTAATGCAGAAATGCAGATTTATACCTACATTTTTGTCGTGTTCAGTGCTCAGGCACAACCTAGTCATAAGGCATTACATTCCATCACAACAATTACCGCTTGTGTCTATAACATCAATGCAAGATGAAAGTCATGACCAAGGAAGAAAAACTAAAATTTCATAAGCTGTGATTTCCCGTGTAAAATGGTGATTTCGTTTTCACTGTTTCGCAGATGCGTCGAGTGTCTGTTGAACTTCGGCAAGCTGTGGAGGGAGCCGGTGGCGCCAGGTCCAACCGTCAGCTTTTCGACGAAATCGCCTTAGGAGAGGCGGGAGCGGCGATGCCCTTTGGGGCCGTCCGCCAAATGATAGCAAGAACAAGAAGGGAAGCACTGCCACCAGCGCCCCAGACAGCGACACAAGCTGCCGAAAGTGTAGAAGGAGCGGATGTCTCTTTGCGCCGTCACCTGAAGTTCACTGTCGTCCTTGATGACCGCCAGGTTCGGTTCTACTATACTACTATTTATTTATTTATTTATTTATTTCACAATACATGCCCTCCACGTATAGTGGCTATTATGGACAGTCTGGGTATAACTCACAGATATTTACAAAGAAAGGATAGATTTGTGGTCAATAGTGGGAACAGATGCGCAACAAACATTCATACACCAACATAATACAATACTCATATCACTATATGCACTACACACACCGTGCTTGCAACACGAGCTGTACACGAGTAGTTTATGGAAGTGATATGAAAGCGATGGCCTAAATGTGAGTGCTTGGTGTACACAAATCTGTTTTGCAAGTTTTTGTTTTGTGTGACTAGTGTTGCTCGTGGAGATAAGCTAGTACATGCTTCTTGAAGTTAGACAGCTTCAATGTTTTTGTTTCAGTAGGGAGTTTGTTATAGTGGAAGACAGACGAGTAGAGAAATCTCCTGCGGCCCACCTCTCTGTGTATGGCTGGCAGGTGCAGGTGGTCGTCTGCACGCGTATGACGGTTTCGCAGGGTAGAGTTTGCAGATATTTGACCCGCAATGTGTGTTGGCTCACCCGTCAGAATGATCTTGTGGAGCAAAGTAAGGCTGTGATATAGATGCAGATCAGCTGCGGTGAGGAGACCCAACTCGTTACGGGCATCAGAAATATGATCATATTTCCGTAGACCTGACACGACTCTAGTGGCGAAGTTAATGATCTTGTCTAGTCTGTGGATGTTTGCTGCCGACCCGTTCCCATAAACAGATCTGCAGTAGCGGATATTGGATATAACTAGGCTATTGACTATAGTGAAGAGGGTACTGGTTGGCAGATGGTGACGCAGATGGCTCAGGGCCAGTAGGAATCCAGTGCACTTGCGAACCACAACAGCTACATGGGAATCCCACGACATGTGGCGATCAAATGTCACCCCAAGGTTCCTACACGAATGACTTTCATCTATCACGGCGTCCCTAAAGCACACTCGTATCGGGGTAATATTGCGAAGATTTTGACGCGATCCGAACGTGAGAAGCTGAGTTTTGGTTGGGTTTACCTTCAAACCGTTTTCCAGGAAGTAGTCGTAAAGTTGGTTCAGACATGTCTCCATCTGATTTATCAGATTTTGGAGATCAGATTTGCGACCGGAGATGAGGACCTGGGTGTCGTCTGCGAACTGAGTGACGTGTGATACCGGGACGTGCAAACTGAGGTCGTTCGAAAAGATGCAATAGAGGAGTGGACCTAGTGATGAGCCTTGAAAAACACGTATGTTGTTTGGAAGAAAGGAGGAGAGATGCCTGTTTCCGCGTTGATTTGAGATGCTAACAGCCTGCGTGTGACCTCCCAGATAAACCTTAAACCAGTCAGTATCGATTTCATGGAGTTCTAGTTGAGTGAGCAGTTTGGTGTGATCTATTACGTCGAAGCATTTACTGAGGTCCAGAATGCAAAGGAGAGCTACTTCCGAACGGTCCATTGCTGCTAGTATTTTGTCCGTGACCGAAATCAGAGCGGTTTCCGTAGAGTGGCGTGGTCTGAAGCCGTACTGAGTTTGGGCCAGTAGGTGGTTTGCGTTCAGGTAGTGATAGAGTTGCTTCTGCACTACCCTCTCTGTGATTTTGGCGATAACCGGAACCAATGAGATGGGCCTAAAATTAGAGGGATCCGAAGGATCTCCTGATTTGTGAATGGGAGTTACTATTGACTGCTTCCAAGTGGAGGGGATATCAGCTGTAGTCAGGCATGTGTTTATAATGTCCAGCAGCACTTCTCCGATAAAAAAGAACAGAAATTTGATGACCTTAATACAGATCCCGTCGGGTCCGCAAGCACTTGTGCTCCTCATATCCATGACAATTGTGGTTAGCTGTTCGATGGATATGGGTGATACTTTATAGGAGCTGGTAGAGACGCGCGATAGCCGGCAACTGGGAGGTGTGTGTTTACTATCAGTCTACTATATCTATCTACTATCGGTTCTACTATATAAACGTAACTCTTTTTGCACATGAGTGGTGTGAGTCGGCCCAAGGGACAGAGACATTCTACATAAGTCGATATCAAGTAATTTGGCATTGAATCTGGACACCGTCCAGGCCAGAACAGTCCTGAAATATATTAATTATTTCAAAGACGTTCTTCAAATAATTTTTCGCCAATAGACGGAACCTTCAACGGGTTCCCGAGGGTTGGTTGAGACTCGTTACCGAACACGTGAGGGCATGACGGCAATCGTCACAACCGTTTGCTGTTTTTTTTGGGGGGAAGGGGATGTCGACATCACTCGAGGGTGTCTAGAACATCAGGATTGGAACCATCCTTTTCTGCTGTGCATGACATTTACAAAAATGAAATTCGCCTCTGATTGATCAAGATTAAAGCAATGCAGTGGTGTATTCTCAGTAAGTTGGGGTGCCATCATAGACGAGGGTATGGACGAATTGTTCTCATCGCCATAGTTTTATTTGATCCATCAGGTAGTTAAAGGGACTGAATCTAGTCAAATCTCGATTTTTAATTTACGCGTACGATTGAAGAGGATGCTGTTCTGAATCGAACTCCATCATTAAGTTTTGCCAATTCGCCTTCGTTAGCTCATATATTACTGGGGTAAGTTACTAGTCTTCCATACCTGAAGTTACCCCAGCAATTTATAAAACAAAATAAATGCAATCTGCATGCTATTTTATTTTACAAAAATCGCATGCAATTTAAAATTGTAGAAATTATTTGAAACCAAAGTAAATGAAACGACAGACATACTTCTCATAGGCGGCGAAAAGACACTTGAATAATATGATAAATCATAACTGATGTTCACAATCCCATGGTATTTGCATCCCGAAATACAAAATAGAAACAGTCAGCCCTTTAACAGTAGAAACAGTAGACCTTTAAAGGTGAGCATGGCTGTGACTATGCGTTGTGCCCTCTTCCCCGGTCAATGACGTCCAGTCTGTGATTCCACAGTGAGGTCATTGAATGAGATGTGAGTGATGCCTTACTCAGTTGCTAGGCCTGCACAACAAGAGGCCTGAATCCATCGAGTGTAGTAATTCCATGACTAGTATTATTTCATGACCGTATTTCATGCACCTTTTTCCTGATTAATTAAGTTGATGTCCTGTTCGGGGCGAGTTTTCTTTTTTCAGGGTCGCCAGAGAGGCAGCACAATCGTAAAACCGATTTGCACCGATTTGCACTGCCGTCTGGCTATACGGATCTGGTGCGAATACAGTCCTAAACGGCCCTTAAACTTGCATCCCCTCCAGAAGTTCATGTCCACCTCTCAATAACACGCATGTCGAAAAGGTCGTCAGTTCGCTGGGATCAATGATATGCTTTAAAGTTGTTAGCAAATCGTCGCCCAGGGAGTCTTCATAGATATATTTGAGAATGATATGGCATTTGTTGTGCCTTCGGTGGCATATGTATGCTTGGCATCATTTGAATCATAAAGCATTTCAACAAAGGATTGAGGCTCGAAATGCCAGATAAACACCCTGGAAGGCCTCGGAAAGCTGCGCACCCACGGAGTGAGGGAGTAGAGGGGGGGGGGGGGGAGGATAATCCGCCCACCCCCTACAATCTCGGAAGTTATAGCATTCATAATCACCAAATTTGCAAGGTGGATGGAGGCTGCATGGAACTCAAGTGCGCAGGTGTTGTAACCGTGGATCCAGCTATGAAGGTCATACGCTAAATGCACTAAATTAGCCAGCTTTTGCGTCATTCCTCTAACTCCTGCACTTCTTTGATAAGGATTATCATGCAATTGAGCACCCTAATTTTGGCTTCTTGACCGCTATGGTCTGTCGCGTTTTTCAGCTTTTACCTAACCTAACATAGTTATTCATTAAACTACCACCCAACATCATTCAAAAATAATTTTGTTGACCTTACTTTAAAAGCAGCTGGGCATGATGTCTCTCTCATATTCGCAACTCAGCGTGTTCAAATTTTGTTCATCGTGTCATGCAAGTTAATGACAAGAATATAAAATGTTGGTATACCAACATTGCTTGGAAAGATTGCTTATATTGCCTTCTTGAACTGCAAATGAACTTGTTCAGCAATGTCATGCATACAATGTGTCATTCTCCCATGTGTTTATCGCGTATTTCACTTGCATTACCGTCTGACTTCCAGCTTCGTTCTTCCGCTTCCCCTTACGGTATTTTAGGATATTTTGATTGTTTTCGATTTTAGTCCTGAGGCGATAAACATTGCAGAGTTGATGTCCGCCTGACCGTCTAGGGAACCGTTAACCGTCGCATGGGTTCCTTTGCTGTTGTGTGGCTCCTGATACTTTCGACGGATCTGTTGATTTATCTGGGATGCCTTGCCCTTTCGGTGCCCCGCGACAACTTCGCCCCACTCATACCGTCTCGGGGCACCTGACTATTTCATATATACTGGCTTCATCTCGGAGGTCATGATATAATAATTATCATGAAATTATTACGCAGTATACGTGCTCAATTATATCAGCATCCCTTGATGCCTAAAAGCCAATATTGGTAACACTGCGGTGAGACTGGCAAACTCGCCACCGGCAGTCGTTTGCGGCTGTACAACATATCGACAATGTTCAAAGGGACTGACTGTATACAGTCAAATCTCGATTTTTAGCTGTTTTTATGTTTAGCTGTACATGGATCATTGAAGAGGACACTGGACTGAACCGAGCTGTACCCATTTATTCATGCCAATTCGCCACCAATGGTTCATATTTTAATGATATAATCACCCAGTCTTCCAGACAATGTTACCTGACCAATGTTATATGTGTGAAATAAATACAATTTGCACTTGATTTTGGTGACATATGGTCCATAAATGGAAACAATGGAATTTTAAGAACAAGTATAAGGCAAATGTTATTTAAACAATGATATATAGTTTTCCAAATACAAATGAGCAAAACATAATTACATAAATACTATGCCTAGGCAGCCAGAAGGCACTATGATCCACAGATGGGAGTACGGGGTGATTAATGTCAATACAAATGTCGTCTCAGACATGCATTAGGATGTATGAATAAAACAAGTTGTCTTTGCACTGTGATCAATGTTGTTGAAATGCCCACAAACTTTTGATGCTGATTCCGAAACCATTCTAAACAAATGTAAGAGACGATATATATATATATATATATATATATATTTTATATATATATATATATATATATATATATATATATATATATATATATATATATATATATATATATATATATATATATATATATTTATATATATATATATATATATATATATATATATATATATATATATATATATATATATATATATAATTCCTAAGTAGAAGTCGACCCTTCGAAATGGGTCGAATAAGCTGAATTTGTAGCACATTGTGTAGTCTATAACACATTCAATTGATGTATCTGCAATCTAAAACAATTCACTGCGTTTCAGGTGGCCATCGGCTTTGCGGCGCCTTACGTTTGTGAACGCGTGATGGCTCAGCTAAACATGGAAATGCAGGCAGACGCCACATCCGTGTCGTGCCAACGGCATTCAGCCAGCTGCTGGTGCTGTTTGTGACCTGCAATGGCAGCGTACTCCCAGCTTTTTTCGTACTGATGGGGTGCCGTCCGCGGGTGCTGTATGACACAGTTCTGCGAATTATCAGCGGCCACCTCCCTGCGCCAGCCTTTTTCATGGCAGACTGGGAGCAGGCGCTCCAGGGTGCGGCGGCGACAAGGTTCCCAGCAGCAGTATGCAGCGGTTGCTGGTTCCATTATGCTCAAGCCGTCCTCCGCCAGGTACGAAACCCATCATTCTCAAATAACAGATGCAAAGCTAATTAATGATGCATAACGCACGCAATCAGTTGTTATCTTCTGTTAGCTTCGAACACAGCTCAATCACTTTGGTTGGTTGGTATTCTTCAGTGTTGGTTGCAAAAGCCGCCAATCCCCATGCAATATTTTAGCCGTGCATCAAAAGCCGCCAAATACGCCAAAGAAATGTATAAGGCCGTCGAAAGAGCGGGTACGCACCCGCCCGGGTCGGCGCAGCTGGAGCGCAACTGACAGCGGCAGGCTCCGTGCCGAACACGAATGCATCTTCTGTTGTTATCGTTATCGTTATGCTTAAATAACATAATCCAAAACATGCCATAAGTTCTTCTTGTCTTTATTTGTGCTACGTTTCGGCCTACGCCGCCCATTTTCAAGTAATCCAGTGTCAGATGGCAATCACAAAGTTTACCAAAAATCATACACTGCTAAAAATTCACGTTCCATAAACACGCATATCACAGAACGCCTTCTATGCAAAAACACATACATATGTCTTCTACCATGCTGGCAATGTTCTAGCAAAGATCGGTAGTTGTGTTAGTTGTTTTGTTTCGATGTTGATGATCGGTGCTGAGTCCCTGATGCAAACGTTTTCTAATGTTGTCAGTGAGCGAAACAAAAGATCAACAATAACGCTCAATAAAAAGATCATGGACGCCGAATACGCGGTCGTTTTTAACTGTTGCTTCCATTTATATGTACAATTTAATCGCTAAAATGTTTATAGTGTTCGTTGGGGTCGGATTCGGAATCGGATCCATCTGCCTTGGCATGGAATCGGAATAGATACCGGAGTGAGATTGAGAGTGCGTCAAGCTGAATTAAGCACAAGTCTGATCAAAAGGGACCTCTCAGGCTCCAGAAGATAGTCTCCCAATGTAGCCTTGTGACATGTCAACGCAAGCTCTAGGCGTGGGCCTCACACTAATCTTTACGAAAGTGTAGGCACCCATGTATATTCGTAGCCTTGTGAGGTTTAGGTGGCTTGAATCAACCAAATCAGTCCACTTATGTTTCAGATAAGTTTGGTGGCGGAAAAATAACCCCTAGCAATTGGCATGAGTAAGGATGTTCCAGCAAGTGCTGTTTATTTCTTAACACCTGAAGCTTGATTTCGTTGATTTTCAGATCCGACGACTCGGGTTGTACCCAGAGTTCGACAGGCACCACCAGGTGTCACCCTTCACCAGGTAGGCCCGAAAACTCCTCGTGGTGCCCCTTGTGCCCCAGCATCACCTGGAAGGCGCCTGGAGACTCCTGCTGGATGAAGACGTGCCGGAAGTGAGTAGTAATGGTCATTGGGCAGGTTACTGTTGTTCGCCTCTCTCTCTCTCTCTCTCTCTCTCTCTCTCTCTCTCTCTCTCTCTCTCTCTCTCTCTCTCTCTCTCTCTCTCTCTCTCTCTCTCTCTCTCTCTCTCTCTCTCTCTCTCTCTCTCTCTCTCTCTCTCTCTCTCTCTCTCTCTCTCTCTCTCTCTCTCTCTCTCTCTCTCTCTCTCTCTATCTCTATCTCTATCTCTATCTCTATCTCTATCTCTATCTCTCTATCTCTATCTCTATCTCTATCTCTATCTCTATCTATCTCTATCTCTCTCTCTATCTCTATCTATCTATCTCTCTCTCTCTCTCTCTCTCTCTCTCTCTCTCTCTCTCTCTCTATCTCTCTCTCTCTCTCTCTCTCTCTCTCTCTCTCTCTCTCTCTCGCTCTCTCGCTCTCGCTCTCGTTCTCGCTCTCTCTCTCTAAAAGCCAACATTTTTTTTCTTCTCAAAACTAGGAGGTCAAGCTTCAATACAGTATTCCATGCGGCCTGACATGCGCACAGTAAAACTTCCTGATGACTTCTTCACTTTTGTATGATACATTCCTATTTATTGCCCGAAGCCTTCTTAGTGCCGTTTTCCTGGCTTACTTGGTCTGTTCTGATGCCTCCAATGTTGTCTTCACAATAAAACCAAGTCCTTCTCCTGCTGAGTCATAGCTAGTACTTGGCACGGTATAGTATATGCATCTATCTATCGCATTTTATCACATCTATCCGTCCACATAACATAAATCTTCCGCCCAAATATTGGCTTTGAATGTTGTGAAAGCCCTTTGGCTGGCCTGTTACGTTGGCACCTTATTACGCTGGACACCACTGTTGAGCACGTGCAGTGTGCAATACGAAGGATCTACATCTAAACTGCCGAGACAATATACAGTTGCCAAATACTGCGCTAGATTGTCTCATGAATGGGTCCGAATTACATTTTTTGTCCATCCTCAGACCATCGCAGCGGCGGACCGCGATGCACGCTCCGCTGAGCTGGGCCTGCTCAGCCGCAGCCGCCGCAGCCGTCAAAGGCAGGAGCGGACCCACCGGCGCCTCCAGGTACTGGCGGCCCAACTTGACGACGGCGTTCGTTCGCTGGACGCCTACACTGAAAAAAACAGTTTGAGAATATATGCGAAAAGTCCTCGCAAGAAACCAGAGTTTATGATCAATGGAGAAGGAACGCTAGTTTGAGACTCAAATGCAGTTTCATGATAGAGCACTTCATCGTCGTACTGTCTTGAGTCATGTAGAAAGTCTCAGTTTTCAAAGGATATTTCGAGAATCTTTGTTGGTGTCAGAAGAATCATCTGACATTTTTTTTTTTTTTTTTTTTTTTTTTTTTCCTAAATCTTTAGCTGAGGCAAAGTGCCATCTGCTAGAGATTGCTACGTTAAAGAAGGAGTTACGTTAATCCGGCTTATGTGACATCCGGTTATACCAACTAGTCAAGAAAGGAGAGACGCCGTGAAACAAGAAATATGGCGTAGAGACGAAACACGCATGTCATACAGGTACATATACATACATACAGACACTCATGACAATGGAAGGACATTTGGAGGGTGGGCAGCATCGTAACCTCCGGAGAGGCTCCACTGCCCACCTGCGACCTGAAAAGCGAAGCGGAGGCCGACGCCCAGGGCGAGTCGGGCGTCGGGCCCGACCTTGTGTGTGTAAGTGTATGTTTTAAGTTAAAGCCTGAAACCCCTAAAAGGGGAAAACCAGGCTGCTTGGAAAACCCGAGGTAAAAAACCAAGCGCAATTTAAAGGAAGTCCGTCCGTAGTAGCCAAATTGGATCGGATCCTGTCTACCTAGTGTGAGATAACCTATATGGACGTGTTTTGCGACGACGGAGAAGAAGAGATGTGGAGCGGAGTCATACAGCCAGTACGGAGTGTGGCGCGTGTCGTATATCTTTATCAGGCTAGCTTGGAAAAGGAAAATGCGACGGAGGCTTTATATCAGTTCGGAGAGTTTGGTGTCCTGGAGGAAGCGAAAGAGTAAATCAAGTAGTTCTGGGTGGTCATTCCCGAGGAGAGCTTGAAGCGAAAGTTGTGGTGGATCTTGGCGACATATTGCATGATATAGCGACGGTGAAGAGCATATGCTGGACAGTCAAGTAAGATATGAGTGACAGTAAGGCGAACATGACATGTGGTACAAAGTGGAAGGAGGTGAGGTCTATGAAAAGAAAATTGTGTGTCAAATCGGTGTGGCCCAGGCGAAGTCTGGTGAGAACCACCTCGTTTAGACGGGTGTGCTGGTTGGAGGAGGGCCAGCTGGAAAGTGTGGGCTTGATGGTGTGTAGGTGTGTGGTGTTGTGTGACCAGCAGGCCTGAATATACTTTTGAACATATTATTTGTGAGGGATAAAAGATCTCCGGGGGTACTGGGGCTCCGTTGTTATCGGGGAGGTCGATCGCCGCGCGGGCGAGACCATCAACCCGTTCATTACCCGGGATGCCCCTATGTCCAGGGATCCAGAGCAGTGTGAGTGGAAGGTGTGCGTGGTTGGCATTGTAGAGGTGTCGGATGGCGTGGAGCGTGGGGTGTGTGGTGTTGTGTATTGAGGCGAGGGCGTCCACGGAGGATCGTGAGTCAGTGCATATTGTAGTAGGGGTAGTAATGCGTTGCGCAATGATGTGTTGTAGGCAAGTGAGTATGGCGACTAGTTCTGCTGTGTAAACCGAATGGTGAAGTGTTAATTTGGTTTGACCAGTGTCGGGCCCACCGCACCAGGCGGCTCCCGTACCATTGCTGGTACGTGAGCCGTCCGTGTAGAAGAAGGTGTGTTGTGGGTGGGCCTCTTGATATTCAAAAATCTAATTTGGACTTCGATGGGGGTGAGCAGGTTTTTGTTTTCCCGAAAGAGATACTCAAGTTTGGGGTGTTTCATGTGCCAAAACGGGATTAGAGGAGGCAATTTGTCGGGGATTACGTTGGGGAATTTGAGTGCGAATGTGAGGACGTGGTCTAAATGTATGGCAATATTGTATTTGTTCCTATTATATGTACGTCGAACGGGAGGATTAGAGAGTGCGAGGGTGGCAGGGTGGTTGTGTTGTGTTGTGGTGCGAAAGTGGTATCTGACGAGTTGAAGCATTCTGCGGTGTTGTAAGCTGGGAGGTGGGCCTCAGCCCGGAGACTAGTGATGGGCGTGGTGCGGTGTGCTCCGGTGATGAGGCGTATTGCGTTATTCTGAATGCGTTCAAGTGTTGTGATGTGTGAAGGGTATATATTATCGAAGATAAACGCATTGTATTCCAGGATTGAGCGAATCAGAGTAATATACATTGTGTTGAGGGTGGCCCTGTCTGCACCCCAGTCGCGACCGGAGATGCAGCGCAGGAGATTTAGACGTTTTGCGCAACGTTGTTTTAGATAAGCAATATGGGGGCCGAAACAAAGACTTTTGTCTAGTACGATGCCAAGATAGGTGAAGGTGGTTTGGTGAGGGATAATTTGGTCGCGGTAACGGAGTGGTGTAAGAGGTGGAATGTACGTGGTGAGCCGGGAGAAAAGCATTGTGAAGGATTTGGTGGGGGAGATTTGCAGTCCCCAGAGGGAGCACCAGGAATCAATTTGATTCATGGCGCGCTGCATTATATGATTTGCATTGTCTGCCGATGGGTGCGTGCACCATATGGCCAAATCATCGGCGTAAATGGAGTATTTTAGACAGGGGCTATGTGATGGAGGTCAGCGAGCGCATCGTTAATCATGATAAGAAAGAGGGTGGGGGATAGCACGCTGCCTTGTGGGACGCCTTGATCTAACTTTTTGGACTGAGAATGGATATTGCCGCAGCGGACGGTGAATGTTCTATTAGCGAGAAAGTTGGTGATAAATTTTGCCATCCTGCCTCGGATACCAATACGATATAATTTGATTCGGAGTGCCGAGCTGTGTACTTTATTGAATGCGGCTTTTAAATCGAGAAAGAGTGCCACGGTTTCATGTTTTTTCATGAAACCGCGCTGAATCGAGTCAACTAATAGACTAAGGTTGTCAGTGGTGCTGTGTCTGGGTCGAAAGCCGCTTTGAAAGGGTGTGAGAATTTCGTTGTTTTCAAGGTGAACTCTGATTCGTCCATTGACCATGCGCTCAAAAAGTTTAGAGACACAACTAGTGAGAGAGATAGGTCGATAGCTAGAGGGAAGGTCGCGAGGTTTGCGGGGTTTAGCGATAGGAATGATAGTGCTAGTGGACCAGGAGAGGGGAAGGTGCCGTCAGTCCATAGTTGGTTTAGTGCCGAAAGGAGGTTGTCTTTGCCGGAGTCGGATAAATTTTGGAAGAAGGGGTATGCCAATTGGTCAGGGCCAGCCGCGGTGTTTGTTACTTTGGATAGGGATAAATTTAGTTCATAGAGAGTAAAGGGGCATTATATGGTTCCGAGTTGTCCGAGGTAAAGTTGCAGGTGGCAAGAGTGGTTTGGAGGAAGTCGGTGGTTTGTTGCGAGTATTGCGTATTTGAGGAGATGTCTGCATAATAGGTGGCAAAGTGTTCCGCGACGTCCGAGGGTTCTGTGATGCTGCGTTGATTAATTGTCAGTTGTGGGAATCCGCGGTGTGGGGGTCTGCCATTTGAGAAAGAGCGAATTTTGGTCCAAATCTGGCCGATGGGGGTAAAACGGTTGAATGAGTTTGAATAGAGTTGCCAGCTGCATTTTTGGCGCTAAGGATAATCTGCTGACAACGTTTTTTAGCCTCGCGGGCTTCTAACATGTTTTGGGTGGTGAGATTTTGCGAAATTTTCGCTCAGCCCGCCGCCGCAGAGCGACGGCGCGTTGACACTCGTCGTTCCACCACGGCACGTGATGACGGCCGGGGAGCGACGAGTGTGGGGACATGATTTTCTGCCGCGAGTAATATGGTGTCAAGAAAAGCTGATATTGGGGGGTGTGAATGAGGAGGGAAGACGGTGTCAATTTCCTGGGAGAAAGATGGCCATTTCGCCTTGCGAACATTCCAGCGGGGGAGAAATGAATAATCTCTAGCCTGGGCTGAGCGTTCGAGCATAATATGAATAGGGAAGTGATCGCTAAAGAGGGGGTCGGGTTGTACATGCCAAGAAAAGAGGGGTGAGATGGAGGCCGAGGCCAAAGATAGGTCGATGGCAGATGGACGGAACGAATCATCTGACAGGTTTCAGCGGAAGGTCGTTGATCCCGATCGCGGCGAAACGAGTCTGCGCATGCGCGCCACCGATCATTTTCAGGCTGCGTGCACGGTGACTAGAGAGAGACTGCGTGCTGGCGGCCATTGAGTTTTTGTCCTCCGCTTGCTTTGCGACTGTTGGGCACTGCAGTGTATGGAATGGAGCGACCTCTGAATGGTAAGCCATCGCATTGTATTGGATATGTATATTGGAAGTGCCTATAGCCAGGTCAAGTATCTCCCTGGGTATATCTATACCCTGGCCGTGATAGTTTGTTTTGCAATACTAGAAAGCTGATTGGTACAAAAACATACAATTTAACCTAACCGAGGTTATTCAACCCTGGAAAATTCGTGGCACATAACCTAACATAATTAGTGTATTATTTTATTTTCTTATTTCATTCACCTAAACCTTAGATTTAGCCCAGGGATCAATAAATATGGTGGCCCAGGGATCAATAAAATGGCAGCCTTTGGCCACCATATTTATTGATCCGTGGACTAAATTTAAGGTTTGAGTGAATGGAATAAGATAACAAACAATATTATAATTATGATAGGTTGGGTTTCCAACCATTTTATGCCTTCAAACACTTTGGTTATGTTTCAAGTTATGTTTTTGTAATGCGTGCTGTAGCTTTCTCATATTGCAAAACAAATATTGCGGTCTCATATTGCGGTCATGACGTAGGCGCAAGGGTTACGTGTTGTGGTAGATGCAGTTGTGGTGCATGCGGTGTGCCAAGAATCACTCGTTTGTGCTTGTGCCCATCTCTCAGTCGACGGCGTTCTTGTCTTTGTTTGTTGACAATCCTGTTGAACGTCAGCCGTGGCAGTTGCGCTGTTGGATGTGGCTGGACTGGAAGTCTGTTCTGAATAAAAGTGTTTTTCCCCGGAGCAGTTTTCTGTTTGGAGGGTTAATTATTGGAAGCAGAGGCGATGACTGATGAAATTCGCGTCGGATTTAAAGAGTTGGCGTGAATTTTTTGGAATGGATTTTGTGAGAAGAAAGGTCGTTCTCAGAAAACCCGTTTCGATACAAATTGAGACTTTATTTCATTCTCAGCTGAGAAGGGAGGTTGCGATCGGAGACCATAACCCATTCTCGCAAGAGTACATTTTAAATATACGTGCTCTATTTTGAGGGTTCAAATCGGCATCGTGCGATCTCGATTTTTAGTTTCAAGTGAGAAGGTTTATCGCTCTCAATGTTAGCCTAAAAAGGGTTCTCACATGAGAACGTTTTTCGGTGTGAGAACGGGTGTTCTCTGATTCACCCGAACAGAGTTCTCATTTTGAGTGGTCTGATTTGAATAGGGAAAATGAGAACGATAGATGTTCTCTGAGAACGAATAAGGTTCTCACCTTTTTCTCAGTGTACCTGGAAGCCGTCAAACACATGTTTGACCGCCCAACCAACGTCGCCCGGCGTGTTGTGGTGCTGGCCGGCGACCCGCACGGCGTAAATACCCAAGTAAAGTAATTAAAGAACTGTGATCGGATGCTTTTTCACACCTTCATTCAGAGCTCAGGTCAGCCCACACTACGCAAATGGTTCTGCGAACATCCACACATAATTTGCCGAAGTTCAGACTCCACTCTGTATGTGGCGCCTGCAGAAACGTTTTTTAAATCTCAAGGTCCGACCACACTATTTTCGATTTTGCAGACGTCTACAAAATCGCACTTTTCGCGTTTCACTCACATTTCGTTTCACTCACATTTCACGTTTCGCGTTTCACTCACTAGAAGCACGCTTTGACATCTTCTGATTTAAAATTATTTTTAGTTCAAAAGGTGTACCATTTAAAGGGAGTCATTCGTTGTGCGTGGGAATCCGCCGTGATGCGCAGCAAGCATACCATGCCGTGCATTTAATGAAAACACGAGCTAGTCGCGTAACCGGTTCAGACATCTGAGTCCGATTAGAAATGTACTGAGTTTAATTCACGAGACATTCGAAACCGCTTGCACATGCGTGTATAGTGACAAAGCCAATTGCTATCCACAGACATGGGTCAGAGTCCGAATGTACATAATCGAGTCCCGGCTCATGTCCTTGACAGGGGTGGAATCTCGGACTCAGTTTTGAACTCAGACCCTTGCCTACCTCTCACCTGCCACGCCAACCAGAGCCCACCAGCACTGGAATATGGCACCTCTCAGTTAAATACACTTCCCATCAGACATTTCCGCGATAGATTCCCTTCATAGTCAAGTAGGAGTTCCGGCCATTAGACATGGGTCCGAGACCGACCCGACTGGAAATCGATTCAGGACTCATGATCTTTTGGAATCTGACTTGGACTCATCAATGCCAAATACAATGGACTCTCACTAGCACTCAACAATTTAGCTAAACAGTGAACTCAGACTTGGATTCAGACCCACGACACCATGACTACGGCTCGGTTTCTGGCTCAGGTTGTTGGACTCGTGCTCACGTCTGCCTATTTAAGCATACAAGGAAAATAAAGTAAAAACTAGCAGGCCCTGATGATAATTACGCTAGTGTACGGCGTGAATCCGAAAAAGAAGTGGCGATTACACTCAGTATCATATTCTGTACGTCGTTTTCACAAAATGAAATTCCTGGCATGATATTAATTATTATAATACTGTGAAATATGATCCGTAACATGTCAATGCTACTTTATTTTTGATAAAAGTATGTCCTAAAACAACGAACATGCTTTCAGTGTGACACCATTCTCGTGAAGCTTGAAAATGCTGAAAATGGAACTCGAAAATGGTGTCACATCGAAACCTTGCTCGTTGTTTTAGGCCACATTTGATCGCAAATAAAGTGGTATTGCCGTGTTCCGGATCACCTTTTATAGCACTATAATTATGCGTATCACAGTTCAAAGCTGCAGAATTGTCGCAACTGACTGAATTACACTACGCCATGAGATTCAAAAATCATTTCGTAGATGACCGCTAGAAAACCTAAAATAGATAATCGGATCGGAGTTAGTATCGGAAAAATAATGATATATTGCATGATTGATAGCTACTGGGCATAGGTAAATATATGTTGTAAACATGTCCTCAGATGGAGGGGGCGGAACCAGCGGCTGCTGCTGGGGGAGCGGAGCCGGCTGCTGCCGTAGAAGAGGAGCCGGAAGCAGCCGAGGGAGCGGAGCCGGCTGCTGCCGTAGAAGAGGAGCCGGAAGCAGCCGAGAGAGCGGAGCCGGCTGCTGCCGTAGAAGAGGAGCCGGCTTCCGGGGAGCGGAGCCGGCTGCTGCCGAGGGAGCGGAGCCGGCTGCTGCCGTAGAAGAGGAGCCGGAAGCAGCCGAGGGAGCGGAGCCGGCTGCTGCCGAGGAAGAGGAGCCGGCAGCAGCCGGGGGAGCGGAGCCGGCTGCTGCCGAGGAAGAGGAGCCGGCAGCAGCCGGGGGAGCGGAGCCGGCTGCTGCCGAAGCCGAAGAAGCGGAGCCGGTCATGGTAAAGGTTCCCATCCGTATCGCGAAAATCGGCGGGGTCCCCGGGAAAACCAGCATGTGTTGCGGCAAGGTTTTACTTGATACTTGTTTGTGAGCATCTGACGCCATATTGCACAATATTTTGAATTGTTCTTGCAACCAGTACCGCTACCACTGACTTTAACACTAAATGCAGCTCATTTGTTGGCATATATTGTTGTTAGTTGGCATAGCAAAGCCCAGAAGCTAAAGCACCCCGGTGAACCTCTGGTATCTTGCCTGAGACCCCTGTGCACTGCCAAAATTTCACGCAGTCCACGCACCAGCCACTTGTAGCTTATTCTTAGATGCAGGGGAGAGGAGAGCAGGAGGCCCAGCTCACCTCTGGCAAAAAGTATGGAAAACTACGTCTTTGTCTCTCACCGCCCCCTCCCCATCTTCAAAGGTTCCGAGATAAAAGAAGTCTTACGGCACGCTTCGCACAGATATTGATGGCCTATTTTGTTATTGTCCCTAAAAACAAAAGCATTTATATATATATATATATATATATATATATATATATATATATATATAAATATATATATATATGGTTTGGCAGACATTCCATCTGATCCAATGCATTTTTGTGGGGATGTCATGCTCAGATCATCCTGGTCCTTGCTAAGCCTGTTGCGAAAGCCTTAATCACACTATTCAAGTAAAATAATCATAGTCCAATGTAAAATTTAACTACTACCCAATGCCAAATAGTATCCCGAAGGATCCTTCTCGTGTCGCACGACTGCACCGCACAGCCATCGGTAGCCGGAGCCTCACCTGGCCAGTTGCTGGCTGGTCGTCTGAAGCGACTCAATTAACAGACGCTTGTTCCGGGTTGCGAACTCGCTTGACTGTCACCCATCGAATGCTTTCGAAGCATCATGTTCCTATGTGTGTCTACGCTGTAACAAAATTGTTTGGTTCAATTATTTTACCGTATCGTATTATGGATAGCGTTCGGCTCTTGAAATCCGATCAGGTTCCAGAAACGTGATAGACGATAATGCTCGGTTGAAAAACATTGCACGCTGTGCGCTGGGTATAAAACTGATTGCAATAGTGGTCACGATGAAATGCTGTCTCCATTGCATGAATTTAGGTTAAACAATTGCAGACTGCTGTTCGGTCGGAGTTTAGCGCGCCAAACAAAGGCCCCATTTCATGTTAGTGGATTGCATTACTCGTGTCTGATGTATTCTTAAAAGAATACAGCGAAAGTGTGGTCTTCGCCGGAACTCTACATATAGTGCTCAAAGTCTCTTAGAAGACAATACCGTCTTAGCTTCACATCATTTCAATGCTATTTCGCTGACACTTGTTATATGGTTTTGTATGAGAGTAAAATAACGTGATCCACATCCGAGAACAAATGAACGCTGGGATTAGGTTGTCATTCGGCACTACGATTTACTCCCTCAAGCCTAGGTGGTTGGATGGTTGATTGGACCCGAATAAGCAGTGACAGAGTAAGTCAGGAAGCTATGCCACTCGGTGCGATTATTACACCTAATTCGCTTCCCGCAAAACCCGTTTTCGTCTGTGCATTTCTACCATGTGGATCAAATTCCGGTAAACTCCACCGTATTATTTTAAAGTGATAAATACCATTTGATAATAAGTACTATTTTGTTCGACCGGAAAATGATGCGTGCGAATTTTCCTCGGAACAATTCATTTCAATTCACTTCGGGGTATGTTCGGGATTAGACAAGCTATTTGGGTCCATACAAATTGGCTTAACCATGAATATTGCCCCCCCCCCGCTCCAAGAACCAGCCATCACCGCACGGATGTGTCGGATTTGGACTGGTATTTTGGTTTGCTGTCGTTGTACTGTGTGAAAATAATTAACTATATGACGATTGAAGCTGATGAAACAAATATCGCCATAACATTTGATGCAATGATTAGACATTCACATCCTATTTCAGATTCCGCGAGATCCGCGTGCTTGCGAGAACTGGCAGTTTTGCAGTGCGGGGTGGCTCTTGGCATTCAGCACCGTTCCCTGATTGTAAAACATCCAATAATCGCTATCTGGGTAATCATTTTAGTGATCCTTTCTCCACAGGACTGCCGGATCTGTTTGCTGCCCTGGAGCCGGCAGGTGCGGCGGGCAGCAATTCTACCTTGTCTTCACGCCTCCGGATGCCTGCAGTGCCTGGAAAGGATCCAGGCACTAGCTCCAGGAAGAAGGGCGAGATGTCCGTTCTGCCGGGTCCCTTTCTGGGAACCTCCAAGGGAGCTGTTCTTTTAAGACGCCTCGTCCGCCATATGTACAGGGCGTGCCGCCGGTCGCCGCCGTTGTGGAAGAGGGTGCCGCCGGCCGCCACAGACAGGCCGCCACAGGAGCAACTGGCTAGCCAGCGGAACACTGTCGGCCGCGATGTGGTGAAACCGTGAACGAACTCGCCGAGTGTCGCACACCATGTTCAGTTGCTTATTGAATTTCGGACAATTTCGGTCAACATTTCCTGGTAGCGGCAAAGTACCAGCGTTGTCAGCCCGGCCACCACTCCGATACCGCGGGCACTATTTCGGTACCGGTTGCCGCAAATGTTGTAATAAAATGTTACATTACTTTTGTGAATGTGGTTGTCGTTGAGATACGCCAGGTATATCACATTATCATATATTAATAGTATTATAACATTATTATAATATTTCCGGGATATTATATACGCCGTCATAGCCGCCGGTGTATACCCAGAGATAGGTATAGGAACATTGGCTAAGGCAGGGGGGGGGGGAACCGTGGGCGCCATGGCACCCCCCCCCCAAACACTTCGTGAAAGCTTAACATTAACCCCATGGCGGTGCATCTAAGAATCGAACCCAAAAAGGCCGAGTTGTAAACAGCTAAGCAGGGTTTCTGAGGTTGGATAATTCCCCTGTCATTGACAGAACTCACGTGCCGGACCCCCATCCTCCACGCAACGGTGTCGCAAAGATAATCAAACGCAAACAACATTTAATAATAATCGCAATTAATGTGTTAATTAACGACGTTTTCAACTGCAATGGTTCTTTAGCGTAGGCATCTCTCACGCCGTACCCGCTAGGGGATAGGTCCTGCAGTTGGTAGCGGGATTCGAACCCACACAATATGGGGCACGGCCGTGAACAAAACAACCGTTGATGCATGTGCGCAAACGTGTAGACAACATTCGGTGCTAAATACAGGCTCACAAGCGTTGCTGCCAGCTGGCCCGGGTTTCCCCATGTAATTATATGACCCATTGACCCATCACCGATGAGAAGCGACACAATTACCGTTTTCTTAACACGCGCACTGGAGAGGGGGGGGCGAAATCCGCCCACCCCTCCGGTTTTTCGCAAATAACTGCAGATTTTACCGGTCGATACACGCAATTTTCGGCATACCTGCTTAGAAATGAACGGCGCGTCGTTTAAAGTAAGACAAATGGAAATTGGCCGAAACGTTTTAAAGTTAGGGGCCGCTAAAGTCAAAAAATGTTATAGCGCCAGACCAAAAAAATCGGCGCTGATGCGCTTCCAGTATACTGACAAAAGGGAAGTGTTCTAGGCAACACTAGCGACTTGTTTGATGCATATTGATATGCTGTATAGTTTCAAGGTCATGTTAGGTCACCAAGGTCAAGTCAGGTCAAGTTCATGACAGGTTAATGGAACCAAACTTGAAAAACTGGAATGTTGCCATAAATGCACTACTGGTTGTCATTTGTACTGTTTGTCATTGCGTTGACATACTTTATTCATGTACTTTGCTCCCTTCTTCACGAAGCCGATTGCTCCGAGCTGCCCGACGGAGCAATCGGGCGGGCGGCCGGTTCCGGTAACTGGAACAGGTAACTGACCTGATAAAGTGGTGCTATATAGGTGACCTGAGGTCAAATGTTGGGTCTAGCATCTACATTGCATCATTAGTAATGTCCAAAACATCATTGATGCCCATTTTTGAGCATTTAAACACAATCACAGCGATCCATAACGATGACAAGCCAAGCCACGCAAAACCGGAAAACTTTGCCAATCTGACTTCATTTGACCTTGAAGATATTGACCTAAGGTCACGAAAATTGCACACAATAGAGTTCACTACCGTGCCCATCCACCCAGCGAATTTCGTTCCTCCAGCTTTACTAGGAGCCGAGATCTTAGGGGGGGGGGGCGGAATCCGCCTCCCCCCCCTCCAGTGCGCGTAATTCTCAGAGGCCCTCCAGGGCGCGTGTTAAAAGCTGAACTGATCACTCAAGTAAGAAGCTTGTTCCGCACTGGTGCATTAATCCTTGCAAGGAGCACCCTAGTCATTTGGCATGTGACCTTACCAGCACAATGTAGGTGCTGGTTAACCCACATGGCAAGAATTTGTTCTTTAGATGAATGTATGCCTTGCTCATTTACGTGGCATGGCTTAGGATATAATTAATTAACTATGCCAGTGTACTTGTGCAGGCCGTGTAGTGCTAATTCACAACACGTCTGTCATCATTAAACGAACCTTAGCATTGCAAAGTAACTTGATGCATGCCATGCCACTAGCGTGTGCATGGTTTGTTAAGCCATGGGTGGTAGATTTGGTTTACAGTGTAGTTGCTGATTAGTCGCATCCAAGGGCGTCGCCACCGGGGGGCAGGGGGGGGCAGTCGCCCCCCCTGTCGTGAAACTGGGGGCGCCGCCCCCCTGAAATTTGAGGAGGCCCCTATCCGGAAATGCACAGGAAAAAAGTGACCAAGGAGGCCGACGAGACATGAGAGGAGGCCTCCAAGACGTGAGAGGAAGCCCCTAATTCGAAGAAGGAGTCACCTAGGAGAAGATAGCAGGCTCCAGAAATCAAGAGAGTGCCAACAATTGGCACGAAGGCCCCCAGGAATGCAAAGGAGGCCCCCAGGATTGAAAAGGAGACCCACAGGATTGCAAAGGAGGCCTCCAGGATTGCAAAGGAGGACCCCGTGATTACGAAGGAGGCCCCCATGATTGCAAAGGAGGCCCCCAGGATTGCAAAGGAGGCCCCCAGGATTGCAAAGGAGGCCACCAGAATTGCGAAGGAGGCCCCCAGGATTGGAAAGGAGGCCTCCAGGATTGCAAAGGAGGCCTCCAGGATTGCAAAGGAGGCCCCCAGGATTGCAAAGGAGGCCCCCAGGATTGCAAAGGTCTCCAGGATCGCAAAGGAGGCCCTCAGGATTGCAAAGGAGGCCCCCAGGATTGCAAAGGAGGCCACCAGAATTGCGAAGGAGGCCCCCAGGATTGGAAAGGAGGCCTCCAGGATTGCAAAGGAGGCCTCCAGGATTGCAAAGGAGGCCCCCAGGATTGCAAAGGAGGCCCCCAGGATTGCAAAGGTCTCCAGGATCGCAAAGGAGGCCCTCAGGATTGCAAAGGAGGCCACCAGAATTGCGAAGGAGGCCCCCAGGATTGGAAAGGAGGCCTCCAGGATTGCAAAGGAGGCCTCCAGGATTGCAAAGGAGGCCCCATGATTGCAAAGGAGGCCCCCAGAATTGCAAAGGAGGCCCCCAGGATTGCAAAGGACTCCAGGATTGCAAAGGAGGCCCCATGATTGCAAAGGAGGCCCCAGGATTCCAAAGGAGACCCACAGGATTGCGAAGGATGCCTCCAGGCTAGCGAAGGAGGCCCCCCAAGATTGCAAATGAGGCCCCCAGGATTGTAAAGGAGGCCCCCAGGATTGCAAAGGAGGCCCTTAGGATTGCAAAGGATGCCCCAGGATTGCAAAGGAGACCCACAGGATTGCAAAGGAGGCCTCCAGGATTGCAAAGGAGGCCCCCATGATTGCAAAGGAGGCCCCATGATTGCAAAGTAGACCCCAGGATTGCGAAGGATGCCTCCAGGCTAACGAAGGATGCCTCCAGGCTAGCGAAGGAGGACCCCAGGATTGCAAAAGAGGCCCCAGGATTGCAAAGGAGGCCCCCAGGATTGCGATGGAGGCCCCCAGGATTGCAAAGGAGGCCCCGGGATTGCAAAGGAGGCCCCAGGATTGCAAAGGAGGCCCCCAAGATTGCAAAGGAGGCCCCCAGGATTGCGAAGGAGGCCCCCAGGATTACAAAGGAGGCCCCCAGGATTGCAAAGGCCCACAGGATTACAAAGGAGGCCCCCAGGATTGCAAAGGAGGCCCCCAGGATTGCAAAGGACTCCAGGATTGCAAAGGAGGCCCCCATGATTGCAAAGGAGGCCCCAGGATTCCAAAGGAGACCCCCAGGATTGCGAAGGATGCCTCCAGGCTAGCGAAGGAGGCCCCCAGGATTGCAAAGGAGGCCCCCAGGATTGTAAAGGAGGCCCCAGGATTGCAAAGGAGGCCCTTAGGATTGCAAAGGAGGCCCATGTGATTACAAAGGAGGCCCCCATGATTGCAATGGAGGCCCTCAGGATTGCAAAGGAGGCCCCAAGGATTGCAAAGGAGGCCCCCAGGATTGCAAAGGAGTCCACCAGGATTACAAAAGAGGCCCCATGATTGCAAAGGAGGCCCCCAGGATTGCGATGGAGGCCCCCAGGATTGCAAGGGAGGCCCCAAGGATTGCAAAAGACTCCAGGATTGTAAAGGAGGCCCTCATGATTGTAAAGGAAGCCCTCATGATTGCAAATGAGGCCACCAGGATTGCAAAGGAGGCCCCCAGGATTGCAAAGGAGGCCCACAGGATTACAAAGGAGGCCCCCAGGATGGCAAAGGAGGCCCACATGATTGTCAAGGAGGCCTCCAGGATTGCAAAGGAGGCCCACAGGATTATCAAGGAGGCCCCCTGGATTGCAAAGGAGGCTTACAGGATTGTCAAGGAGGCTATCACATCAAATATATCACATCAAGACCTTTACAAAAATAGAACTCTATGTCCAAAAGTTCACACCAAGACTCGATCAAATGGACCCCAGCACCGGAAAATTAAGAACAGTTCCGGCAAAAATTACCCGGAGGGCTTTTACACTCCGAAAGGTGCCATCGGTTGAACAAAATACTCCTTCGGTGGCCGCAGTGGCATATCAAAGGGGCAAATGCCCCTCCCTCCTAAGAGGGATATGCTCCCAATAATCGAGCTGAGGCCCCCAAAAGTCGCGCTGGGTCCACAAAAATTCGCGTCGGTCCACCAGAATTCGCGTAGGGGCTGCAAGTAAATGCGGCGGGCCCCAGAAAATTCGCTCCGAGGCCCGAAAATCTGCAACAGGAACCGCCAAGATCGCGTTGGGGCCACAGCTAAGTACAACGCGCCCCACAAACTCCAACCGGTCCCACCAAATATCGCGCTCGGACCCATAATTCCCATCGGTAGTACCACAAATTTGGTCTGGGCATCAAAAATTCACGTCGGGGCTGCCAATAATTGGCGTCTAGGGCTCCACATAAGCACCGTGTGACCCCAAAAGTCGCATCGGTATCCGAAAAAAGAAAGCCGGAGCCCTCCAAACTAAGGAGGGATTCCAAAAAAGTCCTGGTCAGGAAAATGGTTCTGGAGCACCGAACATATCATCAGAGGCCTTGAAAAATCGCATACGGCATCGAAAAACATACCGGAGCTCGAAGAAAATCGAGGTGAGATGGAAAAACATGGCGCCAGGGACTCGAAAAGTCAGGCCGAGATTCGGAATTTAAAGAAAATTCAGAAGAGGTCCACAAAAATCGCGTTGACCCCAGATAACTGGCGTTGGGTCCCCGGAACCACGCGCCTGGGCGCGATAAGTTGCGCTAAGACCCAGAAATATCGTACCGAAGACCCAAAATCGTACTGGGCCCCACAAATGTGCGTCAGAAGCCCCAAATAAACACAGCGGGACCCTAAGAGCACAACGGGGACCGAAAATGTAACTGGCCCTCCAAAGCGCAGTCTCGCAAAAAGCGACAGGGCCCTAAAACATGCGTTGCAGCCATAAATAAATATAGCGGGAACTCTAAAAAAACACACAAAAAAACACCGGAAGCTCTCAAGGCACACAGGGGCCATGCGACCGCACAAGGGCCTGAAAAGAGGCTGGGGTCTCAATAAGCAACATGGTACCAGAACGAACAAAAATACCGGACACTAAATAAATACATTGAGATCATTGAAAGCGCCCCGACAACTAAGAAAAATCATCGGTGCACAAAGAAGCAACAAAACCCTAAAACGAGCACGGGTTTCGAAAATGCATTGGGCCTCGAACAAAATGGATTGGAGCCCTAAGACACATCCGTAGACGAAGAAATACGAAACGGGTCCAAAGAAGTACACTCAGGCAGGGCCTCGGTTCGGTAGCCAACCTGGAAGCATGTTTAATAAAATATATGAGGTGCATCAAAGCTCAGCGTGTATCCGCATTTCTTCATCATAAAATATGAGAAGTAGGGAACTAATGATCGAATTTAATTAATCGAATTTTTGCAGCGAACGCCCATACAAAGCATTTCATCACGTCAGATAAGGCGCAAGTCTATCATGTGGCAGCAATTAGCAAAGCGTAGGAGGCCCAGCAGAATCCGTAGCATCGCACGAAGTGTGGCGAATACGCCGAATGCGCAAGATGGGTGCGCACATGCACTAACGTTGGCTTCGTGGCGACCGGGCATTATGAACTGGAATGTCTGAAATTGGTAAATTTTACATTTTAAAGTGATCTGTGTAGGTGTAATTTCAGCAGTGCAAGGTGACTTATCAAGGGATACCAAAAGAATACATTCGAACAGGATGGGGGAGCCAGGGTTGAAATCCGACGAATCGGAAACGATAGTGGTAGATAAGGCCCCTCGACAGGATAATTTAGTTGGTCACTAATGATTTTATATAAATAGGTCTACTTTGACAAAATAGTGGTCGAAATCGGAAGACTTTTTATTGAGTAGGTGGACCCCTCCAAATACGTTTGCCCCCCTCCCCTTGACGCAAATATAGGTACGTCACTGGCACTGGCGGATCCAGGAGGGGGGGATTCCGGCCATGGCCCCCCAAGCGCTTCAAAGGGGGGGCCATAGTGTCTTTGGCCCCCCCCAAACCAATAAAAGTAAACTAAATTAAAATGCAGTAACCTTTGCCGAGGTTAAAAAATAGCTTTCCGGGTGAAATAATCTCCAATTTTAAAGGTATTTTGTTATGATTGTTTGGAAGTCCAATATGGTAGCATAGTAGATTCTGACGCATCGAGGGTTCTATGCTGTTGAAGTTCTGCTTACAGCAAGAGATGACGAAATCAGCAGTTTCATTATTCCTTCGTCAGATAGGTTCATGAAGTTTGTTTAGCCAGTAACGGGAAAGCGGACCCAGTGAGCCAGATTTCGAAAGCGGAATTTGAACAGGATGTTTTGTGCGAGTGACCAGTTGAGCCCAGTTGAGCAGCATGTTTCGTATGTTGGTGTTGGGTTGCTGAGATGAAGAGACAGGCTACATTCACTAGCGGATCCAGGGAGCGGCCATTCCGGCCATGGCTCCCCGAAGCGCCTAAAAGGGTCTTTTGGCCCCCCGAAACCAACAGAAGTAAACTGAATGAAAATGCAGTAACCTTTGCCGAGGTTAAAAATATCGTCTGGATGAAAGTATCTCCAATTTTAAGGGTATTTTTATAATTGTTTGGAAGCCAATATGGTAGCATAGTACATTCTGACACGCATCGAGGGTCCTATGCTGCTCAAGTTCTGCTTACAGCAAGAGTTGACAAAATCGGATCTGCCAGTGTGTACACGTGCACGAACGTTGACGTGGTACAAGATGTTGAACGTTAACATGAACGTTTTGGTAAACAAGAACACAAATCCCGTAACTTAGAAGCGGTGGAGGTAGGCTGGGGCCCCTACACAGGAAATTATGTTGTCATTAATTATTATTGTAAAAAATGGGTCCATCTGACAAATAGTGGTAGAAATCCGATGCTTTTAACCAAAAATAGTGGGAGAATGGGCACCCTCCAAATCCCTTCGACCCCTCCTCTGATGCAATTCCTAAGTACGCCACTGGGGGGAGGGGGAGGGGGGGGGCTGACGCCGAAAACCGAAAGTTGCCCCCCCCCCAAACCGGTGGGCTAGATCCGCCAGTGCGTTTGCTTATTTATACCCTGGTATGGCTCAGTTCTCAGCGGAAAAAAAGATTCTTGCTATTGCGCTTTGCGTAAATGATGCACCATGCCAAGAACAAACAAGACATCAATATGAAGCCATGTTCCCCATTCTGGAACCATACTAAGAGCCTAAAAAAGCAATAGGAGGCCCGAACACAGTGGAGGCCCCCTTTCGGGAGCAGGAGGCCCCCTATCAATATTGCCCCCCCTGGAAGAATTTCGTGGCGACGCCACTGGTCGCATCATATATTTTTCAGACAATTAAAAAATTACCTTGTTTCGGATGTATAGGTCAATGAAATAAGCTCTGATAACCGTATTAAATCTTGCTTCTTGATGGGTAATTGATTACGGGAAGGAAATTCAAACAAATAATGCGATTCCAAGTTCCTGGTACTGTGCATGAAGTGGAATTAAGTCTATAACATTTTGATAAAAAGAGTGAGTGGAATTGCTGAGTATGCCATAAATTACATAGTGATGAGTTTTGGAACATATTCATTCTAACGATTATTAACGATTCATTCAGAAATCTGTGTAGTAGTAAAATATAGTAGTTTTAATACTTTAGACATAACATTTTCGAGACATTTTAAGGCATAGATCAAGTAAAATTATTCCTATCATGTTCCATCCACAGCAGTCGAAGTCATTGATGTTCCATTTCGGTGCTTAATTGCCGTCGTGAAACTGGCCATTGTTAATCTGCATGCAATCTGACGCTGGTGGCGTCCAGCTCCACCGCCGTAACCTACAACAAGCCGTTGTCCCCACTATCGACCTGTGCGTAAAAGGTGATTTGACCCGTGGCGCGAGACACTCGCTTATTCTGTCGAGGAGGCGGCGGGTGTGCTACTGACCCTGCTGTCGGACATCGACTACCAGTTGGGCATCGCAGCAGCAGCAGCAGCAGCAGCAGCAGCAGCAGCAGCAGCAGCTGGGCAGCAAACGCCGCCCCTCTTCCGGAGCTTCACCTGCAGCTGCCGAAGTTGTGTACCGTCTGGCTGTAGGTTTGTCCTGTCAACACCAGATACCTTGTTCCCTTGCAACCTACCTCCTGACCCTACCTCACTCGATCGCATTCTGCCACCTGACCTGATACCCCAATTGCTCGCATCCCACCTCCTGACCCAATACCTCGCTCGCTCGCATTCTACCTCCTGACCCGATACCTCTCTCGCTGGCATCCTACCTCCTGACCCGATACCCCATTCGCTCGCATCCTGCCTCCTGACCCACTATCGGTCAATTCTCCTCGCCGACGGCGCGGAGTGTCGCAGCGTGTCGGGAGAGATGTGTCTGTGCCGTGTCCTCAGTGTCCTGGTCTCCCTCGGTCTCGTGCTGTGCTCGGCGGCAGACAGGAGCCGGTGGGATGCACTCATGTCCAACTTCACCTCGCTCGGTGGTGCGACGCTGATGACGGCCGACTGCAGTCGCGTTCTGGATGACGTCAGCATGTGTAAGTACTGACCATGCTACAAAATACGCCTCCTTCTCCAGGAGGAGAAGTTCCTGTTCCAATTTGATTGACCTCCGTCGAGTGACCTGGGACCAGGTCAGGATAAAGTGTGCTAGGTGAGCAAAACTTATTTAGACACTCCGGCTTGAAAGGTTTATTTTGAGCTTTCATGGCATAAATAATATCAAACGTGCATTGCATGACCTAATTTGCCCAGTAGATACAACACTATGAGGCATTGTTAAGGTCAATATCATCCTAGGCCATTGTCCTGTTACAATTATAATATTGTTTTGGTTCATATACGTGAAAATGTATTGAAATGAAGCGTACCACATTTTTACAATTTGACACTGCTTGCATCTAATTTGCGTTCGTCACGTCAGTGACCAAAGGTCACCGCTAATTCTGACCCATGATGGACCAATGTGACTATTTCTGCAACATTCGCTTTGTAATTCACTTTCAAATGGCACGCGTTTTAACTTTGTTCTTTACCAGGAATAGAGATATCAAACGTGTTCCAACAGCAAATTTTTATGAGAAAAAAAACACCGGTTTGCGTCACAAAATTATTTTACAATTACAAATGAAGCCATTTCGGGCCTCATTCGTCGAAAACTTTCGAACGATTTGCCGTTCGCGTTCATGCACTGCTTAGCTTGAAAGTTAGCGTGGGGTCTTCAACAACAACAACAAGAACAAGAACAAGAACAACAACAACAACAACCCGAGACGGGATTTGAGGATCTGACCGGATAGACCAAACTACATGCCGATCCCTAAATAAATTATCCTCATCACAGACAAATCCCAGAAATGCCCAGGTTCAAGCTGTTGACTATTTTCCTGACGATGGCCCCTGGCCGAAACGTTGAGTACCTAATAAAGTATAATCCTTAACGTTACTTTTGATGTCAACTCAGCACCTCCTGGTATATTGAAGGTCGTATGCTTTCTTTACACGCAATGACTATTTTCCGGAAACTTCGCATTTGACATTTGACATTCCCTGGAATGTGACCGGCTGGCCGCAAGTATGAACATTAACGTTGTATGCCACGAAAATTGTACTGATCATGCGACGCATGCATTTTGCAGGACGACTATAGAAATTCGCGGTGAAATTGAAGTTGTGGCAGCCCTCTCATGTGCCTGGGGTGTATAATTAAATGTCGGGTAGGCAAGTGCCTCGTCTGAGATAGGGTGGCTGGAGAAATGTGTCGGATAGGCGAGGACCCTGTCCGAGATCTGGTGGCTGGATAAATATGTCGGGTAGGCAAGGGCCTCGTCTGAGATAGGGTGGCTGGATAAATATTTTGTGTAGGCGAGGGCCCCAGCTGCTTGGCGAACCTCGCCACTGATGCCCCCCCGCCCTCGGTGTTAAACCTGCCACCCTAACAACCCAGTCACCATCCAAATTATCAGAGCCTTCACACCAATGGCCAGCTCCGAATTATCGCACCAGAGGAATCTCCCTTAATCACATCATGTTATGATAGGAAATGTGACGTCACATGTTTGGCAAATCGCCAAGACTTATAATGGAAATATCGAGGCCACGCAACGCACATCACAACCCGCATCGCAAGCGACTCCTAGATTCCCCAAGAGTCATAATCGTGCTATGTGGATGATAAGAAACCACCTGCCAGCTAAGAGGTAAAGTGAGGCCTGGCCACGTCAGGTCAAATATTTGCTTGGTAGATTTGCTTTGCTCAGTATATGGTAAGGTGGTTCAAGATACTTCTCTAATTGTCATATATAACTGTCATTTAACCCACCCCGTCTCAGGAGGGGGGGGGGTTGATGTGCGCCCCTCCTAAGGTTTTCCGCAGTTAGCGAAAGAACGGCCCGCGGTAGCGCGACGAAATTTGGCATACCTTTTCCCACATCAATTTGGCATGTTGTGAGAAAATCTTGAGGTCAGGTTATCTAAGGTCAACGAGTTAGTCAAGGTCAGGTGAGGTCACCTTCAGAAAAGTTCAACCAGTCATTACACCCTAACGAATAAAAATATTTTAATGTAACTTTCAGCGTTTGCTTATCGTTAGGGACGAAGCAAAATGCACCAGGGGCAATTTTTCGTTTGTTCGTTTTTGTTGACATATTAGTTTTGCATATTTGCCCATTAGTGCTGAAATCGAAGATTCTGGCTAAAGTCAGCATTTTTATGGGAGCAAATTGACTTCAAGCAACGGCTTGCAGTCCGCTCTACCTTTTAGAAAAATAAGAATTAAAGAAAATTGAAAACTCAAAATGTTGAAATGATAATTTTTTAATCGTGATTCCGGGTGGGCAAAAAATGTTAAGGCCATGGTCGATTTCGCCTTCCTTTTCTGATTCCAAATAATTTTTGTTTTTCAAATCCCCCAAAATGAACTCCCAGAGCCAAAAACATGAAGTCAGTCGTGAAAACTTAAACCCGCTAGTGACGTCACTTTTGGGGGATACAATTTTGGGGTTGTGTCTGACCCTACTCGTCGAGCGCTTTCCGATGACATTTCTTTCGTTTTCGTGCGACGCTTAGTTTGGAGATAAGACGGGGTTTGTATCAACCCCTACCCCGAGACGGGGTGTGAGGATCTGACCAGAAAGACCGGGTTAACTGTTACACCACCGTCGCATATAACTGAATTTGTCTAGTTGTCAAATGAGCGTACCAACCAGTTAGAACTGTAAGTACAACGGAAGCACTTCGTAAGTGAACGTCATCAGAGTGAGCTGACATAACCATTTCTAATAGCATCCTGTCAAGTGCCGCTCCATTGGCTAGAGTCAACATTAGACAACAATATACATATGCCACGTATGTCCTAATGGCTTATGCTAAGCCAATCAAAGGAAAGAAGGAACATTGCTTGATGTCGGCTAACAATATTCCAGCGGCCCAATCTATGATACACTCAGCAAACTTATGTCAGCCTCATCGGCCAGATGGTGGCAATTTGGCATCTTTATAGATACTGAGTTATTCCGTTCATTCTGCTTCCTGTTATTGTTCTCGAAACAAAATCCCCGATAACGTCCAGCAGTATGACATTAAATCGACTATACAGATATGATTGAACGAACGGCCAGATGAAGTGCATATTTTCTTTTCAGCGTATAGGTTACGGCCATAGAAATGTACTGACCGTTAATCCCACCGTGCGCAGGAATGGCAAACGAGAATTGTCAGCAGTCCACTGACTGCTACGGCGTCAAGGGCCCCGCGAGCTGCCGTCGAGGGAAGTGTGGCTGCGCCTACGGCTTCCGGCTCCGCTTCGACATGTGCCAGTCGGCGCAGGGCGACGGCGTACAGCTCTTCGTCGAAATGTCGACCGGGGTGCCGGATCCTGGAAGTCTGCTGGTCAGCGTGCCGCGAACACCGCCGGGAGAGTGCGAACAGAAGTGCCTCGCGACACCCACATGTCTGATCCTGAGCACCAGCTCGGCGGCGGGAGCCAACTGCTCGCTGTTCTCACGCCTCAAGTCGTACTCGGACGGCGTGAATACAGTGAGCAAGTCTGTCCGTGCCAGACAGCTCCCCTACCCAGAGGGTGAGCCTTCGGATCAGTTTCTTGCCATCGAAGCCGGACCGGCTGGTCGCAGGTTCGCCTTCATCAACCAATTGCTGACGCACAGCGAAGCTGTGCGGCACTGCGCAGAACTCGACTCAGTCCTGTACCCCGCCGAGAGCCCGGGCGACATCCTGGCGGTGTTCAGCCTGCTGAATATCACTGCTGCGAGTATACCACAGGATAACAGACTTTCCCGCAAGGCTGTGTTTGTCGGGATCGACATAATATTCGATGCCGGCAACGCCGACCAGGCAACATATGTATCCAGCAACGGCAAGGTGGTGACGGAAATGAGTTGGAACAACGGCGAGCCATCCGGCCTCTTTTACGAGCATTGCACCTACGTCAACGTGCTCGCTGGCTATCGTCTCCACGACATAGGCTGCCACTTGCAGGCGACATCCGTGTGCGAATACCTCGGCTCGGCCGTGGTCGCTGCCTGGGAGCAGTACGGCCACACCGTCACCGCCGACCTGGGCGCCGTGTACGGCCACACCATGACCGCCGACCTGGGCGCCGTGTACGGCCACACCATGACCGCCGACCTGGGCGCCGTGTACGGCCACACCGTGACCGCCGACCTGGGCGCCGTGTACGGCCACACCATGACCGCCGACCTGGGCGCCGTGTACGGCCACACCATGACCGCCGACCTGGGCGCCGTGTACGGCCACACCGTGACCGCCGACCTGGGCGCCGTGTACGACGTGAAGGAGGTGCGCTACACCGGCGCGGTCTGGGCGACCCCGGGCCGCGTCAGCGTCTCCGTGTCGGTGGTGCCCGGCGAGGAGAAGCAGTGCGTCGCGGCGGCGGCCGCACGAAGTGGTCGACTGACCTGCACTTCGCCCTCCTACGGCCGCTACGTGCACCTGTATCACGACATCATCTCCATCGATGGCAACCCTGCCGTGTACGGCACCTGGCTGTACGGCCTGTGAGCGGTGAAACCAGAGATGGTGACCATCCTCGTTTGAGTACCGCTACAACAGGGGAATATCACTCGCCTTGGTGGAGCATCACACAACAGTATGCGTCTCCACCGCAAGTCACCATCTGCCTACCCTGACTGAAAACTACAACTGCCAATAACCCGGAGTCTGGCTGCGGAAGACAAATGTTGATTTTTGTGCAGTATTGGCATGGCACGACGTGACACTACCGCATAGCTAGACGTGCACAACAATCTTTGAATTCAGATTGAAGGAAGGAACGAGGTTTTATTTGGAAATCTAACTATAATTCTAGATGACTATTATCGAGATCATTGGATCAAAAATTGAAATCACGACAAATTTTGTGTATTCGAAGATAGTGCAAACTACACTCGAATTTGCATGTGCCTGGCACGGGTGTAGCATATAATATTTCAGACATGTGCGTAGGGAAAGGGTGTGTGTTGCGAGGAGCAGCGTGCAAGCATGTGTGCGCTTGCAAGCAAATATTCGCTTCACTGGCCCAAAGTAAACACTGTGGGGCACTTGAAGGCACACCGAAACCTGCAATCTTGAAGTGCTAGCCATGACATTTTTATGGGTAACTTGTTTTCATGCCGGCCGTGTAGCGGACCGACTGCGAGACAGCTAACTGTGACGTCACGCTCATTTACGGGGAGGAGTCTGATACCATACTTTTTTTTCTGGTGGGTGCCAACAATGGTAGCTACCTATCCCATCTCTTTCTTAGTTTCCATAATACATGTTAGCAAAATACCGGTATATTATTTTTTTTTTAAACAAAAAAAACGCCCTTTTGATTGAGTACGGCAACGCAGCAATCCTGTCAATTTCAGCTATGTGTGTGGCACAACCTTCCTTCCCGTTTTTTTTTCGTCGGTGCTGACGGGGCCGGAACAGCGCCGACGCTGCCGGAGGTTGCGACAGCTTGCGGCCTCCAGCTGTGTAGCCGCCCAGATCACATGGCAAGCGACTTGAACCGACAGCCCGCGGCCTCCAGCTGTGTGGCCGCCCAGATCACATGGCAAGCCACTTGAACCGACAGCCCGCGGCCTCCAGCTGTGTGGTCGCCCAGATCACATGGAAAGCCACTTGAACCGACAGCCCGCGGCCTCCAGCTGTGTGGCCGCCCAGATCACATGGGAAGCCACTTGAACCGACAGCCCGCGGCCTCCAGCTGTGTGGCCGCCCAAGTCACATGGCAAGCCACTTGAACCGACAGCCCGCGGCCTCCAGCTGTGTGGTCGCCCAGGTCACATGGCAAGCCACTTGAACCGACAGCCCGCGGCCTACAGCTGTGTGGCCGCCCAGATCACATGGGAAGCCACTTGAACCGACAGCCCGCGGCCTCCAGCTGTGTGGTCGCCCAGGTCACATGGCAAGCCACTTGAACCGACAGCCCGCGGCCTCCAGCTGTGTGGGCGCCCAGATCACATGGAAAGCCACTTGAACCGACAGCCCGCGGCTTCCAGCTGTGTGGCCGCCCAGATCACATGGGAAGCCACTTAAACCGACAGCCCGCGGCCTCCAGCTGTGTGGTCGCCCAGATCACATGGGAAGCCACTTGAACCGACAGCCCGCGGCCTCCAGCTGTGTGGCCGCCCAGATCACATGGGAAGCCACTTAAACCGACAGCCCGCGGCCTCCAGCTGTGTGGCCGCCCAAGTCACATGGCAAGCCACTTGAACCGACAGCCCGCGGCCTCCAGCTGTGTGGTCGCCCAGATGACATGGCAAGCCACTTGAACCGACAGCCCGCGGCCTCCAGCTGTGTGGCCGCCCAGATCACATGGGAGGCCACTTGAACCGACAGCCCGCGGCAATGATAAATTATTCGTGAAATAGGGTGGAATATACCACTTTCTGAACACTCAATCAACATCCTTCTCTAAGAAGTATCGACATCTTGCTCCTTGATGCGTGCTTATGAAGTTTTCGTGTCTCCTTTCTAACAGTATCTCGTATATAAGTATCATGTTCATGCTCTCGGTAATTAATGGTGATACACAAACATTTCGCAACGCACGTTGGGGTAAATGGATTACCTATAATGTGACCTACACCATGGGCTCAAATTTTAGTCTAAGACATCAAAAGCGTTTTAAATAACACTAATTCCATGGTAAATTTAGACATCCTACTGTTCTCGTTTCGACATCTCACACCTAACGAAAAACCATTATTTTAACCCTGGCCCGCGGCCTCCAGCTGTGTGATCGCCCAGGTCACATGGCAAGCCACTTGAACCGACAGCCCGCGGCCTCCAGCTGTGTGGCCGCCAAGATCACATCGGAAGCCACTTGAACCGACAGCCCGCGGCCTCCAGCTGTGTGGTCGCCCAGGTCACATGGCAAGCCACTTGAACCGACAGCCCGCGGCCTCCAGCTGTGTGGCCGCCCAGATCACATGGGAAGCCACTTGAACCGACAGCCCGCGGCCTCCAGCTGTGTGGTCGCCCAGATCACATGGCAAGCCACTTGAACCGACAGCCCGCGGCCTCCAGCTGTGTGGTCGCCCAGGTTACATGGCAAGCCACTTGAACCGACAGCCCGCGGCCTCCAGCTGTGTGGTCGCCCAGATCACATGGGAAGCCACTTGAACCGATCCTCAGTGATGACTCATAAGCACCGCGTCAGCATGTGTGACGTGAACACAATCGATCCGACGGCCGATATCTCATGTTCTCACACCGACATTTTGTGTTGGTGCACGAGCTCCTGCACGACGTATGCACTTTTGGTTGCTGTAATAAAATTGTCTGCGTCATCAATCGCCGTCTGTTCCCATCGCTCACAGGTGGCAGCTGAGGTTGCACGGGTGGATTGGCAGCTCGCCACCTATGGTGTTCTGTCACATGCGAGACTGCCGGCCTGCCCTTCGGTCATATCAGACTAGTTGCGACACACTTCAGTCAGAGTAAACAACTGGTGAGGCTAACAGTCGGCGTGGGTCCCGAGAGTCAGCCTGACAGTGTCGTAGACAGACATCTTATACGGACCGACAGTGGAGGGCCAGACACCGATGAAGTTTCAGTGTTAACAGATGGTGCCTGAACTTTACAGAAACTGACTGAGCAACACCTAGTTTTGAGGAATTTAGTATCATGACGTTCAGTGGGAAATCACCTAGAATGGCACAAATTAGCCCTAGACGTAGGGGAAGTCGGGGTAAGTTGAGCCAATTTTACTTGGGATGGCCTTCAGCGCATGTGTTGGGACCGATTGATTATTTGTGCACATATTCTGGAATGACGATCATTTGGGCACAAATGAGTCACATAAAATTGTTATCAAACAATTATAAATCATTGATATTTTGAGTTGTTCTGACTATCACCCTTGTCTGAACTTACCCCGGGCGTGGGGAAAGTTGATTCTAGTGGTGGGATAAGTTAATCAGAAACCTTATTTATGTAAACAAATGCTGTGACGACTAATGGGGGTGTTACTTTTATTGTTGCAGACTTTTGTGGTCACTTTTTGCCATCTCACATGTTCTGGCGGGAAATCATGAAATCTATCAGAAAATGCCACGTAATATACTTCGACGTATATTTTCACCGCCTTGTTATCTGGTATTGTCACGCAATAACTAATCACAGAACAATCTGCTCAATGGCAATAGGCTGAAAGACAGTTTCATGCCAATTTATGTCATATTTCATGAGAAAAACAGCAGCGCGCAACACATTAATAGGCCACTGCTCATCCACGGATCATCTTGCCCCGGTCGTGATTGCTCAACTAGGCCCATACCTACTTCACTTTATATAAAATATAGCTGCCCATCTCCTGACAATCCCACCCGAAAGTGGCTTTGGCGGATATCAAGAGAAAACACATGCCTATATTTGTGTGCTATGATCCGAATCCTCCTGTTACCAATTATGGAAAATAAAAACATTTCCAAGTTAAGGACAAATTACTTCAGACCTAAAAAGCACATTTGTGTTCAGGATTCACCAGATATCTACCGCTCCCGGCCCGTCCGACCAAACTGAAGACATTCTTCGAAGTGTCGGCAGCTGGTTTATAAGCTCTCATGGCACCATAGGAGGTGAGATAATGGTGGCGGCTCAACTAACCTCACTTTATATGCCGCTAATCAGTAGCGTACCAAAGGGGGACGACGAAGGGGAACATTTCCCCCCCCCCCCCTCTCCCAACATGACAGGTGGTCGGCGCCCAGACAGTAGCGCCTGTGCCCCAGTAAAGCACACCGGGATCAGAAAAAATGCACCCGGACCACGCAAAATGAATCGGAGCCAGAAAAATAATTTCGGGTCACAAACTTCGCGCCAAGGGCCCAAAAAATGCACCGGACTCCTACAAAAACGTGTCGGAGGGCCCCTAAACAATAACGCTCTAGGCAGAAAATCGTACGATAGCCTCACAAATCGCACTTAGACAAGACAAACATGAAGCCGGGTACCCAAATATCAATCCATGATCGGGAAATCATTCTGGGGCTAAACAATCGTGCCAAGGGCCCCACAAATAGAACCGCGTTGTAGAAAATGAAGCCGGGCATCAAGAAATCAATCCGGTCCCGGGAAATCACTCCTGATCGATTCTAGATCACTCTGAAATCACTTTAGAACGATCAGAAATGCACCCAAGACTCGTCGGGCCCCAACAAAAACGTGCCGAGGACCCCAAAGATCACGCTGGGAGCCCACACAATCATACCTGGCCCCCCAAAATCGCACGGAGACCTGAACATAGATGAAGTCGGAACCCCAAAAAATCAATCCGGGTGTGGATAATCGCCCTGAAGCCCCCCCCCCCCCCCCCCCCCCCCAAAAAAAAAAACAAGAAGAAAAAAAAAAGAAACAGCCGAGGCGCCGAAGAAATCGCACTGGAGGACCAAAAGTAGCGCGCATGGCACAAAACATCGTGCCGAGTGCTGGAAAAATCGAGCGTGGTCCCCAGTAAAGAAAAGACGTGGGTCCCGCAAAATCGACCAGGGCTCCGAAAAGAAAACAGTGGAGGTCAAAGGTCGCGTTAGATCACAAAATTCCGGTCGCGGCCCACAAATGTGCGTCAGGAGCCACAAATATTCACGTCACCGGTCCTAAGTAAAAACGGTGGCATCCTTCAAAGTGCACGCGAATCCCACAATCTTCAAGTGTTGCAACGAAACTTTACCCATGTCTGCCATGAACCGAACCGACTGAGAGACAGCTAACTGTGACGTCACGCCCACTTATCGGCCCCAAAAATTATACTGACTGAAAAAAAAGCACATCGGGCACGGAAACTCACTCTGGAGCCTAACAAATCGCACAGAAACGCAGTAAACACATTGTGATCTTCGAAAGTGCGACAATAATTTCTGAACCAATTGAACAGGAGGGAAGGCGTTGGACTTAAATGACCTAGAAACGACGGGGGTAGGTTGGGCCCCTTCCATGACAAAAAAGGTTCTCAAGAATTATGTTCAGTAATAAATTGGCCGTTTTGAGAAAACATTGATCAAAGTCTGGCGGCTTTTAAATGGGGCAGGCTGGAGCTAATACCAAATCCATTGACGCAAATACTAAGCACGCCACTGACGCTCAATGGAAAAACATCATTTCGGCCCCAGCCAAAATTAGAAATCGTTTGGAAATGCCAATGCTGATTTAATTGCAAATGCTTGGAGCTGTTGAAAGACATTGGAAATATTTACGAATGTTAGGACAGAGGAGATGTCTGCTCAGCTTTGGCTGCTTTTGTTACACTTAGAATTCACTCTCATAGAAAGAAGCGCCGAAAAATAGGCTTTGATCACCCTCTTTATTTTGATATTGCTCTGACGCCCGCACCGCTCGCCTGCCCCATTTGCTAACTTGTAGTGTCCAGAGCTGACAAGCAAAATGACGCCACAAATCCATTTGCGGCGAGAGATGCATCTCTCACCGTAAGTGAGGAATTCCTCGTTTGTGGTGAGGAATTTATCACTTACGGTGAGAGATTCCTTAATTGCGGTGAGAGATTCCTCAATTGCGGTGAGGGATTCCTCACTTGCGGTGAGAAATTCCTCAATTGTGGTGAGAGACTCCTCGCTTGCGGTGAGAGATTCCTCACTTGCGGTGAGAGATTCCTCACATGCGGTGAGAAATTCCTCACTTGCGGTGAGATATTCCTTAATTGCGTTGAGGGATTCCTCACTTGCGGTGAGAGATTCTTCACTTGCGGTGAGAGATTCCTCACTAGCGGTGAGTCAGCATTGAGCCTCACTCACTGCTGGCTGGGATAGTCAGCTGTTCCTACTCCGCTACCAGGGACGGTCGAACTCCCGGGCTCGCCAGCTAACAGGATCTTCTTTTGGGATCTACTTGGGCCTGCGGTGATCTCAGCAAGAACAGTGCTGATATCAGAAGCGTGAAAAGGATGCATGACCACCTGCATTAGGTAAGTGGAAAGGAAAACTGAGGGGAGAAAAATGTCCGCACGTGGTGGCATAATCTAGTTTTCCGTGGGCGATGTCACTTATGATTGAGGGACCAGTATTGTGCTTAAATCACTAAAGGTTAACATGAATATCACTTGCGATCGCGGTTAGTTGAAGCGCGCAGTCAAAAAAATGTGGTTTTGAGGAAAACCGGTTTCAATCCCGTATCGGGATCGTCATCAGTTCCTTATATTTCGGTGAGGTCAAGGTCTATTGAGTCAGGTTGAACAATAGCTTCAGCTGCTGGGGTGTTGTTTAGCTACATATATGCCACGTGCGACGATTGTGATCGATATTTGCCTTTTTGTAATCTGTGCGCGCACCAATTGAACCAATTACAGCGCAGCATTTTTGTGACAAGCTAAATATTTTGTCGCCAAAGCGCCTTCGAAATCCATCGATTAATCGGCGAGTTTGCTTCAGGAAAATCAACCAGTTAACAATGATCTAGGGCGCACGTGCTGCAACGCCAGCCTAGCTCCCGTGGGAGGCATTTGAAATGTGCATATAAATACGGCTGATTAGGTGCAGTGCTGCGTTGAGCATGATTATGAGTACACAAAATCGCGCAAAATAACCTTTTGCTCATATTAAAACGAAGAAATAGATCCCAATTCGCACTGTATATATTTCGGCCACGGGCCTTCCTCAACTTTCCACTGTTGAGGAAGGCCTGTGGTCGAAATATATACAGTGCGAATTTTGATCAATTTTGTTGTTTTAATATGAGCATAAGGATATTTTACGCGTTTTTCTTCAATACATCTACGTTGTATAGATTTAATTATGAGAAGAAATGGACGATTTCCTTGCCTGCCATGATTGAAAGTAAAATAAGGTGAAACGTTTTGGCCCACATTGACGACAAAATATGCGAAGATGAGATTCGAATTCGGAGCATGATTTCAGTGTATGATTTTTGTCATGAATTGATGTGTACAAAATATTGTTACTCTTGAAATTGATCCATGATCGAAAAGTTTGAGATCTAATATATCTAATTTGTATTAAAAGCACAGCATGTCTTGTCAATGTGGGCCAAAACGATTCGACTTATTTTACTTTCAATCATGGCAGGCAAGGAAATCGTCCAGTTCTTCTCACAATGAAATGAATTTCATATCAGTAGTGACCTCAAAGAAGAAATGGCGCATTTTGGTGTATTACATCAGAAGCTGGGACGTACTGAAGAAAGAATAGCATTCTAGCTGATCACGGGAAAGCATCTTTGCGCTTTATTCGCGTGCCTGATGCAAGCCTGTTTGTCATTTGGGTCTGAATTTTTTAACCCGATGTTTTTCATAAATGTGACTTCTGGTGACACTTGGAATACTCGATCTTGAATGTGCGGGACGGATGCAGTGCAGAAACGAAACCGGAAAAGATTAAATATTTAGTACTGACCGAAGCCTATTCTCTCTGCCAAGCACCATGCATTTTGGACGGTGCATTATATTTTGAAAGCGGCTAAATGGGGTTGCAAAAATTGACGAATTATTATATTTCTTCAAGTGTAGCTGATCAAGGAAAAGCATGTTTGCGCTTTATTCGCGTGCCTGATGCAAGCCTGTTTGACATTTGGGTCTGACATTTCCGCCCGTTATTTCTCACAAATGTGGCTTCTGGCGGCACTTGGAAGACTCGATTTTTAATGTGCGGGACGGATACCGTGAATAAACGAAATCCGAAAAAGATTGAAGATTTCATGCAGACTGAGGCGTATTCTGCCGGCATGTGCTATGTATTTTGGACGACTCATTACTTTTTAAAAGCGGCTAAATCGGGTTGAGAAATTGAGGAATCATTATATTTGTCCTGCGGATGCTGATCACAGGAGAACATGCTTCGGGGTTGTTCGCGTGCCTGGTGGAAGAATGTTTGACAAGCATGATTTTGAATGTGCTGGACGGATGCAGTGAATAAGCGAAATCCGAAAGTATTGAAGATTTCTTACTGTACCCTCCGCCATGCACCATGCATTTTGGGCGGCGTAATATTTTGTTAAGCGGCTATATTGTGTTGAAAAATTGACGAATTATAATATTTCTACAAGGGTAGGTGATCACTTGGGTGGCACTTGGAGGACCCGACATTGAATGTGCGGGACGGATGCAGTGAATAAACGAAATACGAAAGTATTGAAGATTTCTTACTGACCGGGGCCTATTCTCTCTGCCATGCACCATGCATTTTGGACGGCGCATTATTTTTTGAAAGCGGCTAAGTGGGTTTGAAAAATTAGCGAATTAGTATATTTATCCAAGAGTTGCTGATCACGGAAAGCATCTTTGCGCATTATTCGCGTGCCTAATGCAAACCTGTTTGACATTGGGGTCTGAAATTATTCACCCCTTATTTTTCACAAATGTGGCTTCTGGCGGCATGTGGAAGACTCGATTTTGAATGTGCGGGATGATGCAGTGAAGAAACGAAACCCAAAAAGATTGAAAATTTCTTGCAGACTGGGGCGTATTCTGTCCGGCAAGTGCAATGCATTTTTGACGTCTCATTAATTTTTTTCAGCGGCTAAATCGGGTTGAGAAATTGACGAGTCATTATAATTGTCCTGGGGAGGCTGATCGCAGGAAAGCATGTTTGGGCATTGTTCGCCTGCCTGATGGAAGCATGTTTGACATTGGGATCTGAATTTTTTATCTCGTTAGTTTTCAGAAATGTGTCTTCAGCCGGCACTTGGAAGACTCGATTTTGAACGTGCCGGACGGTTGCAGTGAATACTCGAAATTCGAAAACATTGAACAGTTAATGCGGATTGGGGCGTATTCTGTCCGGCAAGTGCAATGCACTTTCGAGGTTTCATTACGTTTTGAAAGCGGCTAAAAAGAGTTGAAAAATTGATGACTTAAAATATTTCTCCAAGTGTAGCTAATCACGGGAAAGCATCTTTGCGCTTTATTCGCGTGCAAGATGCAAGCATTTTTACATTTGGGTCTGACATTTTTCACTCGTTAAGTTTCATAAATGTGGTTTCTGGCGCCACTTGGAAGACTCGATTTTGAATGTGCGGGAGGGATGCAGTGAATAAACGAAATCCAAAAAGATTGAAGATTTCTTACTGACGGGGTCCTATTGTCAAAGCAATACACCATGCATTTTGACGGGGTATTATTTTTGGAAAGCGGCTAAATTGGAAGATTTCTTACTGACCGGGGCATATTGTCTCTGCCAAGCACCATGCATTTTGGACGACGCATTATTCTTTGAAAGCGGCTAAATGGATTTGACAAAATTGACGAATTCGAATATTTCTCCAAGAGTAGCTGATCACGGGAAAGCATCTTTGCGTTTTATTCGCGTGCCTAATGCAAACCTGTTTGACATTTGGGTCTGAAATTATTCACCCCTTATTTTTCACAAATGTGGCATCTGGCGGCACGTAGAAGATTCGCGTTTGAATTTGCGGGACGGATGCAGTGAATAAACGAAATCCAAAAAGATTGAATATTTCATGCAGTATTTTGTCCGAGAAATATAATGCATTTTGGACGTCTCATTGCATTTTTAAGCGGCTAAATCGGGTTGAGAAATTGAAGAATCATTATATTTGTCCTGTGGATGCTGATTACAGGAAAACATGTTTGGACGTTGTTCGCGTGTCTGATGGAAGCATGCTTGACATTTAATTTCTCACTCGTTAGTTTTCACAAACGTGCTTTCTGACGGCACTTGGAAGACTCGATTTGGAATGTGCGGGACGGATGCAGTGAAGAAACGAAATCCAAAACATTGAAGATTTCATGCAGACTGGGACGTATTCTGTTCGGCAAGTGCAATGCATTTTGGACCTCTCATTACTTTTTTAAGGCGGCTAAATCCGGTCGAGGAATTGACGAATGAGTATATTTGTCCTGGGGAAGCTGATCACAGGAAAGCATGTTTGGGCGTTGTTCGTGTTCCTGATAGAAGCATGTTTGACAAGCATGTTTGGGTCTGACATTTTTTCACCGATTCGTTTTCACAAATGTGGCTTCTGGCGGCACGTGGAAGACTTGATTTTGAATGTGCGGTACGGATGCAGTGAAGAAACTAAGTCCGAAAAGATTAAATATTTCTGATTGACCGGGGCCTATTGTCTCTGCCAAGCACCACGCATCTTGGACGGCGCATTATTTTTTTAAAGCGGCTAAATGGGGTTGAAAAATTGAAGAATCGGAATATTTATCCATGGCTAGGTGATCACGGGAAAGCATCTTTGCGCTTTATTCTCGTGCATAATGCGAGCCTGTTTGACATTTCGGTCTGACATTTTTCAACCGTTATTTTTCACAAATGTGGCTTGAAGAAAAGAAGATTGAAAATTTCTTACTGACTAGGGCCTATTGTCTCTGCCAAGCACGATGCATTTTGGAAGGCGCTTTATTTGTTGAAAGCGGATACATGGAGGTTAAAAATTGACGAATTATAATAATTATCCACGAGTAGCTGATCACGGAAAACATCTTTGCGCTTTATTCGCGTGCCTCATGCAAGCCTGTTTGACATTTGGGGCTGAAATCTTTCACACGTTATTTTTCACCAATGTGGCTTCTGGCGGCACTTGAAACAATCGATTTGGAATTTGCGGGACGGATGCAGTGAATAAACGAAATCCAAAATGATTGACGATTACATGCATACTGTGGCGTATTCTGTCCGGCAAGTGCAATGCAATTTGGACGTCTCATTACATTTTTAATGCGGCTAAATCGGGTTGAGAAATTCACGAATGAGTACATTAGTCCTGGGGAAACTGATCACAGGAAAGCATGTTTGGGCGTTGTTCGCGTGCATGATGGAAGTTTGTTTGACAAGCATGTGTGGGCCTGACATTTTTTCACCCCTTATTTTTCACAAATGTGGTTTCTGGCGGCACGTGGAAGACTCGATTTTGAATGTGCGGGACGCATGCAGTGAAGAAACGTAATCCGAAAAGATTGAAGATTTCTTACTGACCGTGACCTATTATCTGCCAAGCACCATGCATTTTGGACGAGGTTATAATTTTGGAAAGCGGCTAAATGGGGTTGAAAAATTGCCGCATTAGATAATTTCTCCAAGTCTAGCTGATCACGGGAAAGCATCCTTGTGCTATATTCGCGTGCCTGATGCAAGCCTCTTTGACATTTGGGTCTGAATTTTTTCACCCGTGATTTTTCACAAATGTGTCTTCTGGCGGAACTTGGAAGACACGGTCTTGAATGTGCGGGACGGATGCAGTGCAGAAACGAAACCCGAAAAGATTATACATTTCGTACTGACCGAGGACGATTCTCTCTGCCAAGCACCATGCACTTTCAACGTCACATTCTGTTTTGAAAGCGGCTAAATGTGGTTGAAAAATTGACTAATTAGAATAATTATCCAAGAGTAGCTGATTACGGGAAAACATCTTTGCGCTTTATTTGCGTGCCTGATGCAAGCCTGTTTGACATTTGGGTCTGATATATTTCACCCGTTATTTTTCACAAATGTGGCTGCTGGCGTCACTTGGAAGACTCCATTTTGGATGTGCGGGAGGGATGTAGTGAATAAACGAAACCCGAAAAGATTGTAGTTTGTTACTGAGCGGGGCCTATTGTCTCTGCCAAGCACCATGCATTTTGGACGGCGCATAATTTTTTGAAAGCGGATCAATGAAGGTTAAAAATTGACGAATTATGATAATTATCCACGAGTAGCTGATCACGGGAAACATCTTTGCGCTTTATTCGTGTGCCTAATGCAAGCCTGTTTGACATTTGGGGCTTCTGGGTTTTTTAACTTTCCTTTCACTTCTCCCTCAAACATCTATTCACACGTTATTTTTAACCAATGTGGCTTCTGGCGGCACTTGAAACAATCGATTTTGAATTTGCGGGACGCATGCAGTGAATAAACGAAATCCAAAAATATTGAAGATTTCATGTAGACTTGGGAGTATTCTGTCCGGCAAGTGCAATGCAATTTTGACCTCATATTACATCTCTAAAGGGGCTAAATCGAGTTTAGAACTTGACGAATGAGTATATTTGTCCTGGGGAAGCTGATCACAGGAAGGCATGTTTGGGCGTTGTTCGCGTGCATGATGGAAGCATGTTTGACAAGCATGTTTGGGTCTGAAATATTTCACCCCCTATTTTTCACAAATGTGGCTTCTGGCGGCACTTGGAAGACTCGGTCTTGAATGTGCGGGACGGATGCAGTGCAGAAACGAAACCCGAAAAGATTGAGGATTTTGTACTGACCGAGGCCTATTCTCGCTGCCAGGCACCATGCATTTTGGACGTTGCATTATTTTTTGAAAGCGGCTAAATGGTGTTGCAAAAATTGACGAATTATAATATTTATCCAAGTGACGGATGCAGTGAATAAACGAAATCCAAAAATATTGAAGATTTCATGCAGATTGAGGCGTATTCTGTCTGGCAAGTGCAATGCATTTTGGACGTTTCATTATTTTTTAAGCGGGAAAATCTGGTTGAGAAATTGACGAATCATTATATTTGTCCCGGAGAAGCTGGGCACAGGAAAGCATGTTTGGGCGTTGTTCGCGTGCCTGATGCAAGCATGTTTTTAATTTGGGTCTAAAATTTTTCATCCGTGATTTTTCACAAATGTGGCTTCTGGAGGCACTTCGAAGACACGATTTCTAATGTGCGGGTCGGATGCAGTGAATAAACTAAATCCAAAAATATTGAAGATTTCATGTAGACTGGGGCGTATTCTGTCTGGCTTAGTGCAATGCATTTTGACGTTTCATTACTTTTTTATAGCGGCTAAATCGGGTTGAGAAATTGACGAATCGTTATATTTGTACTGGGGAATATGATCAGAGGAAAGCATGTTTGGGCGTTGTTCGCGTGCCTGATTGAAGAATGTTTAACATTGGAGGCTCGAAATTTTGCCCTTCTTAGTTTACACAAATGTGGCTTCTGGCGGCACTTTGGAAGACTCGGTTTTGAATGTGCGGGACGGATGCAAAAAGTTGAAAAATTATAAACGAAATAAAAACATATTGAAGATTTTTTCAGTTTTTTTTTTTTTTTTTTTTTTGGGCCTCTCCTTTTTTATAAATATATCTTTTTTAAAAAAATTAACAAAAAATAATTTTTTTTAGTATTATATTATTTTATTAAAAATTTAACCTTATTTTTTGGGTTCCCCCGTGCGCCTTTTTTGATATGTTTGTTTTTTTTGGTGTTGTGGTTTGTGGTGGTATTTTTTTTTTTTTGGTGGTTTTGGTGGGGTTGGCGAAGTGTTGGGGGGGGGAGGGGAATAATGATAAGAGCGTTACCCTCCGGTAGGGTGGATTGAAGGGGGGAAAAAAGGGAGGAAAGAAAAAAACAAAAAAAACTTCCCTTTTGTGTTTTTTTCATGGGTAGGGGCCACCAAAAGAGGAGCGGGGGGGGGGGGGGGGGGGGTTTGGTGCCCCGCCGCGGGCCCCGCCGAGCGTGCATCTCTCCTCCCCATATCCGGGTTTTTGATAATAAATGTAAAAAAAAGGGGGGAGCCCCCCCCCCGGTTTGGTGGCGGGGCTTGGGGGGGGGGCCCCCAGGCCAATCCCTGATGACCCCCTGCCACTATTAAACGTTTTACCTTCCAAGTTCCACCAGACGTTTCAGGTGTCGGCGCTGCAGGTAGTCCGATCAACGTTGTTACCAGTTCACACTGAAAACGCTGGTGACGCACATCCGCCTTTCTCGTTAGAATGGCTTTGGTATGGGCTGTGGCCTGTGAAATCGAACTTCAGCTAAAGCCGCACAATGACTATCGCGAACAGGAAACGACATTTTCCAAGTCAAACATGGTTTATTCTTTCGCAAACAGGCCAGCGAACTTCGGACCACCAACACAAGTACACACCTGCACACAACTTGCTTTCATCCATTCCAGCCATCCTATCTGGTCATCTACAAAACGTCAAAATCTAAGTCCTGCTTGGACTGAAAGAATGGCACCGCTAGCCTATGGCTCATCTTCGCACAGATGAATCCATGCCGCGCAGCATCGCCCACAACGGCCGCAGATGCCTCCATGACACATTTTACAGCCCTCTCTACCGCCTGGGTGTGCACCGGGTACATCGGTACACGTTCCCCCGCTGCGTCCAGGTCTCGCTCAGTTGTTGACAGCGTCAGGGGGCTCAGTTATGAGCTCCTGATCCCAGTTGATTAGATCCGTGTACTTTGTTGCCGCAAACCTAATTTTTGGCAGTCCGCACGGTCTTACGTCATCTGCGTCTTCTGGTCTGTTCCGCCGGCACTCGATTATGATCCTGACCGCCCGCTCTCTGATCGTCACATCGCTGTCGCATAGCATGGCCAGCAGCAGTGATTCAGGGTGGGCCCAGTAGGCGTTTCTCTGAATGACCGACTGGATTACCTTTGCACGCGGTCCGGGGAGATGTCTGAGCAGTTCCACACTGCGGTAGAGGTTTTTGGCCCCGTCTTTGCAGAACGGGTGTGATTTTATATAAAACCACATCGGGGCATAGTGATTCACGACAAAATGTACCAGGACTTCAAGATTGTTATCTGGTTTGGTCGTCGAAACGTACAAGCGCAAAATACGGGCAGCGAGAGTAAGCCACCTGGCCATATTCAGGGGACCGATCTTTCTGGTCGCTAACTCCCTCGGGATGCACCCACCCTGAACGGCGATAGCCAGCTGATGCAAAATAAGCTGATCGGTGCTGAGGTCTTTCACGATTTCCTCGGGTAGATCTTGGACCTGACCCGGCACAGGCTCATACGCTGTGACTGGCCTTTGTTCCAAGTCACCTGCCAGTTGCGTACCGATCGGTCCACTGAATGACCGCGGACCCGTTGTACCGCCGTCTAACTCATTGAAAATTGCTCGGAGATTTAGTTCATTTTGGTGCAACTGGCATATGAACCAATGGACGGCTTTCCACTAAAATAATTCAAACATACGGTACACTCCACCATGCCGCCCAGTATTCACGGCCGTTCCGTCTGCCCCGATTACGACAACTCCACCACCATATTCGGCAGCGACGGCATGGAGCTCTCTAAAGATATCGCACGCCTTTCCTGACGCTGGGGTGAAGTGAGTTAAATACTCGCTGCCGGGCTCGGCCACAACAGTGCTCTTCCTGCACAAATGTGCTCTTCCTGCAGTTTTGTTTTTGATGGGCCGGCTTCGTCTCGTTCGATCATTACATACGACATATCCTTTCGACCGTCAAAATACAACCGTGTAACACCTGTATCAAACGCTCTAGATTTCCTCTTTTCTGCCTCCTCGTTTCTCGCAGCTTTCCTGGCCCTTTCGACTTTTTTATGGTCGACTACATGCGTCGTATCCCCAGGTACGATTCTCCCGATATCTAACTAAAAGCCGTTTACGACGGCTGCCGCTGCGCGGTTTGAAATCTCATATCTATCTGCGGCTAGTGCCATATTTCTTAGCTTATCTAGGTTTCGACAGCCGAGCTCCTCGCCTTCAGAGTCGTCCGTTGGTGATGCTCGGTCTTCCATGTCCCACGCAGACGGCATCTCTGGTTCAGCCGCCGCCTCCAAATCGCCGTCTCCTGGTTCAGACGCCATCTCTGGTTCCCCCCCCTTTCTCCCCCGAGCCACCCCCCCGGGTTCCATTTTGGGGTTCCTTTTAGCTGACGTTAATATAGCCCTAAGGGCGGGGGCGTCTCTGATTACAATACGCCGTCGGAAGCGGTGCCAGTGCTGCTGTTTCCGAATGTTACGATAGTGCCAGATTTAATGCAAATTCCCTTTTTTCCCCCTCCACAAGCCTGTTTGACATTTGGGGCTGAAATCTTTCACACGTTATTTTTAACCAATGTGGCTTCTGGCGGCACTTTAAACAATCGATTTTGAATTTGCGGGACGCATGCAGTGAATAAACGAAACCCAAAAAGATTGAAGATTTCATGTAGACTGGGGAGTATTCTGTCCGGCAAGTGCAATGCAATTTTGACGTCATATTACATTTCTAAGGCGGCTAAATCGAGTTCAGAACTTGACGAATGAGTATATTTATCCTGGGGAAACTGATCACAGGAAAGCATGTTTGGGCTTTGTTCGCGTGCATGATGGAAGCATGTTTGACAAGCATGTTTGGGTCTGAAATATTTCACCCGCTATTTTTCACAAATGTGGCTTCTGGCGGCACTTGGAAGACTCGGTCGTGAATGTGCGGGACGGATGCAGTGCAGAAACGAAACCCGAAAAGATTGAGGATTTGGTACTGACCGAGGCCTATTCTCGCTGCCAGGCACCATGCATTTTGGACGTTGCATTATTTTTTGAAGGCGGCTAAATGATGTTGCAAAAATTGACGAATTATAATATTTATCCAACTGACGGATGCCATGAATAAACGAAATCTGGAAAAAAGATTGAAGATTTCATGCAGATTGAGGCGTATTCTGTCCGGCAAGTGCAATGCATTTTGCACGTCTCATTATTTTTTTAGCGGGAAAATCTGGTTGAGAAATTGACGAATTAGTATATTTGTCCCGGAGAAGCTGGTCACAGGAAAGCATGTTTTGGGCGTTGTTCGCGTGCCTGATGCAAGCATGTTTTTAATTTGGGACTGAAACTTTTCATCCGTGATTTTTCACAAATGTGGCTTCTGGAGGCACTTCGAAGACACGATTTATAATGTGCGGGTCGGATGCAGTGAATAAACGAAATCCAAAAATATTGAAGATTTCATGTAGACTGGGGCGTATTCTGTCTGGCTAGGGCAATGCATTTTTGACGTTTCATTACTTTTTTATAGCGGCTAAATCGGGTTGAGAAATTGACGAATCGTTATATTTGTACTGGGGAATCTGATCAGAGGAAAGCATGTTTGGGCGTTGTTCGCGTGCCTGATGGAAGCATGTATAACATTGGAGCCCAAAATTTTGCACTTCTTAGTTTACACAAATGTGGCTTCTGGGGGCATTTGAAAGACTCTATTTTGAATGTGGGGGACCGATGCAGTGAATAAACGAAATAAAAACTATTGAAGATTTCCTCTTGGCTTCTGGCGGCACTCGGAAGACTCCATTTTGAATGTGCGGGACCGATACAGTGAACAAACGAAATCCGAAAAGATTGAAGATTTCGTACTGTCCGGGGCCTATCGTCTCTGCCAAGCACCATGCATTTTGGTCGGCGCAATATTTTTTGAAAGCAGGTAGATGGAGGTGAACAATTGACGGATTGCAATATTTCTCCAAGTGTAGCTGATTATGGGAAAGCATCTTTGCGCCTTATTCGCCTGCCTGATGCAAGCCTGTTTGACATTTGATGCTGAAATCTTTCACACGTTATTTTTAACCAAGGTGGCTTCTGGCGGCACTTGAAACAATCGATTTTGAATTTGCGGGACGGATGCAGTGAATAAACGAAATCCAAAAAGATTGAAGATTTCATGTAGACTGGGGAGTATTCTGTCCGGCAAGTGCAATGCAATTTTGACGTCACATTACATTTTTTAAGTCGGCTAAATCGGGTTGAGAAATTGACTAATGAGTACATTTGTCCTGGGGAAGCTGATCAAAGGAAAGCTTGTTTGGGGGTTGTTCCTGTGCCTGATGGAAGCCTGTTTGACATTTCCGTCTGAATTTTTTAACCCGTCATTTTTCACAAAGGTGGCTTCTGGCGGCACTTTGAAGACACCGCCTTGAATGTTCGGAACGGATGCAGTGCAGAAACGAAACCCGAAAAGATTAAAGATTTAGTACTGACCGAGGCCTATTCTCTCTGCCAAGTACCACGCACTTTGCACGTCGAATTCTTTTTGGAAAGCGGCTATAAGGGGTTGAAAATTGACGAAATATAATATTTTATTCAAGTGTAGCTGATCACGGGAAAGCATCTTTGCGCTTTTTCCGTGTGCCTGATGCAAGCCTGTTTGACATTTGCGTCTGATATATTTCACCCGTTATTGTTGACAAACGTGGCTGCTGGCGGCACTTGGAAGACTTGATTTCGAATGTGCGGGAGGGATGCAGTGAGTAAACGAAATCCAAAAATATTGAATATTTCATGTAGACTGGGGCATATTCTGTCCGGCTAAGGCAATGCATTTTCGACGTTTCATTACATTTTTAAAGCGGATAAATCGGATTGAGAAATTGACGAATCATTATATTTGTCCTGGGGAATCTGATCAGAGGAAAGCATGTTTGAGCGTTGTTCGCGTACCTGATGGAAGCATGTTTAACGTTGGGGACTGACATTTTGCACTTCTTAGTTTTCACAAATGTGACCTCTGGCGGCACTTGAAACAATCGATTTTGAATTTGCGGGACGGATGCAGTGGAGAAACGAAATCCAAAGAGGTTGAGAATGTCCTGCAGACTGGGGCGTATTCTGTCCGGCAAGTGCAATGCATTTTGGACGTCTCATTACATTTTTAAGGCGGCTAAATCGTGTTGAGAAATTGTCGAATGAGTACAATGAGTACAATGAGTACAATGACGAATGTTTGAAAGGCATGTTTGGGCCTGACATTTTTCACCCATTATTTTTCACAAATGTGTCTTCTGGCGGCACGTGGAGGACTCGATTTTAAATGTGCGGGACGCATGCAGTGAATAAATTTAATGCGAAAATATTGAATATTTCATGCTGAACGCGACCTATTATCTGCCAAGCACCATGCATTTTGGACGAGGTTTTATTTTTGAAAGCGGCTAAACGGGTTTGAAAAATTAACGTATTAGATAATTTCTCCAAGTTTAGCTGATCACGGGAAAGCATCTTTGCCTTTCATTCGCGTGCCTGATGCAAGCATGTTTGACATTGGGGTCTGACATTTTTCACCAGTTATTTTTCACAAATGTTGTTTCTGGCGGCAATTGGAAGACTGGATTTTGAAGGTGCGGGAGGGATGCAGTGAATAAACGAAATCGAAAAGATTGAAGATTTCTTGCAGACTGTGTCGTATTCTGTCCGGAAAGTGCAATGCATTTTCGAAGTTTCATTACTTTCTTAACGCCTCTAAATAAGGTTGAAAATTTACGAATCATTATTCTTCTCCTGGAAAGCTGATCACAGGACAGCATGTATTGGCGTTGTTCGCGTGCCTGATGGAAGCATGTTTGACATTGTTGTGTGAAATTTTTCACTCGTTAGTTTTCGCAAATGTGTCTTCTGGCTGCACTGGGAAGACTTGATTTTGAGAATGCCGGACCGATGCAGTGCATAAACGACCTGACATTTGACATTTGACAACATTTGACCTAAGGTCAAATGTTGGGTCTAGTATCTGTATTGCATCATTAGTAATGTCCAAAACATAATTGATGGCCATTTTGGAGCATTTAAACATAATCACAGCGATCCATAACAATGACAAGCCGAGCCACGCAAGAGAAGAAAATTTTGACAAATGTGACCTCATTTGACCTTGCAGATATTGACCTAAGGTCATTAAAAATGTTCCACAATAGAGTTCTCTACCGTACCCATCCATCATGTGAATTTCGTTCATCCAGCTTTAATAGGAGCCGAGATCTTAGGGGGGCGGAATCCGCCACTACCCCTCCAGTGCGAGTAATTTTCAGAGGCCCTCCAGGGCGCGTGTTAATCGTAGTCGTGGGGCAAGTCGATCGCAAATCTTATTTAACTAAGCAAACGCTGTGACGACTACTGGGAAGTGTTACTTTTAGTGTTGCAGGCTATTTATGGTCACTCTTTGTCACCTAACGTGTTCTGGTGGAAGGACACGAAGCAAGCAGAACATACCACGTAATATTTTTTTACCTAGATTTCCCCTGCCTTTGTACCTAGTATTTTCACACCATAGCTAATATTATATCAATCCACTCAACGCAAATAGGTTGAACAGCAACCTTACGCCAATTTATTGATGTTTCATCAGAAAAAATGTGGACAATATGGAACACATCAGTAGACTACTACACAATCGCGGCTCATCCTACCCCGGTCACGATTGCTCAACTAGTCCCATACCTTCCCAGCTTCAAGCAAAACATGGCTGCCCATTTCCTCATTATCCCACACCAAAGTTGCTTGGATGGATTAACCCGCGCCGTCTCGGGGGTGGGGTGGGGGGGGTTTGTTATCCACCCCCTCCACTAAGGTTTTTCCGCTGATAGTGAAAGAACGGCGCGCGACAGCGCACAGACATTTGGCATACCTCTTCCCACATCAATTTGGCATGTGGTGTTAAAATTTTGAGGTCAGATCATCTAGGGTCCAAGAGTTAGTGAAGGTCAAATGAGGTCACCTAAAAAAAAGTTCAACCAGTCGTCACGCTTCAGCGGATGAAGATATTTTAATGAAACTTTCAACGTTTTCTTATCTTTAGGGACGCAACAAAACGCACCAGAGAAATTTTTATGTTTTCCGTTTTTTATTACTTATTAGTTTTGCATATTTGCCCATTAGAGTTAACACCCGCCCTGGAGGGCCTCTGAGAATTACGCGCACTGGAGGGGGGGGGGGCGGATTCCGACGCCCCCCCTAAGATCTCGGCTCCTAGTAAAGCTGGAAAAACAAAATTCGCAGGGTGGATGGGTACGGTAGTGAACTCTTTTGTGTGCAATTTTCGTGACCGTAGGTCAATATCTTCAAGGTCAAATGAGGTCAGATTGGCAAAATTTTCCTGTTTTGCGTGGCTTGGCTTGTCATCGTTATGGATCGCTGTGATTGTGTTTAAATGCTCAAAAATGGGCATCAATGATGTTTTGGAGATTACTAATGATGCAATGCAGATGCTAGACCCAACATTTGACCTCAGGTCACCTATATAGCACCACTTTATCAGGTCAGTTACCTGTTCCAGTTACCGGAACCGGCCGCCCGCCCGGCTGCTCCGTCGCGCAGCTCGGAGCAATCGGCTTCGTGAAGAAGGGAGTGAAGTACATGAATAAAGTATGGAAACGCAATGACAAAGAGTACAAATGACAACCAGTAGTGCATTTATGGCAACATTCCAGTTGATCAAGTTTGGTTCCATTAACCTGTCATGAACTTGACCTGACTTGACCTTGGTGACCTAACATGACCTTAAAACTATACAGCATATCAATATGCATCAAACAAGTCGCTAGTATTGCCTAGAACACTTCCCTTTTGTCAGTATACTGGAAGCGCATCAGCGCCGATTTTTGTGGTCTGGCGCTATAACATTTTTTGAATTTAGAGCCCCCTAACTTGAACATTTTTCAGCCGATTTCCATTTTTCTTGCTTTAAACGACGCACTGTTCATTTCTAAGCAGGTACACCGAAAATCGCGTATATCTAACGGTAAAATCTGTAGTTATTTGCGAAAAACTGGAGGGGTGGGCGGATTTCGCCCCCCCCCCTCCAGTGCGCGTGTTAAAATCGAAGATTCTGGCTAACGAAGCATTTTTGTATGGTAGCTAGTTCACTTCCAACACCGTTTTTCGGTCCGCTCTACCCATTAGAAACATAAAAAGGAAAGAAAACTGGAAAATTCCAAATTTGGAAATTTCACAAAAAAGACAGTCTTTCTTCACCAACAGGGTAGTAAAACATTGGAACCAGCTGCCAAGAACCATTGTCAGTAGGAGCACAGTTAACATCTTTAAAAATAGCATAGACACCCATTATAAGAAACGAGGGCTTGCTTTTCGATATTCTAGGGAGTGCTGATGGACGAATTTGGTGGGCAACTGGTTCAGTGTCCAGAGTGCAGCCAAGAAGGGCCTTTGTGGCTCATAGCTGCACTGATCTTGTATGTCTTTATGTCTTTATATGTCCTACGACGCAGACATACTGACACGCATCACAGACATCACTGACATACCAATCATCATAACACTAGCCGCACACCTCAACACATCACAAGGCACGATATACGCTCTGGAGGTGGGCTGGATGACGGAGGAGGAACTGACTCTTAGGTTTAAGAGCCATGGAATCTCCTCCGTCAACAGGCCACCCTCCCCAGCACACAAACAAGACTCACACACTCTCATACTGACTTTCAACACAAGACAGCCACCCACGCACATTAAAGCCGGCTACATTCGGTACAAGGTCACGCCGCGAGCACCCCTACCTCGACGCTGCCGGTTCTGTCAACGATACGGCCACTCGAAGTGTGTGTGGGGGGGGGGGGGTGCCACGACACAAAACCCACCTGCGCAAACTGTGCCGCATCACACGACATAAGCACATGCACCAGCAGCACACAACGCTGCGTCGGTTGCGGCGGAGACCACGCCTCCCGGGATAGGGTCTGCCCTCGGTGGACAAGGGAGAAAGAAATTATCCATCTTGTCCACCTAGAGGGCTGGGCCCTGCCGTGGGCAAGGTCGTGGGTCAACAACCAGCAGCCGACGCAGCCCACACAACACCACAACACGTCCACGCACTCTACACAAACACAAACATCCCACACGAATACACCACCTACCAACGCAATACAGACAGACCCAGCAATCATAATCAGGCCGCAACCCGAAGCATCAAAACAAAACAAACCTCGACACTACTCGCCCGCCCACTCAACACGGGCACCACCCCCAGTACCACAACGCGGAACACAACCCATCACCAATACCAGACCCATGAGAACCATCACTAACACCCTACGCAGTACGCAAATACCTACGCTTCCAACTCGAGACACTCACATACTCAGATGACGACAACAGTTTAGACAACATCACTGTCACTACCCACGCACCTACCACACGAGCAAACAACAAAACAAGCACCACCTCTACCAACAACAAACCACACACCCGCGCCAAAACCTTTCGACACTGAACATCATTCTAAGAACTCCCTGCCTACACATGATGTGTAAAAGATATCGAAAAAGGAATAAAAACAACACAAAAAAATAGCAAAAACAGAAAAACAAATAAAGTAAAACAAGAGAAAAACAAACTGAAAGACCAAAACCAGAAAAAACACAAAGCAAAACAAACAAGCACTTAACAAAAAAGAAAATAAAGGCCCAAAACAGTGTATATGCCATGTCTTCTTGCAATGTTCACAAACGGCGATGACCCGACCATACCCCACTCTACACCCCCTACGGCACCGTCCGTACCACCTCTAACAAATCATCTCTAACCACCTAAACAGCCGATATCACCTGACGGCGGCAGGCTGGTCGAATTCAACCAACAACAACAACAACATGCGGAACTTGGTACGCGATGGGTGCACTGAGTGGTGTCCGAGCGAGTGGAATACACGTGAAGTGTGCAGCCGACCGGTAACAACACCGCCGCCAACACCAACGCCAACACCACCGCCAGCACCAGGACCAATACTGCCGCCAACACCACCGCCAACACCACCACCACCGCCACAGATGACGGGACAGATTCTTTTTACTCTTCAAACCTGGATTTAACAGACATCATGTGGATTTAACAGATGTTTTTTAAGATAGCCCGATGACATGAGGGGCTCGTGACCCGCGGCTGCTGCGTCACGAGCGCCTCACGAACCTCCCAGAGTTAACACTCACTGAACGCCAAAGAGAGACGAAATTCAAAATTATTAGGAATATCTTCATGGAGGAGAAGATTCGGTACCTTCGGGCAAAAACTAGGAGACTGGAAAATCTTAAAGTTAAAGGGGCTCATTTACCTCTTCCTCTTCCTCTTCCTTCTCCTCCACTCCTTTTCCTTCTACGCCTCCCTTCCCCTCGTCCCACACCTCGGTTGAGGTATTTGCTTGTTTTGTTGCTGCGTGTGTTGTGTGTGTCGGTCAATATATTCGTTGACTGGCGCTTTCGTATATGAAACTCAGATATGACTTGGAATATTGTTTATTACCAACGTTCGCAATAACGTACGCATTCATTGCCATTAGCTCACACATTACCAGAGCACATTGATTACTCCGCCCTGCCAGATTTGGCGTGATTGGCTGCCCGTTGCCGCAGTTCTATATTTTTCACTTTCGTGGGGCGACACCCGTCGCTCTTTTTCGTTCGATTCTAGGGGTGACACCTGTCATCCCGCGTGGATTTTTTTTATCTGATCGTATTTCCGTTCCCTGTGTATCTGCGTGTTCTTGTTTATTTATATTTTCATTAGGTAAGTTTTTTCCCCGCGATGGGGAAAAAACGAAAAAAAGGATACCGACCCCAGCTCGCCACCGGACTCCGAGTCTGAATTTCCCCCGCTGACCACACCTGACGACCATCGCGCGACCCCGGACTCTGCACATGATGTCCCACCTCTCGATACCACCGTTGGTGACCCGCGCCGGACAATTCCTTTGGACGACGCCATGGAAGCCCTTTGTCCCTCACCGTTCCCGCTCATACCAAGACCTCGCCTCGCAATTCCGACCAGACCATCACTCTCCACGCCACAGACCCACGCCCTAACCAGACCACGCCATCCCAACCTGATCCCATCGAACCCTACCTCGACAGTGCTGGCTCGTACATCGTCATCAAGCCTGTCGAGAAGTCCGTCTCCTTTCGTCGTGTCAACGTTTTCTGGCCAACCAAGCAACTCCCGCCATATGCTCCTTAGCCAATCCTGACATTGAAGCCCCAGCCAACGGAACCCACGTAATCACAACACAAACCCGAGCCCAGACTAAAGCCCTCGTCCGTACCACCAAATTTTGTGGAAAATCCTTCACAGTCACTCTACATTCCAACCGCAACACCACCAAGGGCACCGTCTTCGCGCCGGAGCTCCGCTTCATGACTGACGCGGATATCCAGACGGAGCTCAGGCCGGAGGGGGTGACCCACGTCCACCGCATTACCTCATTTAAAGACGGCCAGAAAGGCGATACAAGCCTCCATGTCCTTACCTTCAACTCTACAACTCTTCCCAAGACCCTCCTCGCCGACTACATCCGATTCCAAGTCCGTGTATGTATTCCAAATCCTCTCCGCTGTTTCAATTGTCAGCGCTTCGGGCATGGGAGTAAGACGTGTCGCCAAACCGCCCGATGCCCTAAATGCGGAGAAACACCCATCCTGATTCCACCTGCTCCGAGCCTGCCCACTGCCTCAGCTGTAACACGTCCGATTACCTCACCACATCCAATTAATGTCCAGTTTGGCACAAGGAAAAGGAAGTGTGCGCTGTCAAGGCCACGACCGGGGTGTCATAACCCCAGGCCCGACGGTCTGTCGAGGCCGCATCTCCATCAACTAAAACTTACGCCCAGGCGGCCACCGTTGCTCCCCCACACGTCGCGTCAACACTATTTCTGCCTCGATGCAAACAGACATGATTCCAGGTTTAACTCCACTAAAAAAACTCACTCGACTGACCACACTGACACAAACCACCCTGGCTCCCAACACTCAGACCACTCCGACACAAACCACCCTGGCTCCCAACACTCAGACCACTCCGGCTCCAAACAAACGGACCACTCCAGGGAGGAGTGATAGACCCCGCAGTCACTCCGCTGCGGGAACAAATTATCGTTCCCCGTCAGCGGGCCGCCGGTCCAACGCGGCTTGTCCAGCGCTGGCCGGCGCACATGTGACCCGACCAACTCCCAGCCGGCGGGCATCCCCCGCGGCAGTGGCCGGCCGGCGTGATCCTGCCAAGGTCACCGGTCGGCCGGACGGCTCGAGCGAGCCAACCACCGCCGGCCGCACTCAACACACGCACCCACCTGAAGTGCAATCGTGGCTGCGCCAGGCACCGAAAGGTGCCAACAAATATTATCTCCCACCAATGACCATATTTCTCCAATGGAATTGCGATAGTCTATTATCCAAATGGGCCGAAATGAAAGCTTTCTTTAGTATTCTCACACCTATTCTCATCGCACTTCAGGAAACCTGGTTCTTACCCAACGATACATATAATTTCAATCTTTCCAATTATTCGCTGTACCGCCACGACGAGGTACGTGAAACACACCGCAATGGCGGTACCGCACTTTACATAAACAATGATTACACACATACACAAATTACACTCAATTCACCATTACAAGCCGTAGCTTGTACATTACGTTTACATAGTAGAAATATAGATGTGTGTTCCATCTATATTCCACCACAAACCGACAACACAAATATTTTGACACATTTAGAAAACCTTATAGGACATTTCAAGAACCATTTCATATTATTCGGAGACTTTAATGCACACAGTCCAGCCTGGGATCAAGCACGTACACAAGGAGACACTCGCGGCCACATCATTAAACAAATGTTAGACCGGCATAATTTAGTAATACTTAACACCGGAGAACCAACCTTTTTTCACCTTGGACATAATACAGCAACAGCCATTGATTTATCTATTTGTTCCCCCACCCTGGCAAACGACTTTGATTGGACCATAGAAACCGACATCCACGACAGCGACCACTATCCCATCAAATTGACACCCACTTTTTCAACGACGACTGACACCACACCCAGTTTTATTCTCCGCTGGAAGATTTCAAAAGCCGATTGGACAACATTTCAGGAGCTTTCTTATTTGCAGTACAACCCCAATATTTCTCCTGTCGAAAACATCACCTCAATTACAAATACACTTTTCGAGGCAGCTTCCACGACTATTCCACTTACAAAACCATTCACAAAAAGAAAACCAGTACCTTGGTGGTGTCAAGAAATTTCAAAAGCCATTGCGGTAAGAAAAAGAGCTTTTAGAAATTATTTACGACATCCCGATCAAGAAAATGTGTACATCCGTAACCGCGAACGTGCGAGGACCCGCCGCATCATCCGGGATGCCAAGCGCCGTTAATGGGCCCTATATTTACACCAGCTGACTTTTCAAACACCTTTGAGTAAAATATGGCAATTAATCGGACGTTTGTCAGGACGCTCCCCATTTAAATCTCTACCGGCCTGAAAATCCACAATCTCACCATTACACACCCACAAATCATAGTAAATACCATAGCTGATACCATAGCCCATAATAGCTCCGATGGGAATTACAGACCTAATTTCCTACCAAACGCGCAACACACTTTTCACACCAATCTCGAACTCTTCCAATCCGACAATACGGAGGACTACAATGCTTCTTTTCAACTTTCCGAGCTACATAATTCCATCTCCTCCGCCGGTAACACTTCAGTAGGCCCTGACAAATTGCATTATTCCTTCTTTCGACATTTAGCTGACCACACCAAACAATGCATCTTAGACACATTTAATTCATTATGGTCAAATAATGTCTTTCCTGAAGCATGGAAAAAAGCTATCATTATGCCTATTCCAAAACCCGGCAAAGACCATAGTAAGCCCACAAATTTTCGACCCATTGCACTCACCAGTTGGTTAGGAAAACTTTTTGAACGCATGGTGATTAAGAGACATGGCTGACATGGCACCTGGAAACAAACTCACTTCTATCTCCCTTTCAATGTGGTTTTCGGCGAGGACGCAGTACAATAGATCATCTTATTCGATTAGAGACAGACATCCGCCTAGGCTACAAAAAAAAACATCAACACACTGTCGCAGTATTTTCGGACATCAGCAAAGCTTACGATATGGTTTTCAAACCAGCACTCCTCTTCAAAGTTCAACAACTCGGCATAAAAGGACACTTAGCACATTATTTAATAGGTTTCTTATCTGGTTCGCGTAAATTCAACATCAGGTGCCGGTCAGCCATTTCCGATCCACATTTTCGTGAAAACGGACTACCACAAGGAAGTTGCATATCACCAGTTTTATTTAACATCATCATTAACGACCTTTTCGCCGACATGCCTCCAAATGTATCGTATTCCCTATTCGCCGACGATAGTGCAATTTGGTGCTCGGACCAAAATTACGAAAATTGTTTGATTCGACTTCAAAATGCTCTAAACAGGATGCACCAATGGTCCATGAAGTACGGATTCAATTTTTCGGCTCCCAAATCTGCATCCATTATTTTCAGCAAATGCACTCCCTGTCCAAACCCAGAAACACAGCGTCACCTCGGGCAAAATGAGATATCTTTTGTACATTCCTTAAAATTTCTTGGTGTTATTTTTGATTGCAGACTTTCAATGCATAAACACATGAAATACGTCCAGAACAAATGTTTACATCGACTAAATTTATTTCACTGCATTACATCCACCCCAATGGGAGCCGATCGTCACACTCTTTTACAACTATATAAATCCTTGGTACTCCCCATCATTGAATACGGCTCAGTAGTCTATGCTGGTGCCAGCCCATCCTCCTTACACATTTTAGACACCATTCAAAATAAATTTATCCGTATCGTACTCGGTGCAATGACTACTTCACCCATTATTTCTTTACAAGCAGAATCGGGAATTCCTCCACTAGCTCTCCGTAGAATGCAACAAACACTTAGGTACGCCTCCAAAATTCAATTTCACGCAAACCACCCCACACACGCGTCATTACAAATTCTCCCAAATTTACATCATGATTATTTAGGTCCAGCCGAAAGGCGAACTGGTCTCAATATAGCTTCTCGAGTCAAAACGTTTTCTGAACAACTTAAGTTCACTATTCCACGCATTAATTATATTTCTCCATCAGCTACAACACCGTGGCAAATAGCCGAACGACACATTCTGTATCTCACCACCACTACAAAATCACAGCTTGCCCAGAATATACTAACCAAAAATTTCCTCAAATTTCGGGCTCGTTATCACCACGTACCTTTTCGTTTATACTGACTGTTCTAAAAACGCTAAGCTGACCGGCAATGCAATAGTTTCTGGAACATACCAAAAATAACATCGATTATCAGACGGAACATCAATTTTCATCGCTGAATTACATGTCGTCCTCATTGCCCTCCGTTATATTCGGAACCGCTTTCTCTGCCACCCCATGCGCAGCATCGTCATTTGTTCGGACTCCAAATCTGTTTTACAATCTCTTTCGTCACTTTCATTTTCACACCATTGTCATATTTCTATTTATGAAGCACTAGGAACATTTAAATTGATGGGCGTGAAGGTCCGTTTCCTGTGGGTGCCCAGTCACTGCGGCATCCCAGGAAACGAGGAAGCAGATCATCTCGCAAAAGAATCATTACAACTACCACATATCACAGAAATCCCACCACATTTTGACGCCATCAAATCAACAATACGAGAGAAAATTCGGTATTTTTGGAACCAAACATGAACAAAAAACACAAACCATACACAATTACGGAACATTAAGCTTGTCGTCGATATCCGGACACCATCATTTCACATCAACCGCCACGAAGAAAAAGTCCTATCGCGCATCCGCATAGGACATACTTACCTCACACATCGATTTATTTATTCTGCTTCACCTCGGCCTTCATGTCCATCATATAACACTCATCTTACAATCCCATACATATTACTACACTGCCCGCAATATCATAACCATAGAAAACCACTGCCCGATTACTGCCACGCACACAACATCCCTTTCTATTTGCCCTAACTGTTGGGGGATGATCACCCGGTTCTCATCAAACTTCTTTTCATTTTCCTACGACAAACCAACTTGATCCAAGAATTATAAATTGACTTTAACGATTTAATACATTGTGAATTTTCATCAACGGCGCAAAATGGTCTGAGGAGGCCGAAGCGCCTAATTTAACAAAATGAAATAACGTACGCAACGTACTCCAGTTTTCGATGGCCCTAGAAATTGCCGCCCGCCGCCCGAGGCCGCGCGCCCGCAGTGTTGCCGGAGCTTCTTCTTCGGCAGGCGCACCGGCCACCGCGTCATCCGGCACACCGCCGTTACACGCCGAAGAGGCAGGGCCAGCCAGTCGGCGTTGTCCCCACCGGCGATGCAGATGTTGTGCATGATGCAACAATTGTATGTTGTTATAGCTGAAATCCACGCCACAGCAACACAGCGGCGCAGCCAAGGAGGGTGGGAGGGTTTCTCTTTTCCATTGAGTTTTGTATTGGTCGGGACATACCTTATAAAAATACTGGCTGCACCGCTGCATTCACAGATGATTGAACACCGGAATACATTTGTGTATCACTTTGGCTTTGTTGGCCGCAAAGCAACCTTTTATCTACATATGTTAAAAATTAGCTTTATTTATACTTACGACACTATCTGCACGGCGAAGCGGACTTCATGAACCTGCAGTTGGTTGCCATCTACGGCCGGGAAGCGGCGTTTCAGTATCCCGAATGTTTGTTCGACGCGCACGCGCGTGCGGGCATGCGCATCGTTGTAACTGGGAAAATGTACAAAATGTTAATTTCGCTTTGTCAAAGAAGAATAGAACAAGTTTGCGAGGGCTCTTCTCTACCCTCCTACCACTCCTATCATACTACTACATGTAGTGAGCGTTTAATCTTCATGTTCACAGCTAAATCATGCCATCAGACAACATCTTCTTCATTTGTTACATACGTTTGGAAACTTGTGCCCCCTGGCAGGCAAGCCTTACCAGGGATCATGAAAAGATGCCTCCAAAGCAATATGTAAATCGCATTATGCGGTTATCGAGGGGCTGTCGCACAAAAACATATATTTCATAAATGGTGACACATATTGTTAAACATGACTGTACCTCTTCTCTAAGTCCGTTGTCTGGTGGTCGTACGGCGTCATTAACCAGGGCAGAAGAGGGTAGGCAGAATCACCAAGGATGACCCCCCCCCCCCCCCCCTTGTCCTGGTCACCGGCCATTCGGCGGACATCCTGGAAAAAAATATTTAAATTTAAATGATAGCTTTGCATTCATCATATGGCATGGTTATTCAAGCTACACGCCACATCCCAAGAAGGGGAATTTCGTCACACTGGATTTCCCATCTGAATACTCTGGCTAGCAAGGGGCACATCAAGGAATTGCCATGGGGCACATGTCCAAGGGGTGCCACCTTCCCATGGAGGCACAATCCCCAATGCCCCCCCCTCCCCCCGCTGTTCGCCCCTGTAGTTAGCTACCTGTGTGCTCGGATTCCTAACTCGTCCTGGGCTGCGCCATTGACTCGGCAAACATTTCGCTCATTCGCTCACAGAGTGGGCAGGTTGGAGGTGCGCATGACGCGCGAATCATGCCATCGTCCGGGTGCGTGCACCGGGAGGTGGAGTAGCTGGCGTTCCGGACCGGGGGGGTCCAAGTTGTTCCGGGCCTGTGACGTTGCCAAGGCGAAACTTGGCAGCACCTTGGGTGCAATGTCAAGCCAAAACGGCCAATATTTTCCACGGCTTTACGCAGGCAATATGTATTGTATGTAGGCAAATTTGACATCATGCGAATGCCTGAAGAATTATACATACGAATCCGGATCGCTTTTACTTGCATCGCCTCGAAAAGGTATGTTTCCTTGCCGGTAAACGAGGACACTACACAAAACCGGCCGGCCGACTCCCGGAGGGCGGGGCCTAGAGTCGTTGCCATGACGACCGGCTGGCCCTCAAGGCCAGTCGGCTGCCGTGCCTCGACAGAAAAGGAAGCTGCTGCTAAATGAAATTGCCAGGAATATGCTAGATTTGGAATATTCTACTATATTATTCTATAATCCGCCAGATGTCCACCACATTCTAGTAGAATATCGCATATTCTAGCTGTGACGTCACCAAGGCACGCTAGATACTAGATCTGAGAATATACTAAACTTGGGTGTACCCGTTCTTTAATATACTCTGGTCCGGACCGCTGGCGGCCATGACATTCAGTGATGTCTGGTGATGACATCACCAGACATTGTCTGACACCAGACACCAGACACCAGACATCCAGACATTGTCTGGAGATGTCAGTGATGTCTGGTGGGCAACTTCGGGATGTTCATGTGGACATCTGCTGCCACCGGCACACGTATCCGGATGGGGGTGCCATCCACACAGCCTAAGGAAAAGACATGAAGGGATCCTCCCATTATACGGCGATGAAAGGGGTCTTTTAACGCCAACCAACCGTGGTGTTTCCGGTGGTATTAGCTTTAATGGTGCGGTGGCATTTTTTGCTCTGTTTTTCAATACATGTCGAGAGCTCTCTCCCACACATTGGTGTTCCCTCCCCTCTTTATGGCCTGCACTGTCCGATCCTGTCCCCTCCCTTAGGAAAAAGGACCTTGAGACAAGCTGTCCCGGGGACACTCCGAGTGAGTGGCACCTCAATCAAAGTTCGTCGGTGACACTGGTGTCCGCGACATTAACCGTTTAAATGTTTTTTTCCATCTTTAGCAGTGGCAAAGTGTCATCCGCTAGATATTTGTTACGTAAACAAAGGGTTACGTAATCCGGCTTATGTGGCATTCGGTTATATCGAATAAGAAAGATAGAAAAGATGAGACGCCGGCAAACAACGAACGTGGCGTAAAGGGTCGATACATACATCCACAGGTGAGACATACAGACATACATACATACATACACTACAATCAGAAGGACATTTGGAGGGTGGACAGCTTCGTCGCCTGCGAAGAGGCTCTACTGCTCACCTGAGACCTGAAACGAAGCGGAGGCCTGACGCCCACGGCGAGTCGTGGGCGTCGAGCCCGACCTTGTATGTGTAGGTGTATGTTTGAGTCAAAGCTTGGAAAAACCTGAGAAGGGGATAAACCAAGCAGCTTGGAAAACCCGTAGGTAAAATACCAAGCGCAATTTATGCCGAGAACCGTCCGCGTTGGCCAAATTGGATCGGTCTCTGCCTAACTAGTGTGAAATATCCTTTATGTATGTGTTTTTTTTTCGACGACTGAGAGGAAAACATGTGTAACGCAGTCATACAACTAACGTATGGTGCAACGCGTGTCACGTATTCTTCAACTTCACATCAAATCAGGTTGAGCCAGGTAACGTGTGACGGAGAAATCAAATCAGTTCTGAAAGTTTGGTATCGTGTAAAAATCGGACGAGCAGCTCGAGGAGTGCCGGGTGGTCATTCCCGAGGAGTGGCCGGAGCGATATTTGCGTATGGTTGCGGTTGAAATAGTGGAGAATAGCGCGGCGATGAGGAGCATATGCTGGACGTGTGAGTAATACGTGGGCGGCAGTGATGCGAACTCGGCATGTAATGCAAATCGGGGGTCAACGTGATCGATGAAAAATATCATTGTGTGTTAAGCTGGTGTGTCGGAGGCGAAGTCTGGCGAGTAACACCTCATTCAATCGGGAGTGCTGGTTGAAAGAGGGACAGTTGGAGAGTGTGGGCTTGATAGTGTGTAGGTGTGTGGGGTCGTGTGACCAGCACGCCTGAGATATTTGTGGAATAACATATTGGCTAGAGTAAGGAGATCAACGGGTGGCACTGGGGCACAAATATTCTGAGGGAGGTCAATCGCCGCCCGTGCAAGGCCGTCCGCGCGTTCGTTGCCCGGGATACCCCTGTGTCCGGGGATCCAGAGAAGGGTGAGCTGAAGGTGTGCATAGTTGAAATGGTAGAGGTGTCGGATGGTATGGAGTGTGGGGTGTGTGGTGTTGTGTATGGCCGCGAGGGCGTCAACGGAGGATCGTGAGTCAGTGCAGATTGTGGTAGGGGTAGTGATGTGTCGTGCGATGATGTCTTGGAGGCAAGTGAGTATGGCGACTGATTCTGCTGTGTATACCGAATGATGTAGTGTTAATTTGGTTTGGCCAGTGTCGGGCCCACCGCACCAGGCGGCGCCCGTACCATTGCTGGTACGTGAGCCGTCAGTGTAAAATAATGTGTGTTGTGGGTGGGCCTCTTGATATTAAACAAAAATTGACTTGAACGTCGATGGGGGTAAGTAGGGTTTTGTTGTGCCGAAAGAGATACTCGAGTTTGGGGTGTTTCATGTGCCAGAATGGGAGAAGGGGGAATTCGGTCAGGGGTTACATCGGGACATTTTAGTGTGGATGTGAGAACCTGCTTCAAGTGAATAGCAATGCGGTATTTATTTTTGTTTTTGGAGCGCCGAACCGGGGATTCAGACCATGCGACATTGGAGGGGTGATTTAGTTGTGTTGTTGTCCTGAAGTGGTATCTAACGAGTTGTAGTGTTATGCGGTGTTGTAGGCTAAGGGGATTGACCTCACCCCGGAGACTGGTGGTAGGTGTGGTGCGGTGTGCTCCGGTGATGAGGCCGAGTGCGTGATTTTGTGTGCATTCTAGTGATTTGGTGATTGTGGGGGATATATGATCGAAGATAAACCATTGTATTCTAGGATTTAACGAATCAGGGCAATATACCTTGTGTTAAGAATAATCCTGTCTGCACCCCAGTGGCGACTGGAGATGCAGCGCAGGATATTAAGACGAACAGCACAGCGCTGTTTAATATAGGTAATGTGGGGGCCAAAACAAAGTCCTTTATCGAGGATAACTCCGAGATGTTTGAAGGAGGCTTGGAGGGGGATAATTGAATCACGATAGCAGAGCGGTTTATTAGGGTGGATATTTCTGGGAAGCCGATAAAAATTATTGCGACCGATTTAGTGAGGGAGATCTGTAGCCCCCAGAGGGAGCACCATGAATCAAGGTGATTCATGGCGAGTTGTATGTAATGGTTAGCTGTGTCTGCTAATGGATGGGTGCACGAAATGGCTAAATCATCGGCGTATATAATATATTTTAGAAGGGGAGAAATCAGGGGAAGTTGGTCTAAAGCATCGTTAATCATAATGAGAAATAGCGTCGGGGACAGGACGCTGGCTTGCGGGACGCCTTGCTCAATAGTGTGGGGCTGGGAATAGATGTTGCCGCAACGGACGACGAAGGAACGGTTTTCGAGAATGTTGGCGATGAAGGTGGTCATTCTGCCCATTATACCATTTTGGTGTAATTTAATAAAAAGTCACAGCGGTGCACTTTACTAAACGCGGATTTCAGGTCTAAAAAATGGTGATAGTTTTGGATTTTGTCGCGAAACCAAGCTGGATTGAATGGACAATTTCAAACAGGTTGTCAGCGGTACTTCGCCTTGGCCGGAAGCCGCCCTGAAAAGAGCAGATAATTGTGTTGTTTTCAAGATAGACTCTGATTTGCCCATTGACCTTGCGCTCAAATATTTTGCAAGCACAACTAGTGAGAGAGATAAGGCGATTCCTGGAGGGGAGGTGTTGAGCTTTCAAAGGTTTAGCGATAGGAATTATATACGCTGTTTATGATGCAATTCTCGGCTCGGTGGGGTACCGAGCCGAGATGAGGCGACGCTAGGAACATGAAAAATGCGGTGTTGCAAAGATACAAAATAAGCGTTTATCTGGATATAATTTTTGTTTCCATTTTAAGTAGGTGCAAGAAACACAGATTTATCAATATTGTTCATTATCCTGTTCAAACACACATTTTTCCGAAAATATCCACAATTAAAATCGCATCCACCTATGTTGCGAGATGCATGGAAGCTTTCCGCGATATTCTGTAGGCTCTAGTCCTCGACCGAAGTATAATTGCTACGACAGAGAACCAAGTATGTTTCATAGTGGTGGGCAAAAGCCTTGACCAATCACAGACAAGCACTTTCTGTTACAGCTCCTTCTATTGGAGACATCAAGCGTGTCAACTGGTATGTCGATGCAGAACTGGCGCCCAAACGACACATGAGCGCAGGGGTGTCGATTTTGGAAAAACATTGGGGGGGGGGGGCGAAGTGCCAACGAACTAGACCCCCACCCCTGAAAAAACCTCATCGGATATACCCCACTATATTTTCTGATCTCAGAAATTCCGATTTTTTGTTCGACGATGTGTATGTTTATGTTTATTCAGCATCCTCACCAACGGGGAAAATCGTCCAATAACTGGTGAAGTCACATAATTAAAAGAGCAGTGCTCAGTACATGTCAACATAACAACTCTGAGTAATAGCATACGGCTGCCGTGCCATATAGTGGGCTCGGATCTATCGTCACCGTCACCGTCACCGTTACCCTCCTCCTCACTCCACACACCAACAAACACACACCGGCTTAAATAAAAATACTTCAGCGATCAGATGCAGGCTGAAACACACCGGCATTGATGGAGCATCAGAGCACAGCAGACCTGAACAGTGATGACGGTGGGTGAAAGTATTTCCTTGGTGCCTGACATTAGGGAGGGGAACTTTTCCTTTTAGTACGCCACTGCGGCTGCTCAACGTGTTTTTTTCCGCAGAATGCACCATCGAGAGTAGAAAGGCCCTTCGGATAATTTTCTTTCTGGACCCATTCTGAATTTTCCGGTGCTCTGGTCGATTCGATGGAGCCTCCTTGTGGTTTGTGTGGTGAAGTCTATTTTAGAAGCACCCTGCAGGCTATTTTTGGAGCCCGGTACGTTTCTTCGGGCTCTCGGTGCGTTTTTTTTTTCGGTGCCTCAGCAGGTTTCTTTCCGGCGTCCGACGACTTCTTATTTTGTGGATCCTTGACGCAATTTTTGCGTCCGCAAGGTGACATTTCGGGTATAAATTGGTCCTTGGGGAACCAGCTGCAACTTGTGGGGCTCCGGCACGATGTTTTGGCCCCAGTGAGATTTTCAAGAGAAGCGGCGTGAAATTTTTTGGTCTAAGTGCGATTTTTGGGGCCCCGTAGTCACTTGTTTGGATCCCTTGCGGTGGCTACGACACGTTTTTGGGGGCCCAACAAGTTTTGTGGGCTTTTGGAGCCATTGTTGAGATACCAGATTGATTTTCCGTGTCCGGACTATTTTTAATTTAACCGGCTTCATTTGTTGGGTGATCTCAACGAGACTTTTAGAGCCCCGGTGGGAATTGTCAGGTCTCTAGCGTGATTTTCAGGGGCCCGGGTGATAATTCTTAGTACCCCAGTCTCAGCGTGATTTTCAGGAGGCCCTGGCCCGACCGCTTGTGGCCCCCGTCGTGACTTTCTGGAACCCCGGCACGACTTTTTTTGCGGCCCCAGCGTGATTTTCAGGGGCCCAGGTGCAAACTTTTGAGGCCCCAGCGTCATTATCGGGGGCCCCTGCGCTACTTTTGGGGGCCCCCAATGTCATTTTTGCTGAGCCCCGGTGCGATTTTTGGTGGACCGAGTGCAATTTTTAGGGAGCATGGCGCATTTTTTCCCTGAGCTCGGCGGTTTCTTGGGGGCCCACAACCTATCAGGAGGGGGGGGGGAGGAAACTGCCCACAATGCCCCCCTCCCCCATTCGGTATGTCACTGTGCCATGCAATGATGCAACATAATAATCCAGGAATAGTTCATCTGTTTCATCACTCACATGTGATTTCAACTTCCCAGTTGTCCAGACAGTTTGAGGAAAGTCAAACATCTGCTACATGGATCAGCAAGGATGGATTGTAAGGCAGCATGGATACCATGGAATTCAAGTCACAGTAGTTATGCTGCAATACATACCTTCTTCAACAGACTGGTTTGGAGATGGATGAGCTCCGGAAGTTTGGTCAGGGTTGAAGTTGGAGATGGATGGAGCAACACTGTGAAGGACATAATATATGGTTCAAGAGACTTCTGTTTCCATTAACAATACAGGGGATGAAGTAACATTTTCATTGACTTCTATGGTTTTCATTAGCTTCATTGACTTCTATGGTGTCCTGAGTAAGTAGGACAATCTAGATGGCTTTCTGTTATATGCATTGTGAAAGCAATGTTATGATGTAGCTTTTATACCCCAGTGAGAATGGTATGGATTCACTCATTAGTGAATTTGCAAGCATAGTCATAGTCATGTATTGGGGTACTTCCACGTGGTGGCTGTTCTGCACCCAGACAATGTTGCGTAAGCACATCAGGTAAGTACAATTGCGTCACAAACATTTCAAGAACATACAGCTTATATAGACTTACACCCATTTAGTAAAACTAGCGACTCTGCGCCAAAGCACTTATGAATGCAGAGCGACGCTGTGCTTGCCTGGTGACGGGTGGTAGCCTGTTCCAGGCGACCGCGGCGCGGGATGAAAAACCTCGCTGGGTCTGCGTTAGTCGACATCTTGTGAGATGAAGCTCACCGACTGACCCAGCTCTGGTCTCCCTCTGCGATACTTGTGACCGCGAGGTAAACATCTTACGAACAGCTTCCGGACATTGTTCAGTACACATGGCTCTTTGTACCTGAACGCAATCGTGCTCCAGAACCATCTCTGCAAGGTTCAACCATCCTAATGACACAAGTGCAGGGGACACATGTTCGTTGCGGTGCACACCGATGACTAGTCGCGCGGCAAAGTTCATGCATTTTTGCACGCGGTGTAGACTGCACTGAGCGGCTCCGCCCCAGAGGGATAAACAATAAAGGATGTGAGGGAAAACGTGGATCTGGACTAAGAGCTTGAGGACATCCGTGGTGAAATGATGGCGAAATTTGTATAGGGATGCTATGATGGCGTTGCATTTGCGCACAACCATGGATATGTGAGAATCCCAGCTAAGCTGCTGGTCGAGGAGAAACCTAACACCTTAACGGTGGGACGTGGAGTTATGATCGAATCTGAAAGAGTGATCTGGAAGTTCGCTGCCATTTTTAATGACGCCTTGGTACCAAAGAGCGTTAATTGAGTTTTGTCTGGGTTCATCCTTAGACTGTTGGACTGAAACCAACTTTGAATACGAGATATGGACTCCTCGACCCGTGCCTTGAGGCTGGATAGGCCGGTGACGTTGGGTAGAGAATGATCTAGAAGCTGGGTATCGTCGGCATAGGATAATAGGCGGCCATGGGGGAGGAAAGAGGACAGGTCATTGATGAAGATGAGAAAGAGGATTGGGCCGATGATGGAGCCTTGTGCCACGCCGTGAGTCAGGGGAAGGATGGAGGAGCCGCCGCTCACCGTCTGCTTCCGGTCGCTGAGGTAGCTGCGGAACCATTCCGTCGACCGCACGCCATACCAGCCGAGCTTGGCCAGGAGGACACCATGATCGACGCTGTCGAAGGCTTTGCTGAGGTCTATCGTTGTTAGCGACGCGACGTGGCCCTGGTCGACCATCTGTAGCATCTATTCGACAGCATCGAGCATGGCGTCCTCCGTACAGTGGTTCGGTCGGTAGGCGTACTGTGAGGGCGAGAGTACATGATTGTCATGCAGGTACGACACCAATTGCATGGAGACGACCTTTTCCGTGATTTTGGAGAGAACAGACAGAATTGAGATTGGTCTAAAATTGCTAAGATCAGAACGATCGCCTGACTTAAAAATTGGCGTTACACGGGCGAATTTCCATGCGGTGGGGAAGGCCCGCGTGACAATAGAGCAGTTGATGAGATGGAGCAGATGTGGGCCGATGACAGCGAAACATTTTTTGATGGCGTGGAGAGGGACTCCGTCGACTCCGATTGCCCTGGTTGAACTCATTCGCCCTATCGCCTTAGAGAGCTCAGGTAGAGTGGCGGGGTGCAGCGCCAGCGCCGACGCGCACACTCTGGGTGGCCGGGGACCATACTTGGGGCTACCGTCGCGCACCACCTCCGCCGCTATACGTGAGCCCACCTCCGCGAAGTGCGAGTTGAACTTGTCTGCACGGGCTAACACATCATCACTGTCGATGGGTCCCTCTGTCGGTCGGAGCGCAAACACTTTCAAACGGCGCCAAAACTCACCTCGGTCAGTAAGCAGGCCACCACACAGGAACTCACGGCGGGCTCGGATAAGTTTACTTTTCAGGCGATTTCGGCTCTGTTGGTAGGTCTGTCGTGCTTCCGGTGTTCTGGATGTCTCCCAATTTCTTCTCGTTGCGTCACGCTTCTCCATGGCTGACGTGAGCTCGGCGTTATTTCGGAGCCACGGACAGTGCGGATGACGCCGTGTCACGGTGATGAGCGGGCAGTGCTCATCTATGGCCGCGTTCTAAGCCATCATGAGGGCCGCCAGCTTTCCGTCAACCTCGAAAGCCTCATAGAGTGGCCTCCAGTCAGCGGTCAGAAGGCTCAGACAGAGAGCATTCCAGTCGACGCGCCTCCACGGCCTGGTGGTGACGGGGGCCGGGCGCGATGAGCGCTGTCGGCGGATCTGGGCGTTGATGAGAATGGGCTGGTGGTCTGCTATCGGATCCGGGAGTACAACGGCGGGTGTGGAGAGGTTTGTGATGTTCGATATGATGAGGTCTAGCAGCGTGGGTGTAGGGAGGAGGTGGGTTGGCTGCATCACCAGCTGTTTGAGGCTCAGGTCGTTCAGGATGTTTTTCAAGCTGCGGGTGTCGGAATTATCTGCATTCATGTTGATATTTAGATCCCCCAGGGCCACGACTGGTTTGTTGGTGGAGACTGCTGCCAGGAGCTGCTGCTCTATGAGTCCCAACCCTCTGGTGACGGGTGCGCTGGGCGGCCGGTAGATGGCGCCGACGACCGCAGTTCGCCGGCCGGCATCCGTCACTGAGAGCCAGAGCGACTCGACTGCAGAGTCGGCGCCGCCAATGTCCAATCTCGTGACTCGGAAGTGTTCGCGGGACAGTATGGCGACTCCTCCGTCTCGCAGCGCGGTACGGGATCCCGACGGCGCTGTGCGGTCACATCTGGTGATACGGTATCCAGGAAAGACCAGCACTCTGTCGGTGATCTCTGTCCGTAGCCAAGTCTCGGATACGCATAGTATGTCGAGTTGGTGCCTATCCAATAGCAGGTTCACCTCGTCCAGTCTTGGTGCTAAGGACCTGGCATTAATGTGTCCGAACTGATATGATTTATCGGTGCCGCTTGGTGGTTGTCTTCGTGGGCGAGCCGGGCGGCACTCTACACGGCGGGGGACTTCCCCAGTGACAGGAAGGTCTGTAGGGCAGCACTCCTTTGAGCTGCTGTTATTGCTCGTTGCATGTGCAATCTGCTGCATAACAGTTTGCCCATAAATTAGCTATGATATATGGCATCATACTTCCCATGCTATTTAGAATAGTGCGCTATATTTTGTGTACAAACATCAGTCCATTATAAATGTTGATCAAACGTTACACACATCAATTCCTTACAAGTGTCAGCAATACATTTCCTTCATGTGCTTTAAACATGATTCCAAAAAGCACTGTCATCGATTTTAAACTTGCAAAAAGAGTGGGCCGCCTGGTGTTTTGAGTGCTATTTGAGTGAATTTGCTGCCTTGTTAGTGAACTGACCATTTATTGAGTTATAAGTACTTTAACTTTGCCTGCTTCTATCATGAAACATTTGTCATGTTCCAATACATCAGAAATCATCAGAATAACTTCTTGTCCACAAACCGGTGTATGCATTTCTATGAATTTTTCATATTTATTAACACTAATGATGTAGATCTGATTTGCAAATTTATAACAGAAAATATCATCAATACAGGATTCCATTCTTGAAAATATAGTAATTTAAACATGTTATTGTTCTTTTACATTTCAACATGTTAAGTTGGGTTACATTTTTTATTGTAAAAAAAATACATTGCATGAAATTTTTACAACTTGATGTTTTGGTTTTGTTTCTCCAAAGGGAGGTTAGGCTAGGTTAGGTTAGGTTATGTTGCATTTTTTTTTTACTATCGTATCCTATGTCACCTAATTCAAAGCCTTTTTTGGTGCTATTTTGCTCAGAACCTGAAATGTAGGCATTTGTATAGAAAATGAGTGTTGCCATCATCTGAGTCACATTCATAAACATTGCATTGAAATCATACATTCCACGAATTCATAAAACACCTTAAAACACAAATTTACCAAAATGAGCAGTAATATCATGTTCATCACATTCTAAACATTGCATTAAACAAATTCAAGAAATCAGAAAGTACCTTAGGCTGTAAATTTACCAAAAGGTGTGCCAGCCCCTGAACGGAAATGCAACACTAGGTGCCCCAATCCTGGGCAGAAAAAGCACTAAGAGCAGTGGAATGAAAATATTAATAAAAGTAAACTAAAAACACCTCTTCTTGAAGACAAACGTGGTAGTTATGTGATATTAACATGGAATCCCTCAGCATAAATCAGAAAAAGGCATGGACTGGACTTGTTCAAGCTTACCTGCAAACTTCTTCAACTACTGTTCCTTTGGAAATTTTATAGGCTTAACCCAGATGAGCCCCTGTGGCTCTTATTAAGCGTTAATACTTTATGACTTTTATCATTAAATATCAGCAAGCTATTTAGTCACTATTTAAAATCACACCAATCTGCAGATACATCAGAATTTGCGAAGTACGAAAAAAACGAATCAGTACGACGTCACATGAGATTCGCCTCCGGATTAAACACTGCGCGCAATTGCACCACAAATGTCTCACCTCCGTCACATTTGTTTCTGTAACCTCAAATTTAGACTTTATGCGCTGGAATTTCTGTAACTAAAATTTTTTCTTTCGATGTTACGATTTTGGATGTTCTGAGGAACGCCCATCACGATTTGTGGCATTTAATGCGCGCTAGTGTCTATCAAGTCTCTCCAGACACATTTGGTGATCGGTTTCGGTCGCCTCCTGGTATTGGTTCAGCATTGGTTAGCTACCAGTAGTGTCATAGGCCCAGTATAGTTGGCCTCCCAGTATAGGTTCAGCGTATTTCAGCTACTAGTAGAGTCAAAGGCTCAGTATAAACAAGAGCAGTAGTACCCATTTCAGTTATGGCTGTGTCATGCGTGCTCCTCAACAAGGGACGTTTGGCCATGCAGATGGGAAGGAAAATACAAAACCCAATAAGATCCGTTGATCATCGTCATGCTACCTCCTTGTTCACATGTCATGTCAGGTCACCTGCCGGTATAAGTCTTGGTATAGGTCCCGTATGGTCATCGCGCACCATATGTCCAGCATTGGGCAGCTTCCAGAGTAGGTTCAATACCGGTCACTTACTAGTATAGGCTCAGCATTGGTCAGTTGGCACTATATGTTCATCATAGGTCAGCCACCAACACAGTTCCAGTACAGGTCAGCCACCAGTGTTAAGCTCCAGTATGGGTTCCTTCTCAATGTACGTATGGAATATGTCGCCCCTTCAATATATGTGGATAATTGTGTATTGCAATTGATACTGATACAGCGTTGCAACATCAGCGTTGCAACATGCAATGTGCAATGCTTACCATACTTAGGAACACCAGTATCCTCTCAATTCCTGTGAGAATTTGTAGTAATAAGCAATACATAGTCTATGCAGGGTACATGTGACACCAGCTTACAGCATCATCCCTGTTGGCGATCTTGCACTTATTCCTCTCAGCACATGTTGAGATATGGCAGCAGCGCAGCCACGGAGACATAGGAGGAGATACCCCTCCTCTGGTGAGGTAGACCTTTTCTGTGTCCCACTGAAAGCTGATCGGCGCGAGAAATTTCCCCTCCTTGAACACTGGCTCTCCTTGAGGTTATACGAGCTCCTCCACTGAGTGTAGGTCAGTTAGAGTTGAACTACATTACTAGCGCTGTCAAATGCCAACCCACTTGCTTTTAACCAGCAGGAAAATCTGTCAGATCCAGCTCAGCCCTGGGAAGATGCCTTTTGTAAGACATGTTTGCTTTCGAACGGCATTTCCTACTCCTAGAAAGGCGGAATAAACACGATTATCCACATCGTTTTCCTTCTTTCCCCGCACTACTTCAGCTTGTCACATTCTCCAGTTGTGATCTTTCCGGTGAGTTCTTCATTGTCATGGTTTTGAGCGCTTAATGCTGGTGTCGCGCACGGTGCTATGTTGTCGGCAGTCGTGTAGGAGCGATAGGAAAAGTTGGAGGACAAATTTCACGGGGTTGTCTGAAGGGACTCCACCAATGGAGACAATTCCAAATAGATGCACTCGAGTGTTCCTGAGGGGGCGCCTTCGGACGAAAAGGTCAGGAGGCGTGTATTCGAATATTCTACAGGGGCGCATTTCCCAGTCGGAGGAGCGAATCTACTGCCAGTATCTACTGCTGTGTGTCTGTGTAACCGCACACTTGTTTGACTCACTAGACTGCGTCATAGTTTCCTCGCAATACGAGACGGGTGCTAATTGAGGCACTCCTGTTCCCCCACATAAGATACTGTGTATCTGCCTGTGGAAGCTGTAGCAGAGGCCAGAAACGGTGCATTAAAAATGCATCAACTTCGATGCGAGAATTGCCGCTGGCTTGCACTACCGTGATCATGTGTCGTGAACGTTGAAATAACTATAATGGTTCTAATTGGAGGACTATATATAGGGAGATATTCACTCAGTTTTCAACATCATGAATGAGCTGAAAAAAATGAAGTCAAAATGATGAATGAGTCCCATGAATTTAAAATCATGAATGAGTCCCAGAACTCATTCGCGGTGAATTCAACTGTCGCTCAATTTTGTAGCAACGGAGCACCAGGGCCACGGCTAACAGTGAGCCCCAGGTAACACGATGCCACACAGAATTTGTGCTCCGCTCCTTCATATCGCTAGCTTGTCGGACGTGGAAAAAATCTTCCTTCAGATGTAAGGAACTCAGGTGGCTGCAATGTTTTCAGACGAAGGCATTCGGTCATACTGTGCATGTCCGAGCCCTAACTGCCGGCTTCCGGAACATCGCTTACCTCAACTCTACACTGTTCACTTGTGGTTATCGTGTATGTTCGTGATGATGGTTTGTGCTGTATGTTAGTGCACAGCTGTAACTGACACTAAAAACTCTACTCGGGAGGATTTGAAATCATTACATTTGCGTACTACCAGGGTGCATGGCATAACCACCTCCGTATACTGGCAGGATACGTTACCTGCACCTGTCTATCACCAGGTTGCGCTAGTTGCACCTGTGTACCACCAGGGTGCATGACCTACACTCCTGTGCGGTTGCAGGGTGCATGCGGAGAAGAGGCTCCGACTACAAGGGAGAGGCGACCACCACTGAGTCCGGCAAGGCCTGTCTGAAGTGGACCGACCCCCTGCTGAGGGACCTCACGCGCCAACTCAACCTCAACACGGCCGACATCGGGGTCAGCTACGGCTCTGGCTTTGTCGCCACCCACCACAGCCACTACTGGCCGTTTCGCCTACTCTTCCTCCGCTGTCACAAGCAGTCCAGCCTCACAATCACAATCGACCCGGCCGCCCAATCACAATTGCGCCAACCCACAATCAGAATCAGTCCGACGTCACAATCACAACCAGTCCAGCCTCCCGATCACAATCCGTCCAGTTCTGCATACGGGTGCACGCCTATCCCTGATCCCCGAGGACGTGCTCCAAACCGAATGCCAGGCTGCGATGTGACCTGATGTAGCGTTTGTTAGTTAGGTGGCGCGGCCAACTGGCCTGCGATTGGTCACAGTCGGCATCACACTGGAAGGATGGCACTATCCAGTTTCACCCTTCAGCTTCACTCGGTGTGAACTGGCGGGTTGCATCATGCAGTTCTTGCTGCGGGGCGGCCATTTGCGCTCATTATTTTACTGTGCGGAGTGACGGCTTCTTCACAAGGCGAGGTGGGGTAGCCCGCCGTGGTGGCTTGGCTCCTCCGCTCCCCATCACCTCAGCGAGCGTCCACCGCCAGATGGGGCCACAGCTCAGAGGAAGATCTCTCATTAGTCCACGATCAGAGGAGAGTCGCTCACAAGTCTACGATCAGAGGAAGATCGCTCACTAGTCCACGATCAGATGAAAGTCCCTCACATGCCCACGATCAGAGGAAAGTCGCTCACATGCCCACTATCAGAGGAAAGTCGTTCACTGGTCCACGATCAGAGGAAATAGATAACTTCTCTTCTCACCGATAAGGGCATACAGGGAATAAACAGCAACATTGCTTGTTATTTGGTCGGTAGATGATCAAGAAACCACTCGACTCACCACCAGAAACAATACTTAACCCTCGCCCGTATAGGGGGGTTGGTGCACCCCCTAAGGTTTTTGTGCATCCCTTCAAAACCGATGAACGGATCGCTCTGGGATTTCCAGTACCCTCTGCGGCAACCTTTTGACGACTTTTGGTGAACTTTTTTGGGAGGTCATGTCAGGTCACGGAGTTATGAGGTCATAAAGGGGAGCACCTCCGACCAGTTTTCAACAAATACGTGATTATCGCACCTATTGAGCTGACCTACGGTAATCTTTCGTGCTGAATTCGAATTCAGCGTCCATTTTTATCCTAGGGAACTTTAAACTTCGAAATTGGAACCACTTTTCAAAAAGTTGGATATTTGGGGTCACGGCATTGACCTCATTTGCTGCATGACATATTGGTACAATCACATCGTGTGACATGTCGTTATGTTCGCAAGGTCCCAATAAACATATTTCCTGCCATTTCGTGCATATTTAGGCAGTAGTTTCGATATAACTGACGATTGTCTTTGGAAAATACAAAAAAAATCCATTTTATACATTTGACCTGACCTGGAAGGTTAACCATTGACCTTAGAAGGTCATACTGAATTCCAATCGCGAGATCTCGGCCAGATCTATAACTTTGGTCTTTGGTTCATTTTCGTAACATGCACGGTTTCGAATCGCCAGGGGGGGTCGTACCCCCCCCCTATACGACCGAAGGTGGTAAAATGCCGAATGCTGGCGAGGGTTAACAGCTGTTTAGCAGTGACCTACTTTGCTTCAAAGACCTGCTTGGTGCTCACGAAGTCGATGAAAATTACAGCAATTTCTGAAAACAAACGCCTAAGTATTTTTAAAGCCATCACACAGGACGTGGCGAACAGGAGTGCCCCTCACACTCACACCCCACAACAAGAAGGAAATCGCGATGCGCATCGCTAACAAATTTGCTATCTTCAAAATTAGTTCGGATGACGGAAGGAAGCAAAGAAGCTACGAAATACGAGTGTTGAATATACGCGGCGTCTTTGTGGGATGGCGGGTCTAATCTCAACCTTTCTTTTACCGCTGTGCCGCTTGCAGGACCACAACTTCTGCCGCAACCCCGACGGTGACGACCGACCGTGGTGTTTCATCAGCTCGGGCGACTACGACTTCTGCGACATACCGCGCTGCAAAGATACAAAGGACACGCGTGAGTGTTGCAGCGTCTGCGACAGCTCTTGTGAGTGTCGCAGCGTCTGCGACAGCTCTTGTGCGCTCTTGTGCGTCATTGACAGCTTCAATGCGCCCTTGGCAGCCCTTGTGCGCACTTGACAGCACGTTTGAGCCACTGTGCGCCCTTGCCAGCCCTTGTGCATTCCTAGCAGCCTTTGTGCGCCCTAGGCATCCCTTGTGCACCCTAGGCAACCCCTGTGCTTCCCGAGCAGCCGTTGTGCGTCGTTGGCAGCCCTTGTGCGTCGTTGGCAGCCCTTATGCGTCCTTGGTAGCCCTTGTGCATTCCTAGCAGCCTTTGTGCGCCCTAGGCATCCCTTGTGCACCCTAGGCAGCCCCTGTGCTTCCCGAGCAGCCGTTGTGCGTCGCTGGCAGCCCTTGTGTGCCGTTGGCAGCCCTTATGCGTCCTTGGTAGCCCTTGTGAGCATGCTACTACGCGAATGCATACGATGCTACTTCAGGCCATTCTCTGTGCTGGAGTGGACGAGCAACCTTCACCCTCTTTCTTCGCTTTGAAATACTTTCGCAGGTCATGTCGAGATCTATACCTGCGAGTGCCTCCTGCCTACTCGTACTCTCGTTCTCTCTCATCATTGGAAATGATTACTGTTTCATTATTAAATGAGTTTGGCGCATGCCCTGATTCTATTCAACTTCCTGATTGGCTCCATTGTGTGGAAATTCCCCGATTGGATGCACCTGACCATGCGTTGCAGGTGCCATGGAGGACACGGTTCGCTCCACAGCTCGAGAGGAGAAGGAAAACTGCGGAGAGAATATGTTCCAGGTAACCCCACAAATTTTCGACCAATTGCACTCACCAGTTGTTTACGAAAACTTTTTGAACGCATGGTGATTAAGAGACTTTCATGGCAACTGGACACAAATTCACTTCTATCTCCCTTTCAATGTGGTTTTCGGCGAGGACGCAGTACAATAGATCATCTTATTCGATTAGAGACAGACATCCGCCTAGGCTACAAAAAACATCAACACACTGTCGCAGTATTTTTGGACATCAGCAAAGCTTCCGATGTGGTTTTCAAACCAGCACTCCTCTTCAAAATTCAACAACTCGGCATAAAAGGACACTTAGCACATTATTTAATAGGTTTATTATCTGGTTCGCGTAAATTCAACATCAGGTGCCGTTCAGCCATTTCCGATCCACATTTTCTTGAAAACGGACTACTGTAGGGGGGTCCGGGTCACGTCTGGCTGGGCGGTGTCGGAGCGGTCTCTGGGGGGCACTGGCGGCACTGCCGGGTGGATGGGTCGCTGTGCGGGCGACTGCGGCCGGCCGCCGCCGGCGGGCCGGCTGGATGGTTGGTGCCGTGTGTCCCCTCGCCCACCGCTTCTGTAACAGCTCCGACATCCTTCCAACCTTGCTGCGGCCCGTCGCCACCACTACACGAATTTATATAGCGAGGCCAGGCTCCTATCCACATCACATACACCCGTGAGTGCGCCCGGCTGGTCATGTAGCGAGGAGGGGTTGTGGGCTTCGGGTGTGACGTGACACTGATGGATGGCCATGATAGAGGTACACCACCTGGGTACTGCCACCGCCGCCGGCACCCGTCCATTTACAGGACCCACCCGTGTACCCCCAGACAACAACACATCCACCATCCACTCACCCCCCCGCACACACACGGCATCGACGTTCTCGGGGCAGCCAGATGCAAGCAGGGCCCGGGTAACATCCAGTACAATTTTGGCAGTGAGGTTTCTGACAGCTGAATACTTGCGTTGAAATCGAACCAATTCCACTGTTCCTTAAGACTACCCCTTTAAACATGTATGCAACAGTCACTCGCTCCTCTCATTCCCCACGATCATTCGGTCCCTAATAATACGAAAACGAGTTCGCCTACAATTTTACCCTCCAGTGTTACGCAAGCATTTAGCGAGTCGTACTCCCTTTCACTGGGGACTTGGTTAGTCCCGAATGCATATTAATTACCCGCTCCGAGGCCTACTTGTAAACGGCTGACGCGACTCTCCTGATTGCATAATTTGTATATATTGACGTTACTGCCTTATGGCTTTGCAACACTGGTCGGTGAAACTTTCCCTTGGCTTCTGTGCTGTCTTATAACTGAACTCAGGTATCAATGGCCAACTTACCTAACCTTACCCAATCGACGCCATGCCTGGCCTTACACGTTGAAGACATGCGACCGGCGTCACGTATCCCACGGGTGGGCACGGATTCCTTACCACGTTGGGTACGTCCCCTGGTTGTCGTTATACCCTAGCCGGCCCTACCCTTTCAGCCCCGGGACTTACGGCATGCCAAACCAGTCCGGTGCATCCCCCATCCTCTGTACCATCCGTGCCCACGTACAGCGAACGGAGGAGGACACATTACCCGGCAGTGTTTTGCCTATATATCATATTGTCCGGCGCCGAACTTCCGGCGAACGCAATGTGGGGCCCCTCTAGCGGGCCCTCCCACATGCATACCATGCTCGCCCCCTCATCTGCGCCCTTGGGTCACAAAGGTCAGCGGGATTTTGCGGTCAAGAGATACCTCAGCCTAGTTAGCAGTTACCACTTGAATGGCGCCCATGAGTAACAATCAGGAGAGTTTCGTCATTGCGCCCTTTCGTCGTGCCCCCCCCTTTGAGGAAGAGAGGGCCAAAGACCCATCACGGTCGACGCCCGAGGACACATCGTCCATAGGAGGGCAGCTGGCAGACTGTCTCTCTCGCTCGCTCTGCGGGGGTCGTCAATCTCTTCTCTCGTCCATCCCCTATCTCCGTAAATTCGCCCGAGTGAAAAGAGACAGAAACAGACAGATATTTATACTGAAATCAAGAGACAAAGACTGAGGTTGAAATCAATGACATATTTTTACAGGAAACTTTGCATCCATTTCCTTCCCATCAAGGTATGTATTTGGAGTCCAGGGGACTCCAAGTCTATTCACATGAAACAACATCCACATTTCCATTTATTCCTACGCTAAAATAGAAAAGAAAGGAAAGACATTGAAATACACCTGGGACACCAACTATTTCTACACACACGCACTTTTGCCACCAACACACACACATCTCCCCCCCTTTCCCCCACACACACGGAAGACGCCAGGGCCGGTGGGGTTGGTGACGCTGGGACGGTGGTGGTGGAGGGTGAGGCTGCATGACGCCGAGCATCACTCACATGGCGATGGTGGGTGGCAGGTGGCCTCGGCTGAGAGCTTCTTCTCCTCCATCCGAAAACTCAGCCATTTTCCCACCGATTTCCTTGAGTGCGCCGGTCCGGCGTCCACCGCCGCGCGTCTGCCTCCCCTGCGTCTCTCTCCGTTCCGTCCTGTTCTCCCCTCCACCGTGGCGCGCCCATGAGTTTTACTCTCCCCTCATCGCCTCCGGCTTTGGGTACTTTCTCTGTCTCTCTTCCATTTTCTTTCTCCGCGAATGTTCTAGTAGGTTCGGCTGCTGCTCCGCTTCCGCCGCGGGCCGGTTCACTCCACCTTTCCCATGTGTCACGCAGGTGTTCGGGACGTGCCCGGCCGCCTCTCGGTTGGCCTTCAAAGCCGCCTGCAGGCCTGCCTCTGGGTCGGTTTTGTTTTCGCCGGACACCTGTGCTGGGGGAGGGCGCCCGGCCATGCGGCGGCGCGAAAGCTAGTTTCTGGCCGTCCGACTTTTTTGACGAAATGCAAAGCGCCTTACGCTACCACAAGGAAGTTGCATATCACCAGTTTTATTTAACATCATCATTAACGACCTTTTCGCCGACATGCCTCCAAATGTATCGTATTCCCTATTCGCCGACGATAGTGCAATTTGGTGCTCGGACCAAAATTATGAACATTGTTTGATTCGGCTGCAAAATGCTCTAAACAGGATACACCAATGGTCCATGAAGTACGGATTCAATTTTTCGGCTCCCAAATCTGCATCCATTATTTTCAGCAAATGCACTCCCTGTCCAAACCCAGAAACACAGCATCACCTCGGGCAAAATGAGATATCTTTTGTACATTCATTTAAATTTCTTGGTGTTATTTTTGATCGCAGACTTTCAAGGCATAAACACATGAAATACGTCCAGAACAAATGTTTACACCGACTAAATTTATTTCGCTGCATTACATCCACCCCAATGGGAGCCGATCGTCACACTCTTACAACTATATAAATCCTTAGTACTCCCCATCATTGAATACGGCTCAGTAGTCTATGCTGGTGCCAGCCCATCCTCCTTACACATTTTAGACACCATTCAAAATAAATTTATCCGTATCGTACTCGGTGCAATGACTACTTCACCCATCATTTCTTTACAAGCAGAATCGGGAATTCCTCTACTAGCTCTCCGTAGAATGCAGCAAACACTTTGGTACGCCTCCAAAATTCAATTTCACGCAAACCACCCCACACACGCGTCATTACAAATTCTCCCAAATTTACATCATGATTATTTAGGTCCAGCCGAAAGGCGAACTGATCTCACTATAGCTTCTCGAGCCGAAACGTTTTCTGAACAACTTAATTTCACTATTCCACGCATTAATTCTATTTCTCCATTAGCTACACCACCGTGGCAAATAGCCGAACGACACATTCTGTATCTCACCACCACTCCAAAATCACAGCTTGCCCAGAATATACTAACCAAAAATTTCCTCAAATTTCGGACTCGTTATCACCACGTACCACCACCACGTATCTCACCACCACCACGTTTATACTGACGGTTCTAAAAACGCTAACCTTACCGGCAATGCAATAGTTTCTGGAACATATAAAAAACAACATCGATTATCAGACGGAACATCAATTTTCATCGCTGAATTGCATGCCATCCTCATTGCCCTCCGTTATATTCGCAACCGCTTTCTCTGCCACCCCATGCGCAGCATCGTCATTTGTTCGGACTCCAAATCTGTTTTACAATCTCTTTCGTCACTTTCATTTTCGCACCATTGTCATATTTCTATTTATGAAGCACTAGGAACACTTAAATTGATGGGCGTGAAGGTCCGTTTCCTTTGGGTGCCCAGTCACTGCGGCATCCCAGGAAACGAGGAAGAAGATCATCTCGCAAAATAATCATTACAACTACCACATATCACAGAAATCCCACCACATTTTGACGCCATCAAATCAACAATACGAGGGAAAATTCGGTATTTTTGGAACCAAACCTGGACAAAAAACACAAACCATACACAATTACGGAACATTAAGCTAGTCGTCGATATCCGGACACCATCATTTCACATCAACCGCCACGAAGAAAAAGTCCTATCGCGCATCCGCGTAGGACATACTTACCTCACACATCGATTTATTTATTCTGCTTCACCTCGGCCTTCATGTCCATCATGTAACACTCATCTTACAATCCCACACATATTACTACACTGCCCGCAATATCATAACCATAGAAAACCACTGACCGATTACTGCCACGCACACAGCACCCCTTTCTCTTTGCCCTCACTGTTGGGGAATGATCACCTGGTTCTCATCAAACTTCTTTTCATGTTCCTACGACAAACCAACTTGATCCAAGAATTATAAATTGACTTTAACGATTTAATACATTGTGAATTTTCATCAACGGCGCGAATTGGTTTGAGGAGGCCGAAGCGCCTAAGTTAACAAAACGAAATAACGTACGCAACGTACTCCAGTTTCCGATGGCCCTAGAAATTGCCGCCCGCCGCTCGAGACCGCGCGCCCGCAGTGTTGCCGGAGCTTCTTCTTCGACAGGCGCACCGGCCACTGCGTCATCCGGCACACCGCCGTCAGGCGCCGAAGAGGCAGGGCCAGCCAGTCGGCGTTGTCCCCGCCGGCGATGCAGATGTTGTGCATGATGCAACAATTGTATGTTGTTACAGCTGAAATCCACGCCACAGCAACACAGCGGCGCAGCCAAGGAGGGTGGGTGGGTTTCTCTTTTCCATTGAGTTTTGTATTGGTCGGGACCTACCTTATAAAAATACTGGCTGCACCGCTGCATTCACAGATGATTGAACACCGGAATACATTTGTGTATCACATTGGCTTTGTTCGCCGCAAAGCAACCTTTTATCTACATATGTTAAAAATTAGCTTTATTTATACTTACGACACTATCTGCACGGCGAAGCGGACTTCATGAACCCGCAGTTGCTTGCCATCTACGGCCGGGAAGCGGCGTTTCAGTATTCCGAATGTTTGTTCGACGCGCACGCGCGTGCGGGCATGCGCATCGTTGTAACTGGGAAAATGTGCAAAATGTTAATTTCGCTTTGTCAAAGAAGAATAGAACAAGTTTGCCGGGGCTCTCCTCTACCCTCCTACCACTCCTATCATCCTTCTACATGTAGTGAACGTTTATTCTTCATGTTCACAGTTAAATCATGCCATCAGACATCTTCTTCACTTGTTACATACGTTTGGAAACTTGTGCCCCCTGGCAGGCAAGCCTTACCAGGGATCATGAAAAGATGCCTCCAAAGCAATATGTAAATTGCATTATGCGGTTATCGAGGGGCTGTCGCACAAAAACATATATTTCATAAATGGTGACACATATTGTTAAACATGACTGTACCTCTTCTCTAAGTCCGTTGTCTGGTGGTCGTACGGCATCATTAACCAGGGCAGAAGGGGGTAGGCAGAATCACCAAGGATGGCCCCCCTCCCCCTTGTCCTGGTCACCGGCCGTTCGGCGGACATCCTGGAAAAATATTTTAATTTAAATGATAGCTTTGCATTGATCATATGGCATGGTTATTCAAGCTACACGCCACATCCCAAGAAGGGGGATTTCGTCACACTGGATTTCCCATCTGGATACTCTGGCTAGCAAGGGGCACATCAAGGAATTGCCATGGAGGCACATGTCCAAGGGGTGCCACCTTCCCATGGAGGCACAATCCCCAATGCCCCCCCCCCCCGCTGTTCGCCCCTGTAGTTAGCTACCTGTGTGCTCGCATTCCTAACTCGTCCTGGGCTGCGTCATTGACTCGGCAAACATTTCGCTCATTCGCTCACAGAGTGGGCAGGTCGGAGGTGCGCATGACGCGCGAATCATGCCGGCGTTCGGGTGCGTGCACCGGGGGGTGGAGTAGGCTGGCGGTCCGGACCGTGCACCGGGAGGTGGAGTAGCTGGCGGTCCGGACCGTGCACCGGGAGGTGGAGTAGCTGGCGGTCCGGACCGTTGCACCGGGAGGTGGAGTAGCTGGCGGTCCGGACCGTGCACCGGGAGGTGGAGTAGCTGGCGGTCCGGACCGTGCACCGGGAGGTGGAGTAGCTGGCGGTCCGGACCGTGCACCGGGAGGTGGAGTAGCTGGCGGTCCGGACCGTGCACCGGGAGGTGGAGTAGCTGGCGGTCCGGACCGTGCACCGGGAGGTGGAGTAGCTGGCGGTCCGGACCGTGCACCGGGAGGGGGAGTAGCTGGCGGTCCGGACCGTGCACCGGGAGGTGGGGCGGTCGGAGGCCGTGCACCGGGAGGTGGAGTAGCTGGCGGGCCGGACCGTGCACCGGGAGGTGGAGTAGCTGGCGGTCCGGACCGTGCACCGGGAGGTGGAGTAGCTGGCGGTCCGGACCGTGCACCGGGAGGTGGAGTAGCTGGCGGTCTGGACCGTGCACCGGGAGGTGGAGTAGCTGGCGGTCCGGACCGTGCACCGGGAGGTGGAGTAGCTGGCGGTCCGGACCGTGCACCGGGAGGTGGAGCAGCTGGCGGTCCGGACCGCTGGAGGCTGGCGGCCATGGCATTCAGTGATGTCTGGTGATGTCTGGAGATGTCAGTGATGTCAGTGATGTCTGGAGATGTCAGTGATGTCTGGTGATGTCTGGAGATGTCAGTGATGTCAGTGATGTCTGGAGATGTCAGTGATGTCTGGTGATGTCTGGAGATGTCAGTGATGTCAGTGATGTCTGGAGATGTCAGTGATGTCTGGTGATGTCTGGAGATGTCAGTGATGTCAGTGATGTCTGGAGATGTCAGTGATGTCTGGTGATGTCTGGAGATGTCAGTGATGTCAGTGATGTCTGGAGATGTCAGTGATGTCTGGCGGTGTCTGGAGATGTCAGTGATGTCTGGTGATGTCTGGTGATGTCTGGTGATGTCTGGAGATGTCAGTGATGTCTGGTGATGTCTGGAGATGTCAGTGATGTCTGGTGGACAACTTCGGGATGTTCATGTGGACATCTTCTGCCACCGGCACACGTATCCGGATGTGGGTGCCATCCACACAGCCTAAGGAAAAGACATGAAGGGATCCTCCCATTATACGGCGATGAAAGGGGTCTTTTAACGCCAACCAACCGTGGTGTTTCCGGTGGTATTAGCTTTAATGGTGAGGTGGCATTTTTTGCTCTGTTTTTCAATACATGTCGAGAGCCCTCTCCCACACCTTGGTGTTCCCTCCCCTCTTTATGGCCTGCACTGTCCGATCCTGTCCCCTCCCTTAGGAAAAAGGACCTTGAGACAAGCTATCCCGGGGAGACTGCGAGTGAGTGGCACCTCAATCAAAGTTCGTCGGTGACACTGGTATCCACGACATTAACCGTTGAAATGTTTTTTTCCATCTTTAGCAGTGGCAAAGTGTCATCCGCTAGATATTTGTTACGTAAACAAAGGGTTACGTAATCCGGCTTATGTGGCATTCGGTTATATCGAATAAGAAAGATAGAAAAGATGAGACGCCGGCAAACAACGAACGTGGCGTAAAGGGTCGATACATACATACACAGGTGAGACATACAGACATACATACATACATACACTACAATCAGAAGGACATTTGAAGGGTGGACAGCTTCGTCGCCTGCGAAGAGGCTCTACTGCTCACCTGAGACCTGAAACGAAGCGGAGGCCTGACGCCCACGGAGAGTCGTGGGCGTCGAGCCCGACCTTGTATGTGTAGGTGTATGTTTGAGTCAAAGCTTGGAAAAACCTGAGAAGGGGATAAACCAAGCAGCTTGGAAAACCCGTAGGTAAAATACCAAGCGCAATTTATAACGAGAACCGTCCGCGTTGGCCAAATTGGATCGGTCTCTGCCTACCTAGTGTGAAATATCCTTTATGTATGTGTTTTTTTCGACGGCTGAGAGGAAAACATGTGTAACGCAGTCATACAACTAACGTATGGTGCAACGCGTGTCACGTATTCTTCAACTTCACATCAAATCAGGTTGAGCCAGGTAACGTGTGACGGAGAAATCAAATCAGTTCTGAAAGTTTGGTATCGTGTAAAAATCGGACGAGCAGCTCGAGGAGTGCCGGGTGGTCATTCCCGAGGAGTGCCCGGAGCGATATTTGCGTATGGTTGCGGTTGAAATAGTGGAGAATAGCGCGGCGATGAGGAGCATATGCTGGACATGTGAGTAATACGTGGGCGGCAGTGATGCGAACTCGGCATGTAATGCAAATCGGGGTCAACGTGATCGATAAAAATATCATTGTGTGTTAAGCTGGTGTGTCCGAGGCGAAGTCTGGCGAGTATCACCTCATTCAATCGGGAGTGCTGGTTGAAAGAGGGCCAGTTGGAGAGTGTGGGCTTGACAGTGTGTAGGTGTGTGGGGTCGTGTGACGAGCACGACTGAGATATTTGTGGAATAACATATTGGCTAGAGTAAGGAGATCAACGGGTTGCACTGGGGCACAAATATTCTGAGGGAGGTCAATTGCCGCCCGTACAAGGCCGTCCGCGCGTTCGTTACCCGGGATACCCCTGTGTCCGGGGATCCAGAGAAGGGTGAGCTGAAGGTGTGCATAGTTGAAATGGTAGAGTTGTCGGATGGCGTGGAGTGTGGGGTGTGTGGTGTTGTGTATGGCCGCGAGGGCGTCAACGGAGGATCGTGAGTCAGTGCAGATTGTGGTAGGGGTAGTGATGTGTCGTGCGATGATGCCTTGGAGGCAAGTGAGTATGGCGACTGATTATGCTGTGTATACCGAATGATGTAGTGTTAATTTGGTTTGGCCAGTGTCGGGCCCACCGCACCAGGCGGCGCCCGTACCATTGCTGGTACGTGAGCAGTCAGTGTAAAATAATGTGTGTTGTGGGTGAGCCTCTTGATATTAAACAAAAATTGACTTGAACGTCGATAGGGGTAAGTAGGGTTTTGTTGTGCCGAAAGAGATACTCGAGTTTGGGGTGTTTCATGTGCCAGAATGGGAGAAGGCGGAATTCGGTCAGGGGTTACATCGGGAAATTTTAGTGTGGATGTGAGAACCTGCTTTAAGTAAATAGCAATGCGGTATTTATTTTTGTTTTTTGGAGCGCCGAACCGGGGGTTCAGACCATGCGACATTGGAGGGGTGATTTAGTTCTGTTGTTGTCCTGAAGTGGTATCTAACGAGTTGTAGTGTTATGTGGTGTTGTAGGCTAAGGGGATTGACCTCACCCCGGAGACTGGTGGTAGGTGTGGTGCGTTGTGCTCTGGTGATGACGCGGAGTGCGTGATTTTGTGTGCATTCTAGTGATTTGGTGATTGTGGGGGATATATGATCGAAGATAAACGCATTGTATTCCAGGATTTAACGAATCAGGGCAATATAGCCTGTGTTAAGAGTAGTCCTGTCTGCACCCCAGTGGCGACCGGAGATGCAGCGCAGGATATTAAGACGAACAGCACAGCGCTGTTTAATATAGGTAATGTGGGGCCAAAACAAAGTCCTTTATCGAGGATAACTCCGAGATATTTGAAGGAGGCTTGGAGGGGGATAATTTAATCACGATAGCAGAGCGGTTTATTAGGGTGGATATATCTCAGAAGCCGAGAAAAATCATTGTGACCGATTTAGTGAGGGAGATCTGTAGCCCCCAGAGGGAGCACCATGAATCAGGGTAATTCATGGCGAGTTGTATGTAATGGTTAGCTGTGTCTGCTATTGGATGGGTGCACCAAATGGCTAAATCATCGGCGTATATAATATATTTTAGAAGGGGAGAAATCAGGGGAAGTTGGTCTAAAGCATCGTTAATCATAATTAGAAATAGGGACATGACGCTGGCTTGCGGGACGCCTTGCTCAATAGTGTGGGGCTGGGTATAGATGTTGCCGGAACGGACGACGAAGGAACGGTTTTCGCGAATGTTGGCGATGAAGGTGGTCATTCTGCCCATTATACCAATTTGGTGCAATTTAATTAAAATGGCACAGCGGTGCACTTTACTAAACGCGGATTTCAGATCTAAAAAATGGTGATAGTTTCGGATTTTGTCGCGAAACCACGCTGGATTGAATGGACGATTTCGAACAGGTTGTCAGCGGTACTTCGCCTTGGCCGGAAGCCGCTCTGAAAAGAGCAGATAATTTTGTTGTCTTCAAGATAGACTCTGATTTATCCATTGACCATGCGCTCAAATATTTTGCAAGCACAACTAGTGAGAGAGATAGGGCGATTCCTGAAGGGGAGGTGTTGAGCTTTCAAAGGTTTAGCGATAGGAATTATATACGCTGTTTATGATGCAATTCTCGGCTCGGTGGGGTACCGAGCCGAGATGAGGCGACGCTAGGAACATGAAAAATGTGGTGCTGCAAAGATAAAAAATAAGCGTTTATCTTGATATAATTTTTTTTTTCATTTTAAGTAGGTGCAAGAAACACAGATTTATCAATATTGTCCATTATCCTGTTAAAACACACATTTTTCCGAAAATATCCACAATTAAAACCGCATCCACTATGTTGCGAGATGCGTGGAAGCTTTCCGCGATATCCTGTAGGCTCTAGTCCTCGACCGAAGTCTAATTGCTACGTCAGAGAACCAAGTATGTTTCATAGTGGTGGGTAAAAGCTTTGACCAAACACAGACAAGCACTTTCTGTTACAGCTCCTTCTATTGGAGACATCAAGCGTGTCAGCTGGTATGTCGATGCAGAACTGGCGCTCTAACGACACGTGAGCGGCTGCTTATCGGTAAGTAAATGTGAAATGAACAGAAAATGTAAATGCGTAAAGGAGGCATCCCGTCAGAACTGTGTGTGTCGGGACCGGTAGAGCACCTGGAGTCCTACCGAAGACACAAAGTTTCTACCGATGGCTCCAAGAGCACCACAAGAGCAATGTGCGCATTTGCGTGCGGTACTAATGTACGTGCGTGTTATTTCCCTGCCTGCGCCTTGGCGTTTAGCTCGGACCGCACCACTCCCACTGCGTTGCCATTGCTGCATGCGATATGGCCACGACGAACGTGCATGCACGTCTCCGGAACGGCGCTGCGGCCGGTGCGCAGCGCACAACTCAACACCCGACATATCGACATCGACCGTACAGTGTCTCGTACCGTACAGTGGGCGGTGCAGTGACACAACGGCCGCAACGGCAACAGCAACGACCGCAACGGCAACAGCACAGGACAGTGCAGATGAGGTACCGAGTGCGTCCGACTCTGAGGTCAGTTCCGATGGAATGTCACTATCCATGGCCAATGAAGATAGCAATGCATCAATGTATAATCGCACCGACATACCAACTTTCGCGCGAACGTGTGACCGGTTTGGTAAATCTGACATGCAATCTGCGTATCCCTGCAATCTGCAAGACCTGCAATCTGCAATGACCTGCAATCTGCAATCAGCGACTTGTAAATCTGCGGGCGCTGCGCAATTGACCGCTGGTTTCATTGACTTCTGGACAATGACAGAGAACACCGTGGGTATGCTGGCAGTAGATCGAAATATGTTCCGTCGTCAGAGGAAAGAAAAGCGGTCAAAAGGAAGCACAATCCAGTTTGACATCAAACACGTAGGTAATTTACGGCTCTTACTATGACGGGCTGGATAGGTATAGGTATTGGTTGGTAGATAGGTATTGATAGGTGTGTATGATGTTGGTGGATTGCTTTTTTGGAATTTAGCATGTGGTATTGGTTGGGGTGTTGAGAATCTTTTTGTCCAGGTTTATTGTATCTTCCCTTTACAGGCTTGACCCACTCTTATTAAGTCGGAACACTTTATGACTATATGCTTTCATATATGATCTATATTCAAGGTATATCATACATATATGATATGATATACAAGTATACATATATATATATATATATATATATATATATATATATATATATATATATATATATATATATATATACATATAAATATATATTATTCACATGGATGGACCTCATCGTGTCCGAAAATAAAGTTTTGCACAGCTTTTCAAACAGAAGTGGGGAAATAACATACGCTAAAAATGTTATACCGTAACAATATGTAAATAAACATAACAACATTCGTTCGTACCGCAGGGCTTCGAGTATCAGCAAACACTTGCTCCTGTGGAACAAAAGTAACTTTTTGGTGAATCACTCCATGGCCTCCTTTTATCATGCATGAAGTAACCATTTTATGACGATGGCACCATTTAGAACCCCCCCCCCCCCCACAACAGTGGAGCAATCGTGACGCTGCCGGTGCCGCTGCCTTGGTGGCCTGGCTTCATTCGATTTCCAAGACCACCGGAAACGCGGCCCATGAACAGGGACGCAGCTCCAAACGCCGTAGTGTTTATAAAACGCGCCAACGCCGTTCCTCCAGAACTGCGTGTCGCGCCGCCGTGGTCGGACAGTACTGGGCGCTGGGCGATAACAGCACTGGGCGGGCACGTGGCGGAAGTCGACAGCTGGGTGTCTCAGTTCACCACTCCAGCTCATACTGCAACTTGCCACTCGTACCCGACCGGGCCTTGGAAGACAGATAGACATCAGAGATTTGAAGCACACCAAAAAACATTTAAATTATATTACGCTGGTGCTGTCGCCTTTTTGTGTGGGAGATGGCAGCACGTGATCTAGAGACCGAGGAGAGCAAGGCTCGTGACAAACAAGTGAGTCGGTAAGCACCTCGTGAGGCTACCCAGCACGTGCTTAATACTATATAGTACGTGCACGTGCTTTGTGTGGCGACTTCTGATTGCATTAAAAAAAGTACGAAGACATGTCTAACATCTACGGAGACTTGAGGAATGCCCGTGCACATTGAACGGGATATTGGAGATAGTGTACATCTGGGTGGAAGGCTTCTAAGTTGATTACTGCACTCAGGAGGACATCATTCTGCATTGGAGGTCGTAATAGCATGTTCCCTTCCGAACATATTCCGAAATGATACCAGTTCTTGTAGTTCTTAGGTGTCCTTAGCGCCTCCAGAAGAGGCACCTGTGAGACGCCAACAGGTTCTATTCGTTTTCCTAGAAGGCCCTGGAGTTCTCCAAGTTCCCAGAGGCTTTGCAATTCCCAGGGACCCTCAAACTACAGCGGTACTCAATCTCCCAGGATCCCTGCACGTGTAATCGAACTGCAGGCACTATCGTATGTCTCCAAATGTGGCCGCCGGACTTTAAGAACACCCCAGTATTACGAAGCACGCCCAGCTTCAAGAGGACCCTCCAGATTGAAGAAGAATTCCAACATCGAAGGGACCATCCAGCTTACACGATGGCTGCTCCAGCTTCAAGGGTTGCCCTCCAGCTCCCAGGAAATACTCCTGTTACTAGCTGGTCCTCTAGCTGTTGAAACTCCCCCAGCTCCCCTCAGCTCCGCAAGTGCTCCAACTTATCAGAGGCTTTCCATCTTTCAAAGTATGTCTGCCGACTGTCTGGGGTCCTCAAACTACGAGAGGTCCCTTAAATTTTATAATTTCCAAGGCTCTCTGTCTCCGTGCCGTGAAAAGCTTTGTATAATTAGCCTGGTGATGTCGTAATTATGTAACATATTCCAACAATGATATCTTAGCATCTGTCAAGTATTCGGGGATCGAGCATCCGCCGGCTTGGGGTCTCAAGCGGCCCCTGTCAATGTTCATTGGCAGCCGGTGACGTCACCTGGGCGCAGATTTGGGTTCAGCCAGTTGTCACGACAGCAAGAAATAGTACTTTTCCGACTGTACTCCTGACTAGCAAGTGTAGGTGATATCTATAATGTATATGTCATGTGAAAGCTTGTTTCATGGTATTTCGATAATCGTGGCAAGCTTTAATATGATCGCGTTATTTATTGTGTAAATTGATGTTATTTATACCCATGTCACATCCATCGACACTATTTAACTTAAGCGCGACTGCGTAGCAATTGCTGGTAGCGCAGCTGGTAGCGCGTCGGTTTAATAACTCGCAGACGCCGGGTTCGAGGCCAAGGGAGGACGAAATTTGTGTTGGTATTGACCGGGAATCCTTCTAATTAGCGGCGCTAGATTATGATCTTGCTTACATGGGACGAGCTTTTGCATAAAGGGAAACGAAGCACGCAGATATTCTGTAGGGCTAGGGTTCGGCCACCACAACTTGTGCTATGGTTGATCACTTTTCTATACAACCAGCCATAGGAAGTACGGAACGCGTTCACGGCTTGGGACAGCGCGCAGCCCCCAGACTCACTGGCATGGACAGCGTGGGATCAGAGGCAGGGGCAGGGGCAGGGGCATGTTCCCCTGAATGGAATAATTTGAACCTTGACCCTACGGCGGTGCATGACAAATATTTAGCTAAAATTGACGTTTTCCCCACCCACCTGCACGCACCGGCCAAAATGCGTGGTACCGTCCTGCTTCTTGAGGTGTGCATACGGATGGTTATTTTTGAAAATTACTGGGGGGGGAATACATGATGGCAATGGGCAGACCAACATGGATTTGGGGCCGCACTCCATAAGGTCCCGTGCTAAAAGTTGAAATTATGGGGAAGCCAACATTGAGGGGGAACTTGCCCCCTCAAAAGGATGTAAAGCAAAACCCCTTAGTGTGCATATGATCATAGTAGGTGATTGGTTATCAAAACCAATCAATTGAATATGTTGCCGAACAGTGAAATGACTTGACCCGCACTGGGGTGAGTGATAGCGATGTCAGTTCCAAGCTCGGCTCCATGCCTCTCCAGAGACTATCCTCAGTGAGCACACGTCGCCAGGACTCTGTAAGCCTTGCTTTGACAAGGACAGACCTCGACTATGTCCGGATCCTCGCGAAATACATGATGGTAAATTGGTCTGTTAGTTAGTTATTGTGGTTTAGGGGCGCATCGACTGCACATGTCATATAGCGCCCATAACTCAGTAAGTTATGCATACAAGCGTGTAAACGTCACTTCGGACGAGTTATAAGACGATGTCGAATCTGTTCATAATAAAACTGGTACTAGCCACGTCTGCATCAGTATGTTAATGGCCGGTGTAAATCACGGAAAATATAATTTCCAAGAGGAATTTGAAACGTTGTCCCGGGTGAACAATGTCAGACTCGTCCCCTAATACTTCCCGAAGCGAGACAGAGGAAAGTCCAAAGTGACGTCTCCGTTCGTGGGCAAGTCGGGGACATGCAACTAAAATGTGTCGCACAGACATTGGTGCCATGCATTTCGGGCACAGCGGCGTCTCGCCACTGCCCAGAAGATATCGGTGTGTCGCATAGGTATGTCCCACGCGCAGGCGACACAGAAACCTCGTGACGTGTTTCTCCCCAGCATGTAAACTGTTTAGGAAATGCCTTGAAGAGGACCTGTTCTTACACCAGTTTGTAACAGAACCAACTAGGCAGGGCTCATTCTTGGACCTTGTCTTCTCGGATTTAAGTGATTTAGTTCAAGACTTGACTGTAGGAGAAACTCTGGAAAGAAGTGACTATAACATAGTGCGATTCAAGGCACATGTAGCAGGGACAATCAAGGATAATTTGGCAAAGGTTCCAAATTTTAACAGGGCAGACTTTGACTGCATGAGAGCGGCTTTAAGTGCCATGAAATTGGAAGAAGAATTCTCCGATTTAAATGCCTGTGAAATGTGGGAAAAGTTCAAATCTTACTTGAGGGAAATTCAGATTAGACATGTCCCCCAAAAGCAAAGGCGCAAAAGAAGAGTAGGAAAGCCAGCATGGCTTACACCAGATTTGACAAAAGCAATTAAGGCTAAGAAAGATGCATTTAGAGTATTTAAGGAAGCTTCAAATATAGTAAATATAAGGTTGTATCAAAAAGCTAGAGACGCTGTGAAGCAGAAAACCAGAGCAGCAAAGCGAGCAAAAGAATTGGATTTGGCTAGGAACTGTAATGGGGACAGTAAAAAGTTCTTTAGTTTCTACAAGCTAAGTAAAGTTTCAAGCACAATTGGTCCACTGGAAGTAAATGGGATTATATTGAGTGAGGATGGTGAGATGGTTGAGGAATTGAGCAAGCAGTTTAAATCAGTGTTTACATTGGAGGATGTGACTAATCTGCCAACTGTGAACCACAGCTCAGCAACAGGTGATCAGTTACATGATGTTGATTTCATTGACAGTGATGTTGTTTTGAATTATATCAGGAAAATAAAGCCAAACAAGGCACCAGGACCTGATGGGATTTATGCTAGGGTATTGCGGGAAGCTGAAAAAGAATTGGCAATTCCACTCAGTATAATATTTTGTAGGTCAGTTTCACAAAATGAAATTCCAACCGATTGGAAAAGGGCAAATGTAGTTCCTATTTTCAAGAAAGGAGAAAGAAGGAAAGTTGAAAACTATAGGCCAGTAAGCCTCACATCACTAGTCTGCAAGGTACTTGAATCAATTATCAAGGATAAAATGTTAGTTTTCTGGAAGCAAACAGAGTGATTCAAGATACTCCACATGGGTTTAGAAAAGGGCGATCGTGTCTCACAAATCTCTTGGACTTTTTTAATTTTGCTACAGAACAATTTGATAAGGGAAATCAGGTTGATGTAGCATATCTTGACTTTAGCAAGGCCTTTGACAAGGTACCACATAAACGGTTAATGATGCAGCTTCAGGCCCATGGTATTGTGGGTAACATCCTAAAATGGATAGGGTTGTGGCTTTCAGATAGACAGCAGAGAGTGATGCTAAATGGTACAAAATCATCATGGCAAAATGTTCTTAGTGGAGTCCCCCAGGGGTCAGTACTGGGACCACTATTGTTCATTATGTTTGTAAATAACATTGAAAGTGGCCTAAGCAGTAAGGTTTTGAAATTTGCAGATGATTTGAAGGTCTTTAGGGCAATAACAGGGCACAATGAGCAGGTCTTGCTGCAGAAAGACTCAGACGCGCTTGTGAAGTGCTCCGAAAAATGGCAAATGAAATTTAATTTTGATAAGTGCAAAATCATGCATGTAGGTAGGCAGCATATCAAGGCTCCATACTTGATGGGTGGCCAAGTACTATCTGTGACTCAGCAGGAGAAGGACTCAGGTGTTATTTTGAACACAATTGGGGGCATCAGAACAGACCAAAGAAGCCAGGAAGAAGGCACTAAGAATGCTCGGGGCAATAAATAGGAATGTATCATACAAAAGTGAGGAAGTCATCAGGAAGATTTATTGTGCATATGTCAGGCCACATCTGGAATTTTGTGTCCAAGCTTGGTCCCCTAGTTATGAAAAAGATTGTTGGCTTTTAGATAGAGTACAAAAGAGGGCAACAAAAATGGTGAATGGTATGGGCAACCTGGCATATGAGGGAAGATTGAAGAAATTGAATATGTTTTCACTTAGATATAGAAGGCTGAGAGGAGATCTCATCGAGATCTTTAAATTTGTTCATGGTCAGGAACAGGGTTATCTCAGGGAACTGTTTGAATTTAACAGAAATGATGCAATTAGAGGTCATCAATTCAAAATTAAAGTTAATCACAGCAGGACAAGGTTAAGACAGTCCTTCTTCACCAACAGGGTAGTAGAACACTGGAACCAGCTTCCAGTAACCATTGTCAGTAGCAACACACTGAACATCTTTAAGAACAGCATAGACAATCATTATAAGAATAGGGGGCTTGTTTTTCAGTATTCCAGGGAGAGTTGATCAACACATTTGGTGGACAACTGGTTCAGTGTACAGAGTGCAACCAAGAAGGTCCCTTGTAGCTCATAGTTGCACTGATCTTTTATGTCTTTATGTCTTTATGACGTCTGTTTCGCTGTGAGGATGAAGCCCAGTCACCAATACAGGGCTTTACAGTTTTCAACTTGTTGTTTGCTAAGGAGTCCCAGCTTGCCTGCCACTTACTGAGGAAAAATCCCTTTACATCCCAGTAAAAGTCCCTCGCAGGGAGAGGCAGGGAACGTGTGCACAGGGCCCGTGCACCTCGCTTCGCCGCAGCATCCGCGGCCTCGTTCCCACGGATTCCCACATGGCTCGGAATCCAACATAGAGTAACCGTTTTTTTCCAACGCAGGTCAGCAATGTATGCCTATGTAAAATATCTTGTGCGAGTGGGTTCCACGGATACAACGCATTTATAGTCATAAGACTGCTAAGAGAATCGGTGTAAATTATATGGCGCGTGTCATCACATGTCTCAATAAAACTCAGTGCTTTGTCTAAGGCAACCAACTCAGATGTATAGACCGATGAATGTGGCGAAAGCGAAAACGTCCTGACCACTGTGCCCATTACAAACGCACTCCCAACACCAGTCTCTCCATCAACGCCAAATGCCATCAACTCTAGTGCCCTTAGTCTGAATTCTTCGGGAACGACTTCACACTTTTTGAGATATGACAGCGAAATGTCAATATCTGGAGATGCCAGTGTCCAGGGAGGGTGATAAATTAGTATGTCGAGGTTAATTGGGCTCTAACACATGGCGGAAACTTTCAATGAGCTTCTGATGTATGTTGAGCTGGTCGGATTTTTGGGCATGGTGAACACAGAACGCTGCACTCATCTCTCTGGATTGGGGGAAGGACCACACAGAGTCCCATGTTAAAAGTTGAAATCACAGTGAGGCCACAGCCAACATTGGTGGGGGGCGGGGGGGAGCAGTGCATCCATTCCAAAGGCATACAATGCTACTGCCCCTGATTGCTGGCTTCGATACTAAACATTTTTTTTGACGGGATGGGTGCCGTGTTACAAAGAAAACACGATAAATTTGCAGCATATATATTGAGTGGATCAATTTACATGAATGGATGAGTGTTAATAGATTTTTAGAAAAAGTGTACAATTATCATGCTGATGAATGTCAGTAAGTTGATGTGATCCCTCAGTTCTGTCAGAAATGCTTTTTCTCATTTAGGAAGAAAAATAATACCATAAAGGAGCTTTGAATGAGGTAATATGACATGAAAATAAGGTATATTGCCGCTTAGTTTGGACACAAGATGTTACACAAATATTCCCTCTTTCAAGGAAAACATCAGTCAGCTAGGTTAGGCTAGGTTTGGGTAAATATGCATAAGAAACCGCAAAGCCAATGTTTGGTTAAAACATGTGTTGTTCTGGTGTTTCCTGATGTGATTTGAAGGAATTTGATATTTATTTTATGGGAAGTGAAAACTTTTTTAGATATAAGCAGTTCAAGTTAATGTACGGATATCTTAACAAACAGTAATTTGACGAAGAACGTAATGTTAATATCATTCAAATAACATTTTTGAAACACTAGAAAAACATCCTTTTGACAATGGAGGTACATGTTATTCCTCAGCCCTAAAAAAAATGGGAAGTGTGAGGAAAATGGGGTTTTGGATGACTAACAAAGAATACTGATGTCAGATTACAAACAAAAAATCCTAACTGAATCTAATCTAACCTACTGATGTTAGATCGCCTATAACATCCTGATGTTCAATCATCTAAAACCTACTGATGTTGGATGTTGGATGTGACATGTGATTTCCCAAACAAGTGGTACAGGTATGGTACCTTAATTGTACCATTGTACCAATCATGCACTGTACACTGTATTCACAATGTGATCGGGACATTTAGTTAATGGAAATTATATATATATATATATATATATATATATATATATATATATATATATATATATATATATATATATGTATACATACATATATATACATATATGTATTTATTTATTTATTACTAAACCTGGTTTTGGTTTTCGTGCTTGAATGTTTATCCTGTCTTCTTCCCATCTTGAACTATTTCCAAGTAGCTTGTTCTTCATTCAAGACAGTTTGATGGAAAGTAATTTTAGGACACTGGGAAGAAGTTGCTAGGTTATTTTGAAGAAGTCCAGTCCATACATCTGTCTCCAAATTTGTCTTCATTGGGGCTACTTATATATAAATACCAAGGTTTTTGGAATTTGGAAGCTAAAAAAAGATGCAACACAATGTTTTCTCCTCAAAAAGAGACTAGGCTAGGTTTGGTTTCATGAAGATTGGTAGTGCTAACTCGAGCGGCATTGTTGTATATATTATAGCAAAGGTATTCAAGGGCTGGGTTTGGATTGGTTCTGCTGTTTGTATGTTTAAGATTATTCTGCATTATCTACTGCCCCTCTCAAAGCCACAATTTTGGCATTACTTTGCTTCCCAACTGAAAAGTATGTATTTGTGCTGGAAACTAATAGTCACATTATCTTAATCACATTCAGAAATATGCTTTTACAATTTTCTGTCCTGCAACTGCCACCTCAGCTAAAATGCAAGTCTTCTTCTGCACGTACAATTGTAAAAACCTCATCTAGCAAAGCATAGCCTACCCTTGCCTGGCCTCTTTAACAAACAAATCATTTCCAACCTTTAAAAAATCATCTAGAAATTGAGCAAGTTGAAGAAACACCTAACTTATCCTAACCTCATTTCAGCTTTATCCAGGAAGAAGTGTGTAAAATATAACTCGTGAAAACTCCAAACAAACAAACAAAACAAACATAAACAAACAAACAAAAGTTGATGCTTCAATGAATGTGTATTACAAACGGGGAGGAAACAAATCGTGGGAAAAGCGCCATAATAGTGCTGAAATAAAGCACCATATTTAGTAGATTTATCAGCATAGTCCAAATCCGAAATATAATTCAGCAGTATTCTGGAATCAAAAGGCGCTTCTAGCAAATGACGTCACGTGGCTTAGGTTTTGCCTAGTTTAAGCCAAATATACTAGATCTGCGGACTTTGGAGTACCTGTTGTCTCTAGTTATCTTGTCTCCAAGCATCCGTAGGTTTTAAGTCTTCAAACACGCGAATGTGCAGGGCTAGCTTGGACTCAGTAGCATATTCAGGGTAGTGGCCGACGTTCCTGACTGACGGTGGAAAATCCAGCTAAACTTAAGGTTTCTGGAATTTTCACCAAAACTTCTCATTATTAACAACTTTGCAGAACTTTACATGACCGCTCCCTTCCTGCACAATACATCAATGCATCGCTACATACGCGGGTTGGGTTAGCTAGGAGATTGTATTGGATTAGGTTGGGTTAGATTCGTGGGTAGTATTTCGGTGATAACCAACGTGTGTTATGATACATTTATTGAACATAGCTTTGGTAATGGAAAAACCATACATATGATATACCTGATGTTTTCCATCTCTCGCTCCCACTCTCGCTCTCTTTCTTTCTCTCTCTCTCTCTCTCTCTCTCTCTCTCTCTCTCTCTCTCTCTCTCTCTCTCTCTCTCTCTCTCTCTCTTTCTCTCATTCTCCCTTTCTCTCCTGGTCTCTTTCTCTCTTTCCCTCTTTCTCTATTTGTATATTTCTATCCTACTCTCTTTTTCTCTTTCTCTCTTCCTCTCTTTCTCTCGGTCTCTTTTTGTCCCTTTCTCTTTAATCTGTCTCTTTAATCCTTTTCTCTTGTATCTTCGTCTCTTGTTCTCTTTTGTCTTCCCCTTCTTTCTTGTTCACTGGTCTCTTCTTGTATTTATCTTTTCTCTTTGCCTCTTTTTTGTTTTTTCTGTGTTCTGTTTGTCTCTTTTCTCTTTGTTTCTATACCCTTTCCCTCTTTATTATGGCATAGCCGGGTAAGGTAGTGCTGGTGGCCTTGTCCCAGCACAAGCACCCGTTGGTGGACTCCCGCAGCGGGAAACCGGAGGTAGTTTTATACTACAACTCAACGAAAGGGGTTGTCGACGTGTGCGATAACATCATCGCCAACCATATGTGCAACGCGCCCGTGCGCAGGTGGCTGACGAAGATGCTGTTCTTCATGCCTGTGTGAACGCCTACCACGTCTACGTGACCAAGTTCCCGCTCAGTGCACACGCCGACATGAAGCAAGGAGACCGCATGCGCTTCACCAGAGCGCTCGGGATCGAGCTCCTGAGCGGACAGGCTGAGCGACGAGCCACCAGCTACATTTCCGGACGGGGGGTCATCAATCGGCAAGCGGTGAGGTCCCCGGAGCAGGTGCTAGACCGTCAGCTAATCCGGAAGGCACCTGCCCAGCCGGAGCCAGGACCATCCTCCCAGCCACAAGAGCCGAAACTCGGCAGATGCCCTCTGTGCCTGCGGGAGAGCGACGTCGAGGGGTTCAAGAAGAAGAAGTCGAAAATGGAGAAGTACATTCCGTGTGTGAAGTGTAGTCGGCCAGCGTGTCCTAGACACAACAAATCTGCCAAAGTGTGGAACATCTGTCAGCCGTGATGCGGCTGTCTGCTTCGCTGCATGTTGCCTGATGTCTTTCACATTCAAGAGTCGATTCAAAAGTGTTTCCCATGTTTATATTGTCGCGAGTATTGTTTGCCTGATGTCTTTCATATTCAAGAAATAATTTAGAAGCTTTTCGCATGTCTCGAGTGTTGTTCTATATGAGCATTGAACACATATATCGTTTGTTGTAATGGAATGCGTCGTTTCCGTACCTATCCACTACAATTAAGACCCGGCATTGAATATCGTGCCTTTCTATCATGTCTCTTGCGAATCGCCTCGGAATATTCGGAAATATATTAGTGCTGGACGCGGCGCAAATATCCCAAACAATTGTGCGACCATTTTCACTAACGCAGCCGTGTATTATCCCGCAGTAAATTATAAAGCGAACATCAATGTGGTATAAAACCAAATGTTAAGCAAGGTTCTAACACCAGCGAAATGCTCTCGTTATGACGTTTTGAATGATATGCGACATGACCTACATAGGCCAGAAAACGGTCTTGAACTCGGGTCAACCGAGGTCAAGGTCAAATATTGACAACTATTAAATGTCATCGGAAGCGTTTTTCGTTATATAAAGCAAATTCAGCTTTCCATCGCCATGCTGTCAAAACGTTTGTACCGGAAAATTATAATACACTTTACCCAAGTTCGGTGACCTCTGGTGACCTCTGTTGACCTGACGTTAAATCACACCGCGCATTGTCGAGAGCACATTTCAAGGGCTGTCGAATGGCGTTCGACGTTTGTTTCTATCTGTTTCAGGTCCTGAGATATGTGTCAATATCTGAGGGTCCCACCCGATCTGGTGGAATTTGACCTATGATGACTCAGTGACCTAAATATTGACCTGAGCTAAAAAATGACCGAAATACTTTCGATAGAGCTTGTCACCAGCTATCCAGTACCGTTTTCCGTTTGTCGCTACCTAGCATAGTTATGGAGATCTTATGGGGGCAGACATCAGCCCCCCCCGGACCGGCGAAGTTTGCGCGTACCGCTGGACGTGCGAATGTTAAGGTACCGACGTCCTAGTTGGTACACAGCCAGTATAACTATAATCACCGATGTCACCATCAACCAGACTGGTATGACGCTGCATGTGGGTAGTGGCCGTAATCCGAGGGTACCTTCGGTCCCTGGGTGGCGGCAGCTGCACGTGGCTTACGGGACGACGCGCTTCTGTCAACATCTGTTCGGGCCATATGAACCATGCGACGCCCACAGGGTGAAAACAAACTAATATGGCTTATGAACGAGGTTCTTCTCCTATATTGATTGATCGCTGGGGCGTAACACTATTTCGGAGGAAGGGGAGAAGACACGAAGTGTTGCTGCCCAATGTTTTTGCCCATACCTCCCGAAAGCCCTGGGCGATCATTCCTAGGCGATGCCCCGCCCAGCGCCCACTCACCCGTTCGGCCGCACTGGGTGGATGATGTCCAGCAGAGCGTCGCGGTTGAACAGCATGCTGTGGGCGGGCACCAGGGCGCGGAAGTCCTGCATGGCCGGGTCAGGCAGCCCGTGCAGATGGTGGTAGCGGTCGGCCATCTTGTCCAGGGCGGTGGCGAGGTGGTGACCAGCCGACACTCGGAAGGCGGCCGTCTCGCGCCAGCTGCCGCACTGCTGATGCATGCGCATCAGGTGCGGCAAGCTCGACGGCTGGACCAGACGCGGGTATCTGCAACAACGGGGCGTGACGACTACAACACACATACGCACGTACATGCAACAACGGGGCGTGACGGTTACAACAACACACAGCTGCACGTGCCTGCAACAAGGGGGCGTGACGGTTATAACAACACACAGCTACACGTGCCTGCAACAACGGGGCGTGACGGTTACAACACACAGACGCGGGTACCTGCAACAACGGGGCGTGACGGTTACAACACGCGCAGCTGGACGTGCCTGCAACAACGGTGCGTGACGGTTACACAACACACAGCTGCACGTGCCTGCAACAACGGGGCGTGACGGTTACACAAACAGCCGCATGTACCTGCAACAACGGGGCGTAACGGTTACAACACACACACAGCTGCACGTGCCTTCAACAACGGGGTGTGACGGTTACAACAACACACCGCTGCACGTGCCTGCAACAACGGGGTGTGACGGTTACAACAACACACCGCTGCACGTGCCTGCAACAACGGGCGCGTCCATTATACAACACAGCCGCACGTACCTGCAACAACGGGGCGTGACGGTTACAACACACACACAGCTGCACGTGCCTGCAACAACGGGTCGTGACGGTTACAACAACACAACGCTGCACGTGCCTGCAACAATGGGCGCGACCATTACGCAACACAGCCGCGCCACTCAAAAATATGCCAACACCCCTGCAACAAAATCCAGATATGCCAGCTAACCTACAATCATGTGCGCCTTGAATGTGTAGGTCCATGCCCCATACTGTTTGAGATGAGTTCGAATCTAACTTATTACATAGTAAGCACAGATGGTACCAGCTGAATGCTGAAGAAACATTTAATTCTGTTTTCAGAGAAGAGAATATATGAGTATTTATGTAATACAATGATATATTGGAAAACAGAATCATGATCATGTAGTGAAACATTAAAAAAAAATACACGAATACAGTCTGTATTATTAAAATAAATGCAGGCATTTGTCTGCATTAACTTGAAAATTATTGGATGAACACCTTAGCCAGACTGGAGGTATATTATTATAAAAGACAGATTCCTGTGATAAACTCAGTTTGGTCACAATCCACAGATCTACAGAAATATATATAGATATATTATGTTATTACTAGTTTAAAAATACATGTGGTTCACTATCAAACTAACACAGCAAAAGTATGTTATTACATATCTGTATGCAAATCAGGATTTCATTATGATTTACATTTCCACCACTAAACAGCACCGCAAATGCATGTTTAGTAGCATGCCTGCAAAAACTATATTCAAACCAACCTAGAGTCATATCTAGTGTGCACACTATCACCATCAGCAGGAATGATGTGGGTTTATCCAGCTTCTCGTACTCCCTGAATAATGACTGCAACATGTGTTCATGATGCCTTCTTCATCAGCTGAGTATGGTCCAGGTCAGGCTTTTAGAATAGACATAATTGAAACTTTGACCTCAACTTAGGATTCTTGATAAACTTGAAGTTTACGTTATTTCTGATTTCTTGGAATCTCGTGCTAATGCAATATTTATGAATGTGGATGGGTCCTTGTGGCTCATTAAGTCTGAAATTATTAAGTTCATGACTTTAATGTGTGCTAAAGTAAAACTTCAATATACATTGTACAATGTAGGCTGGGTGTTTATCGTACACTGTAGGCTACATTAATGTAAAATTTCAAAACATCTTGTTTAAAAAAAAATTAAAAACTTAAACTTAAAAACTTCAAAACCAAACTAACCTGAAATGTATGTGAAGAAAAAAAACGAGTGTTTATTTCCAATATTGTTCTCTAACTTACAACAAAAGCCTAACTCAGCCTGACATAATTTAATCAAAACTAACCCTTTTGTATGCTTCCCGGAGGTAAAATGTGTGCAAATTTGTCTTGTAGTTACCTTAAAGTACAATAACACCACATTTTCGTGAATACATTAAATGCCATTATGTGGAGGATAGGGTACATAGTGAAGGAGCAGAATCTTTGTGGTTATAAATCATTCTGAAGGACGGAAAAAGACTTAGGATTGGGGAATTCTATAGGTCACCAGACCAGAATGAAAACTCGTGACAGATTGATGCAGGAAGATGTGACGAGGAGAGTGCATGGGAGAGCTGTATTGGTGGGGGACTTCAACATAGCAGGGATGGGAGACAAAACGAGACATTGTTCCACACTGTTTCGCGGGTGGGCTGCGGGATTAGGAAATGTCCCGAGTGACTCGAGTGTTGAACCTGGAACCTTGGCATCCAGAGCTCAACACCTTAACCACTCAGCCACTACCGCCTCATATTGCGACCGGGAAAGCATTTTGTTCAGCGGCTGGCAACCAACGCTGCCATGCAGATCGTCCCATCACTAGCACGCGCACGGGAGAGTGGGGGAGGGGTGAAATCCGTCCACACCTCCAATTTTTCGCAAGTAAATCATATTTTACTGGCCGATATATGCCATGTTTTGTGTACGTGATTAGAAATGTCCGGCGTGTCGCATAAAACAAGACACACGGAAATCGGCCAAATATTTTTCGAGATAGAAGCCGTCAAAGTCAAAACCTTTCGTAGCGTCAGAACACAAAAATCGTCCCTGATGTGCTTCCTGTATATTGGGGAAAGGGAAGTGTTCATTGCAATACTAGCGACTTGTTTGATGTAGTGTTATGCTATGTTGTTTCAAGATCATGCTAGGTACCCGAGGTCAACTCAGGTCAAGTTCATGACAGGTAAATGGAACCAAACTTGTTCAACTGGAAGGTTGTCCTAAATTCAAATGACAGTCATGCGATTCGTGTCATTTTGCATGTCACTGCTGAAAACTTCTGTTTTGCCATTGTGAACGTGAGCGATTCTATATTTCATTCATGTACTTCTGCCCTTTCTTTGTGGAGCCGATTGCGCCGGTTCGGCCGGTTCCGGTAACTTGAGCCGGTAAGTGACCCGATAAAGTGCTGATATATAGGTGACCTGAGGTCAAATGCCGCATCTATCAACTGTATTGTATCATTAGTTACGTCCAAAACATCATTGATGCCCATTTTGGAGCATTTAAAAACAATCACAGCAATCCATAACCATGTCAGGCAAAGCCACGCAAAAGAAGCCAAATATGGCATATAGTACCTCATTTGACCTTGTAGGTATCGACATAGTCATGAAACCTGCACACAATAGAGATCACCATCATACCCACATACCCTCAGAATTTCTTACTCTAGCTATAATAGGAACCGAGATCTTAGGGGGAGGGTGGAATCGGCCTCCCCCCATCCAGTACGCGTAATTTTCAGAGGTCCTCCAGGGCGCATGCTAAGCAAGTCAGGAAGAAGCTTCATAGCTTGTTTTGAGGAAAATGTGTTCTTTCAAATGACACATGAATCTACAAGTGGAAACAAAATGTCAGATCTGGTGCTTACAAATGGATATTTTTTGTTCAGAATGTGAATATAGTTTACGTTACCTTTGGACCTTTGGTAATAGTGATCATATTTAAAGTAGGTGTGTTAAGGCTTCTAAAAGACTCGCTGAAGTCAAATTAGCTTGAGAATGTGCAGCAGGCATAAAGTCATAAAGTCATAAGGTGTTAAGGCTTAATAAGAGCCACAGGGGCCCATCTGGGTTAAGCCTATCTAGAAAGGGTACTATAAACGTACATATTCTCACCCCAATCAATCCCTTATCCCAAGTTCCTAAGAAGCTATATATCCCAGCCTATCTAGCATCATCCACTTGCTATTGCATAACACCCTCAACAATTTCAAGCTCCTCCCATCATACCCATTGTGCTACCATAGCCCCTGCTTAAAGGGTCTGTGCCATGCACACTTAACATAAATTTCAACCCATCCATCCACATTAGAACTCAAAAACAAGATTTTCCTGTCTAAAAAAATTGTCCACCCTACTTTTAAATACATTCAATGAGGAACTCCCCACAACATCAGCAGGCAGCCCATTCCACTGATCAACAACCCTTTGACTGAAGACCTGTTGTCGCTTAACTGTCCTACACCTCAACTTGTCTAACCTGAATTGGTGACCCCTCCGTGATACTTTAAACTGAAGAGCACCATTTAAATTGACCTGATCTAGTCCTTTAACAATTTTGTACATTTCAATCATGTCCCCCCTTAATCTCTTATACTTGAGTGAGTACATATTTAAAGCCACAAGCCTTTCTCCATATTCTAAGCTACCTATTCCACTGATGAGTTTAGTTGCTTTGCGTTGCACTCTTTCTAACTTGTCTATATCTTTTTCTAGGTAGGGGCTCCAAACTTGCACATAATATTCCAAGTGGGGTCGCACATATGCTAAGTACAGTTTTTTTTCATGACTTCCTTGCTCTTATATGTCACACTTCTATTAATGAGTCCCAGCATTCTGAGTGCCCTGTTCCTAGCTGAGCTACATTGTTTCTCTGCTTTAAGGTCTTTTGAAACCAACACACCTAAGTCCCTTTCTTCTTCAATAACATACAGTTCCCTCCCTCCCATTGTATATCTGAAAGTCTCACCTCCAGACCCCAGATGCATAACTTTACACTTGTCATAGTTGAATGACATCTGCCATTGATCAGCCCATTTGTTTAAGTCCTCCAAGTCTAGTTGAATATTACTAGATTGATCACAACTGTTTGCCACTCCTACCAGTTTGATGTCATCAGCAAATTTGAACACTATTCCTCAGGCCTACCTCAATGTTATTCACAAAGATGATAAAGAGAAGTGGCCCTAGAACAGAGCCCTGTGGTACTCCACTCAGAACATCCTTCCGATCAGATTGACATCCATTTAACATTACCCTTTGTTTCCTTCCCCTCAACCATGCTTCAATCCAACCTAGAACTTTTCCAACAATCCCATGTTGCTGTAGTTGATGAATTAGCCTCCTATGTGGAACTTTATCAAAAGCTTTGCTAAAGTCCAAGTATACAACATCCATCCTGCTTTGATTGTCTACTTCTTTAGTAACATACTCCATGAACTCCAAAAAGGTTAGTTAAACAAGACCTTCGAGATCGAAATCCATGTTGAGTATCCCTTAAAAGATTGTGCCTATCAAGATGAACCTGAACATTCTGTTTAACCAGATTTTCTAGTACCTTGCAAACTATTGCGGTCAAACTGACTGGCCTGTAGTTCCCTACACTTCCTACTTCCCTTTTTGAAAATTGGAACTACATTTGCTTGGTCCCCTAGTTATGAAAAAGATTATTGGCTTTTTGAGAGAGTACAAAAGAGGGCAGCAAAAATGGTGAATGGTATGGGCAACCTGGCATATGAGGAAAGATTGAAGAAATTGAATATGTTTTCACTTAGATATAGAAGGCTGAGAGGAGATCTCATCGAGGTCTTTAAATTTGTTCATGGTCAGGAACAGGGTTATCTCAGGGAACTGTTTGAATTTAACAGAAATGATGCAATTAGAGGTCATCAATTCAAAATTAAAGTTAATCACAGCAGGACAAGGTTAAGACAGTCCTTCTTCACCAACAGGGTAGTAGAACACTGGAACCAGCTGCCAGAAACCATTGTCAGTAGCAACACACTGAACATCTTTAAGAACAGCATAGACAATCATTATAAGAATAGGGGGGCTTGAAATTCTGTATTCCAGGAAGAGTTGATCGACACATTTGATGGACAACTGGTTCAGTGTACAGAGTGCAACCAAGAAGGGCCCTTGTGGCTCATAGTTGCACTGATCTTTTATGTCTTTATGTCTCTATTTGCATCTCTACAACCTTCAGGCACTTCAGAGTATTCCATAGACCGCCTGAAAAGTATACCTAGAGGAACTGCTAAAGCTTTAGCACACTCTACTAAGACCCTAGCATATATATCATCTGGTCCAGAAGCTTTATTAGGCTTTATATTCTGCAACTGCTTTTCTACAGCTTCTGTAGTTATTGTAAGATACTCCAACCTATCACCTGTCATGGCATATGATTCAGTTGTTTCTATTCTACCAGAATTATCCTGAGTAAAGACTGATGAGAATTGCTTGCTTAAGGATTCCACAATATCACAATCATCAACAACTAATTCCCCATCTACCTCCAGTGGTCCTACACCACACTTCTTAGCCTTAAATTTGTAGAAACTAAAGAATCTCTTAGCATTACTTGCTGAACATTCCCGAGCTAATTTGATTTCAGCCAGTCTTTTAGATGCCCTAACACACCTCCTAACTTTATTTCTAGCTATTTGATATGATTTGAGGTTTACCTCAGAGTTAGCATATTTTAGTTTCTTGAATGCCTGCTTCTTTGACTCCAGTAAATGCTTTACTTCCCTGGTCAGCCATGAAGGGAGCTGAACCCTGGTTAATCTAATTTGCCTATTGGGAATGAACCTATCCTGACCTTGAAATAGTTTATATTTTATCATTCTCCACATTTCATAAGCATCTAAGCCTTTCAATAAGTCTTCCCAATCAATTTCATTCAGGAAGATCCTGAACTCATTGTAATTCCCTTTAGCAAAATTAGGAATCAATGTCTTATTGGTTCCTACATTTCCAACATACAATGAGAAGCGTATAATGTTGTGATCACTATTACCCAAAGTCTCTCCTATGTTCACATTTTGTACCAAATTTTCCTCATTAATAAGCACAAGATCTAATATTTCATTTTCCCTTGTAGGTTCATGTATCATTTGAAAAAAGAAATTCTCCTCAAAACAATCCATGAAGCTTCTTCCCGATTTGTTTAGACCTATAGTTTTGCTTCCCAATCCTGTTATGTTGAAATCCCCCAACAAAACAGTTCTCTCCTTTACTCTCCTACTTATCTCTTCCTGCATCAACCTGTCCGTGTTTTCATTCTGGTCTGGAGGTCTATAGAATGCCCCAACCCTAAATTGTGTTCCATTTTTCAGAATGATATCTAACCACAAGGATTCTACACCTTCATCATGTACACTATCTTCTATGGAATGACATTTCATTTCTTGTCTGACATACAACAGTATACCTCCTCCTATCCTTGCCTGCCTTTGATAAGCATGCATGTTGTAGCCTGTCAATTCGAATTCTTGCAAGTTGTCTCCAAAAATGCTTTCATTAACCCATGCCTCTGTTATGCATACCAAATCAAGCTTTTCAGACAACATATAAGCATGCAGTTCCCCAATTTTGTTCCTAACACTTCTGGCATCGACGTAAAAAACATGATAAACCATTCCTTCCCTTGTTTGCAAGACTTCTCTCTCTATCAGCTACATCCCCCCATGACCTGCCTAGTTTCCCTGTTTCCTATTGAGAGCCTCCTCATACCTATTGCTGAGCAATTCAACTCCTCTCTTGCTCAAATGTAACCCATCTAATGCAAACATTTCAGTCTTCCCCCAGAAATTCCCCCACAAATCCAAGAACCCCACGCCAAGTTCCTTACAAATCTTGGCCACCCTGGTATTCAGCCCAATGGCCCTCGAGTACCACTCTATGCTTGCGTTAACCATAGGGAGGATGGATGTTACCATTCCTCGTTTCCTACTTACAGCTAGCCTACCTATCAAAGCCCTATACTCTTGTATTGTTTCCTCTGTTTTTGCTTTTCCTACATCATTTACACCAACCTGCACAATTACCGTTGTGCTCTCTCCACTACCCTTCATTACTCCTTCTATCCTATCACCAACATCCTTTACCTGGGCCCCTGGGAAGCAAACACGAATCCGTTTGTTGGGGTTCCTGCTACAAAAAGTACGGTCCATGTACCTAACTCTTGAATCCCCTATAACTAAAACCTCCGCCTCTCTATCCTCAGCTACCTGGTCATTCCTACCTTCCTCTTTAGCAGCATTACTATCTCTCCCTTGCAGGACCTCAAACCTATTATTAGTTTCAATGTCTTTGTCCATTTTCCTTAAAGCCAGTCTCGTACTCTGGCGTCTAGCTACTTTCCACTCTCTACTATCATGGTCCATACTATCTCCACCCCTATCACTCCTAGGCTCCTGCACCTGGCTTGCCTGGCTGACATTTCCTATGGTGGGCCCTGCCACCAAACACTTCAGGCGCTCCACCTCCCTAGCTAACATATCTACTTTCTTACTCAAGTCCCCAATTACATCCATACACTTACACTTCCCACAGTCACCTGGCATTTTTTTTTGTTTTTTTTATCTAAACTTAAATCTTAAACTTAAACACCAAAAAGACTACACCACAAGACTAGAAAATAGAATAACACTCACACTGAATAAACAACAAAATAAATATCTGCTTTCGCAAGCTTAACTAAGCAAATATAATCTTAGTTATACCAACTCCCATCAGCTACAAACTCCACTATACCCAAAATATATACCCAAATTTCTTCACCTCACACCACAACTTCTGAACAGAGCGCAGTAAATGAATAAGGATAGAACGGCGAGGCTCCCTGATCAATTCCGTATCACGAAAGGCTGATGCAATCTTCCTGGGATGGCTGAATCAATTGGGAAAAAAATCCCAATACGAAATGCACACGCTGAACTCCCTGATGAAACGTCTTCCGCATAAAGGAAGCCAAAAATGTGCTCCAGGATCTCAACTGGTAGGGAAAGGACGTCGGCCATCCTATCGGGTTCGTCTGTTCCTACATGCATCAATATTTGGAAATGAGAAAATGCAAAGCACAACCAAGCGCACAACGTGCGAACAAAGAACCAACTGAACGTTTGAGCGTTCGGGATACAAGACGGCCGCCGAAGCCTCGACCGGAACTTGGCTGAATTGTACGCCAAGGAACTCTCCGGAAGTCTTCAAATCCACCAATGGGAGGCCTCGTGAAAGATAACTGGTTCGTGATTGGCTGGAATCGTTATTACGCACTTTCTTTTGGAAAAGTGAGTTCTATTGATTTATTTGGTTATTGCAATATCAAAAATACACTGTACTTTCCTAAACAATATTAAATTAAATGAAAAAATCAATAGGTGGGCACAGCAAACAAACGACGTGGTTAAAGTGGGAGACACCACGCGAAAGCTTCCAAACACAGCCGCCAGAGCAACGACACATGCATGAGGGACAAGAATTGCTCGCGGGATTAGCAGCGATGATGCCTTTAGTTTGTGCCTTTAGTTTAGGGGAAATTGTAGTGGAAGGAATTTATTGAACTTGGTGTTGATGAGTTCGAAGTTGAGCTCCGAGATTCCTGGCAAATAACACGCATCCATGTTAACACACTCAGAGATTCCTGCTAGGCACACGAATACCTGCATAACACACTCAGATATACCTCCAAGCATCATGTATGCATGCATAACACAATCAGAGATTCCTGCCATATAACACGTATACACAGAGGTGCAAAGAAGTACCCTCTTACCCTCCATGGAAGGCAGCAGATGGAACCGATAGCCATAGGTCTTGTTTTATGAAAATTATTGGGGTGGGGGGAGCGAAGTGCTATCGGATTGATGTAATTATATGGTGTGGTTATTGCACGCACGCACAGAAGGACAACGATGGTGGGGTGCACTAGAGCCTTCCAGGAGGGGAGCCACCATTTCATGAGGAGGGGATACATGCCTTCAATGGTCCCCCATCCCCTCTGTCCACCTCTGATTAGAAGGTATTTGGGATATCGTGTTATCATATCTCTCTGTCTCTCTCTCTCTCTCTCTCTCTCTCTCTCTCTCTCTCTCTCTCTATATATATATATATATATATATATATATATATATATATATATATATATATATATATATATATATATATATATATATATATATATATATATATATATATATATATATATATATATCTCTCTCTCTCTCTCTCTCTCTCTCTCTCTCTCTCTCTCTCTCTCTCTCTCTCTCTCTCTCTCTCTCTCTCTCTCTCTCTCTCTCTCTCTCTCTCTCTCTCTCTCTCTCTCTCTCTCTCTCTCTCTCTCTCTCTCTCTCTCTCTCTCTCGTTTTGCAGCATATAAAACATGTGCAAACCTATATGGTGTAAGCCTTAAGCTGCAATAACACCAACATCTTGTCAAAATGTTCGAGCACCCTTGGTGTACAAGACCGCACTGTTCACACAAGTCGATAGTATTCAAAAACAGCATGAGCTGTGTGATTTTGGGGCATTAGTCCTTGTTAAAGTTACAATGGACATACTCTTAGGCAGCTTTTGCAAACCCTCAAATGTGCATGCTGAAAGTTGCCAATGTGCCCTTATTTAACTGAAAAATGACACACAATCGAGAATACTCTTCACTTCCGCTATTACGGATTATTTAATGCTCATCCCATCACTTTAGTATATTCCAGTTCAAAAGTAATTAGGAATGCATTACAACATGAAACGAACAATTACATCAGTCACTTCCATCATATCTTAATGCATTTCAACCCATCGCCACCGCATATATAATGCAATGTTGCTGTCTCTGCTCTTCATCATCATTTTCCCAACTTATGATACGTTTACAGAATAGTGTTTAACTTATGCTGCAGCCCAAAATCTCCTGGTAGCATGAGTTTCAATGTTATCAATGCACACTTTTCATGACAATTTGCTGGGGGGTGGATACAAGGAGCCACTGTAAGCATTATGAGCATAATGAGGCATAATAAGCATAGTGAGGAATAATGAGCATAATGAGGAATAATGAGCATAATGAGGAATAATGAGCATAATGAGGCATAATCAGCATATTGAGGAACAATGAGCATAATGAGGAATAATGAGCATAATGGGATATAATGAGCATAATGAGGCATAATGAGCATAATGAGGCATAATGAGCATAATGAGGAATAATGAGCATAATGAGGAAAATTAAGAACGGAATTCAGATTTTAAAAAACGGCGTACCCCACAGCCCCCATAGCCATAGCCATAGGAGGCTTCTTCATCAAGGTTTCTCTCAAGGGACAGTCGAGCGTACCACTTTTCCTTGACATTTTATCAATCAGTAGCTCCCCTCCTTGAGGGACACTCGTCCCGGAGGGGACGAGTGTCACCTCTGGTGAAAAGTTCTGGATCCACTCTTGCAGACGATAAATTCACTGGTAAAACAAGTGAGAGGAACAAGCAAAAAAACGTCGGTAGTTCCAAACAATGGCGCTCCTACAGTAAACTATATATCGTTCCGGTACATGAGGTGGCAATTCATCGAAAACAAAGTAAACATTAACGTGTGAAAATAGGAGTAAATCGTTGTATGAATACAGTAGAAGGGATAATGTGATGGGCCAGAAATCACGCACGATTTTGCGTTACTGATTCCGCCCAATCAATGGGCAATATTTTGAAAGATCAATGTACCAAGCAGGTGCCTTGATACATTTCGATATCTGATCGGATGATATGCTGAATATTTATTTCGCTAAATTACTTTAACAGGATCTCCGTAGCTGGACTCGGCGCGAAAACGTACCTTTATTCAAATAATATTAATTCAGCTAATTCAATTTGGGGTAACTAGACAAATGTACGTAAATTAAATGTACGTATGGCATATGTACGTACGCAAATGTACGTAAGCAAATGTACGTAAGCGCAGATGTACGTATAACAATTGTACGTAAGCGCAGATGTACGTATGGCTAATTTACATAAGCGTAAATGCACATATGGCAAATGTATGTATGGCAAATGTACGTATGCGCAAAAGTGCGTACGCGCAAATGTACGTAAGCGCGAAGGTACGTATGTGCAAAAATACGTAAGCGCAAATGTACGCAATTGCAGATGTACGTGTGCCAAATTTTATCAAGCGCAAATTTACGTATGGCAAACGTACGTAAGAGCAAATGTACGTATGGCATATGCACCTAACCAAATGTGCTTAAACGCAAAGGCACCTATGCCTAAACGTGCGTACATTTGCTCATATGTGCATTTGCTCTTGCATTCTTTTACGTTTACGTACTGTTGCGCTTAAGTACATTTGCGCTTAAGTACCTTTGCACTTACGTACATTTACGCTTACGTACAATTGCGCTTACGTACTTTTTCGCTTGCATACATTTGCGCTTACGTACACTTGCGTATACCTACATTTACACTTACGTACCTTTGTGCTTACGTACATTTGTGCATACATACATTTGCGCATACGTACATTTGCCCATACGTACGCTTGCGCTTGCGTACATTTGCACATACGCACTTTTGCGCATACGTACATTTGCGCCCACGTACTTTTGCGTATACGTACAATTGTCATACGTACATCTGCGCTTGCTTGAGATAAGCTTGAGCGCTTGAGAGAGAGAGAGAGAGAGAGAGAGAGAGAGAGAGAGAGAGAGAGAGAGAGAGAGAGAGAGAGAGAGAGAGAGAGAGAGAGAGAGAGAGAGAGAGAGAGAGAGAGAGAGAGAGAGAGAGAGAGAGAGAGAGAGAGAGAGAGAGAGAGAGAAGACCAGACAGACCCAGACAGACCCAGACAGTCCCAGACAGACCCAGACTGACACAGACTGACACAGACTGACACAGACTGACACAGACTGACACAGACGGAGAGACGGAGAGAGGAGTTAGAGAGAGGAAGGTACATAAGTTCGCATGTCACATATGTATACACACACACAAACACACACACATACACACACACACACATACACACACACACATGCATATATATATATATATATATACATATATATATATATATATATATATATATATATATATATATATATATATATATATATATATATATATATATATATATATATATATTTCTCTCTCTCTCTCTCTATCTATAAATCCTTTTCGCTTACAAGCATTGCGTACGTGTAACAACCATGCGTAAAGCTGCATGATATATTAGATTATTCAGCTTTGTAATCTGATAAACCCAAAACAATTACTCAGCAATGCAATCAGATAACTCCAAAAACTTTATGAAATAACGGCACTTCATTTTGTTTTTCAAATCACTTCCTAATAGGTATATTAAAACGCATACCCATTACCCATTATATTTAGGTGCTTTTTATTTACAAGCCAGCTGCTGCTGAACCAGATGGCGACAAAAGCGAAAAAAATGTTTGTTGAATGTCTAAATGTTTGAAAAAATACACTGTGAAAACACATGTGACTCGGTATGCAACTCAAATGAAACGAATACCTAAATAAAATGCATAGACTGTAAAAACACGTTTATTTATACATGTTTTTCGTTCTTTCTTTTCTTTTTCTCCCCTGACACCCCAATCTGGGTCTCGATCAGAAAAAGGTGACAAAAAATATACTGGTGTCGGAAACTAGTTTATTTAGGTTAAACAGAATACTAAAGTCAAGTTAAGGTAGGCATTCAATAAATATTACAGCGACCGGAGACATATATCAAGGGCAGGCCAGTTTTCTCAACTATTTAAAACGGGGACTGGGAGATGAATTTTCTGAAGGTGGAAACACCCTAAGACAATATGATTATTTACTTCCAAGCAAACTGAGAGCAGATGTGCACAGGGGGTTTTCCAGAATACACTAAAATGCTAGGTCTGTCAAGAACAAATTTGATGACTTATAAATTTTCTTAGCTACAACAGGAATCAACTGGTCAACTGATATTCGGTATCTTTGCTAACATGTTCTTCAAAATGAGCAATTACAAAATGTATTCAGCAAGTCGAAGGCAGGGAGAAGGAGGGTGGTCGGCAATTTACATTCACCATAATTTGGAATCAAGAGAACGAAAAGATATTGTAGATCAACTTGATGAAGCTGCTGCTGTTGAAATCAAATTGAGTCTCAAAATAGTACTAGATCAATAATTATTTGCCAGATTTATCGTTCCCCAACTTTCCACCACAATAATGTTCTTGAAGGCGCTCCAAAAATGCTACAAATGATAGAGAATGAGAGGAAGCTTACAGTTGAACAGAATATTTCAATTACAATTTTCTAAATATACAAAATGACAGAAATGTGGAAATATTCTCAAACCAAGTATTTTCATATAGTTTTCTGCCTCCAATCACAAATGCTACTCGGGTACAAAATACTACTAGTTCTTTATTGGACAATATCTTCATGAATTATTTTGCATGCATTTTCTCATCAGGTATACTGATAGAAGACATTTCAGATCATTTTCCAGTGTTCGTAACATGAACTGCCCAGACAAAAGAAACGAAGTCAAATTATCCAAAAGAATTACTTGATTACAATCAAATCCATCTTTTAAATGACTATTTAGCATCAAGATTGAATAATGTTCATCAACACAATGATGTCATGCAGATTATTACAAATCAAATTCTCCCAAGCAGGAGGAAAACCCCCATGAAAGCCTGGATTATAGAAATTATCTTCTCCATAAATAGAAGAAAACACTCCAGACTATATCAGAAGTTTATTAAAAATCCAAATCCACACCATGAAGTTCAATACAAACAATTCAGGAACATCCTCATCAAGATAATCAGAGAAGCAAAGAAGCTATACTATTCAAATGCCCTTCACTGTAGTAAATCAAATGGAAAGAAAACTTGTGAAATATTACATGAGCTGATATATAAACACAAACAAAACAAAAAATCCCAGAATCAATGTTAGATGAAGAAGATAATGAATATCAAACAGAACAAATACCTAATGCCTTCAACAATTTCTTTTCAATCATTGGCAGCAAATTAGAAAAGAAGACTACTGCTTCTAACAAAGATCCAATTGAATACATTGCAGGACATGACTATGCTATTTGGGAACAAGACATGTACACTAATGAAATCCAAGTTGAAACAATTATAAAGTCACTGAACTCTGTTGGAGGAGGAGCTGATGGCATTAGTACAAAAACTCTCTTACTGACTTACACAATTATCCTGAAGCAATTCTCCCACTTCTTTAACCTTTGCCTGAGAAGTGGAGTTTTTCCTAAACAACTAAAACAAGCCATAATTATCCCCATATTTAAGGCAGGAGAACTGAACAAATTCATAAATTATAGGCCAATTTTTATACTACCAGTATTTTCAGAAATCCTTGAAAAAATAGTATATTCTTAACTCATGTCTTACCTGCAACGGAATAATATACTCAGTACACTCTAATTTGGATTTATAAAAACATAGCACCTACATACCAATTGCTCACACTTATGATGAAATTACAAAATCTTTGGAAAAGAAAGAACTTGTTTGTGGTCTATATATTTACTTGAAAAAAAGCCTTTGATACTGTGAGCATGGACACTCTACTACAAATAATCAATCATATTGGAACATCAGGAACTATACTCATGATATTACATTCATAGTTAAAAGATCGTTATCAGCAAACACAAATTAATGATATAATATCTGATGCAGAGTGCATTACAATGGGAGTTCCATAGGGCCCCATACTTAGTCCAGTACTCTTCCTGATGTACATTAATGATTTGGGTAAGTCTTTAGATGAAACATTCTACTTATTTGCTGATGATGCTGGTGTCATGATAAAAGCTACAGATATAAAGGAACAACAAATTAATGTCAATGCAATTGTTACAGGAATAACTGAATGGTTTCAAGCTAATAGATTAGAACTGAAATCAAATAACAGCAAATCAAATATCTTGGTGTAATAGTTGATGCAAAATTAACATGCAAGTATCACATAGCATATGTTGCTGCAAAACCTAGCAGATATCTAGGAATAAAGAGAAGAGCAAAATACTTTATGTGTAAAGAAAGCATACGACCTTCAATATACCAGGAGGTGCTGAGTTGACATCAAAAGTAACGTTAAGGATTATACTTTATTAGGTACTCAACGTTTCGGCCAGGGGCCATCGTCAGAGTGATATAAAAATGTCAAGTTAAGCAATTGAAAAAAAAGCACGCGAGAAAAAAGCGTGCAAAGACACGTGGAATGCAGAAAGCCTCCTCAGTGGTGCAGACACTTAAAGAAACTCAAACCAGAAACAAACTAGGTCAAGATAGAATCCTCAGGAACCCGAGCCGATGGTCCACATACATATCGATACATACACTCACGCACATATATAGACATAGATCCAATATAACGCGTAATACATAGAATATAATTTATGTTTATGTAATTTAAGTGATATACCAAGACGTCGTTTGCGTATTTAGTTGCGGCCGTAGATTACGTATGTGTAGAGATTCGAGGACCTTGATCAGCGTTGTAACAACGCTGATCTAAAGGTCCTCGAATCTCTACACATACGTAATCTACGGCCGCAACTAAACACGCAAACGACGTCTTGGTATATCACTTAAATTACATAAACATAAATTATATTCTATGTATTACGCGTTATATTGGATCTATGTCTATATATGTGCGTGAGTGTATGTATCGATATGTATGTGGACCATCGGCTCGGGCTTCCTCAGAGGATTCTATCTTGACCTAGTTTGTTTCTGGTTTGAGTTTCTTTAAGTGTCTGCACCACTGAGGAGGCTTTCTGCATTCCACGTGTCTTTGCACGCTTTTTTCTCGCGTGCTTTTTTCACTTGCTTAACTTTACATTTTTATATCACTCCTGACGATGGCCCCTGGCCGAAACGTTGAGTACCTAATAAAGTATAATCCTTAACGTTACTTTTGATGTCAACTCAGCACCTCCTGGTATATTGAAGGTCGTATGCTTTCTTTACACGCAATGTCTAAAACCCAGGAGCATCTAAGAGCCATTCTTCGTTGTATTAAAAAATACTTTATCACAAGTCGTGCATTGAAATATTTGTACAATACATTGATTCTTCCCTATTTAAATTATGGTGCGTTAACACGCGCAATGGAGGAGGGGGCAAAATCCGCCCACCCCTCCGGTTTTTCGTAAATATTTCCCCCTTGTACCGTTCGATATCCGCCATGTTTTGTGTACCTGCCTAAAAATGTACTGCACGTCGTTTGACGTAAAACAAACGAAAATTGGCCAAAAATGTTCAAGCTAGAGGCTGTCAGTCAAAACATTTTGTAGCGCCAGACCACAAAAATCGGCGCTGATGCGCTTCCCGTATATTGGCAAAAGAGAAGTGTTCTTGGCAATACTAGCGACTCGTTTGAGGCATATTGTTAAGCTATATAGTTCCAAGGTCATGTAAGGTCACCGAGATCATGTCAGATCATGTTCATTACAGGTCAACTGGAAGATTGTCATAAACGCAAATGACTCATGCGATTCATGGCATTTCGCATGTTACTTCCTACACATCCTGAACACTACTGTTTTTAATTGTGAACCTAAGCGTTTGCACATTTCATTCATGTACTTCAGCCTTTCTTCGTGAAGCCGATTGCGCAGGGTCGCCCGCCGGCCAGTCGGGCGGGCGGGGTTCCGGTAACTTGAGCGGGAGATGGGCGGGCGAGGGGGGGGGGGGTTCTGGTAACTTGAGCGGGAGATGGGCATACACCAATCGGTCTGTTTGTACAGCATTTTGTTTGTCGCTGTTCACATACGACTCAATTACTGCAGCGGGACGTGAAGGATTCGCGGTGTTTGAAGAGGGAGGGCTCTGGGAGGGTGTATCGAGCATATCAATGACTTCGGTCGGTACGAAGATCAAACTGTGGGCAAGACCTTCACGACCACGATAATAGTTGTTGGACGTGGTGTTTGGTTTGGTCAAGCCTGTATCGCTTTCCCCCACCGTGTGTCGATAGGAGTTGGCGTTTGTGAAAACAGGTGTGCCGTGAAGCATTTTCTGTTCTGAGCCCGTACAGGTCGGACGCGAAGCTGATCGCTCATCATGTCCCGCCGTACACTCCGCCAGCGTAGCGCCGCTGAAGCAGCGCATCTCATCCCGCTGATCGACTCCGATGAAGACGAACTTGAAGCATCGTCGGACTCGGACAGCCAAGAAAAAGATGCCCTGTACGTTCCAGACGAAGACGATACGGGTGACGAGAACACTTCTGTGTCTACAGCCGCTGCCGCCGGCACGTCAGCCGGCCCGTCAGCCGGCACATCAGCCAGCCCGTCAGCCAGTCCATCAGCTGGCACGTCAGCCGACCCGTTAGCTGGCACGTCAGCCGGCCTGTCAGCTGGCACGTCAGCCGGCCCGTCAGCCGGCTCGTCAGCTGGCACGTCAGCCGGCCCGTCAGCTGGCACGTCAGCCGGCCCGTCAGCCGGCTCGTCAGCTGATGCGACCAGCGCGACCAGCCCTGAAGCCGTGGCCGCCTCAGTACTGCGGGACCAGCCCGTTCCGGCACCCAGCGTTCGGAGCGTGCAGAAAGAGCTTACCAATTCGAAGCGTACCCTGGAGGAAGGCGAGTACGTCCCACTTCAGCAAAATCCGGGCGCCTTCTACGTGCGTGACCGCCGCAACAACACAGTGGCTGAGTGGTCACTGCAGCCGCATACCCAGCGCTCCAGGAGGCTGGACTTGAACCTGACGCGCCAGAGGCCAGGTCTCATCTGGCAGGCGAGGACCGTATCATCGGATATGGCAGCATTCATGCTGGGTTTTTCAAGACAGCGTGCTCGACCTGACTCTAAAATATACCAACGAAAAACTGCTGAAGGTGAAGGCAAAGTATGAGAGTACCACAAAGGATCCGGACTCATCTCGTCTCCAGACGTACGCTCCAGTGACACGCTCAGAACTGATGGCTTTTGTCGGCCTCTCTCTGCGGCGGGGCTGCGTGGGTGCAAATAACACAGCTGAGAACCTATTCCAGGGTGTGTTTGCGCCGGCGCCCTTCTCAGCCACAATGAGCCACCGCCGCTACATGAAGCTCCTGCGCTGCCTTCGGTTTGACGATATCACAAGCCGACCTGTCAGACGCAAATCCGACAAATTCTGCCTGCTTCGTGAGGTGTTCGGCATGTTTAACGAAAACCTGCGGCGCCACCTGAAGCCGTTAGACGACGTCTGCGTGGACGAGACGCTCGTTCGGTTCCGGGGGCGCTGCGGTTTCAAGGTTTACATGCCCTCGAAGCCCAGCAAATATGGCGTTTTGTTCCGGTCAGTATCCCATGCCGAGTATCGGTATATATGGAAACTGTGACCATACGCCGGGAAACCGACCAGCCCGCAGCAAGCGCCGCCAAACTCCACTTTCGCGTCTGTGGTGGAGCTTGTCAAGTACCTGACGCAGGAGCTTCGCGGGACGGGACGTAATGTGACAATGGATCGTTAATTTACGTCTTTCGACGTCATGGAGGAGCTGATGCTCGACAAGCTGTCGGTGGTGGGGACCATCCAGGTCAATCGCCGGCAGCCGGGATCCACCATCGCCTGCTACCGGGGTGGCGTGACATTCGTGTCATATTTCCCCAAGCCCGGCAAGGTGGTGCTGGTAGCCTCAACATTTCACGAGACCGCCGCCCGGATCGACATCAACACGGGGAAGCCGGAGGTGATCCTCCACTACAATGCAACCAAAGGCGGTGTCGACCTGTGCGATGTCATGCTGGAGGCGTACCCAACCAGGGTGCCGACGAGGAGGTGGACGACGGCTGTCTTCCTTTTCATGGTGAACGTGACCGCCCTGAACGCCTACCACGTCTTCAGCACCAACGTGCCAGACTCAGTGAGATCAAGCTCATGCAAGGGTGGCCGGCGACTGTTCCTGCGCGACCTGGGCCTGGCTCTGTACCGGCCGCAGATGGAGCAGTGTACTCTGCGGCAGGAGTACACAACCGACGGGCTGTTGCTGCGCTGGAGTGCTACCCTGAACCGGCGTCTGAAGGAGAAGAGGCCCTTGCCAGAACCAACTGAGCAGGTGACCACAGGCTGCTGTCACGTGTGCGTGAGAGGACTGAAGGGGGTCGGCTACAAGGCTCAAAAAAATAAACTGAAGAAAAGCAAGACGACCTGCACCGTGTGCAGAGGCTATGTGTACGATCTCCATTCGATCACGGTGCGACGCTGCGATGACTGCCAGCAAGACGACGACTCTGAGTGATATGGAACTGTCCATGGCGCGGTCAGAGGTGAAAAAAGCGTTCAGCCTGTCACCTACAGAGTATCGAACACCACTAGGCTGTCGCATGTTGATGGCTCACAGTAAGACCCCTTACGCATGTGTGCGAGCGCGAAATATCGACGATGATGCTGAAGTGAAACAAAGAAGAATGATTTAGTCTATATATGATCTTGAATTTAAATTCAATTACATCAAGCATGTCTGGTGCAAGGAACAACCAGACCATTGGGACAATGCAAAACACTGATCATCATGCTAAAAAATTGAGGTCCACTTTGCAGTTTCATCATGTGCAGATGTTGACTTGCTTTGTCTTCTGCACTGGAACATGCATACAAAACTAATTCAAATAATTTATTCATATGTGAAATTACAACACACCCTATAAGCTAATCTTGCTTCTTTTGGGTGCATCCATAAATATATTGATATTATTGTGGTGTAATGTGCTCACAATATCTTTTACAAAAATTTTACTCAGCAAAGCAAAACAACAGGTTAGGCTAGCTTTTATGGTGCAAATGTGTTCATTTTATTTCAGACAAAAATGGGCTATTTTTTTCTCTGAAAACTACTAAAAAGAAGCATTTCTGATAGGAATCAGTGGTCACATCATCTTTACCATGCTGATAAGCATAGCATTGAAACATGCTGTTCTCCAAATCCAATGACTCCTTGAAAATTAAATTTACCAATACAAATTGAATTCCCTTGTACTATAGCTCCAATATCAAGGACAGAGTGTCATAGGTCATATTTTGTATTGGTTTCAAGTAATTTATAACACTTTTTGTCAATTAAACAAGTCATGATTATGACAAAACATGGGCCCTGCTCCAAATAAATCAAACCCAAGGAAGTGAACGGATGAAATTATTAAAATACCAAAGGCTCATATTGGAAGAACCAAAACATTTGTTTCATGATAAGGATTCCACAAGTCTGAGTGTGGCAAAATGCCTGAAATGATATGTTAGACTGAGAAATATTGTCCATATAATACTGCACCAAACAGCTTTATATGGCTGGGTAATTGCACAAGGTTTCATAGTATTTTTGCTTGCACATGAACAAAACACCCTCAAGGTTGCCATATTTTGCAGACATGATGTTGGTTAGTAGAAATACATTCAGTCTTACCTGCACTTCCTGCAGCAATGTGCCATGATTGCCACCGGCCTCTTTCTCCAAAGGTAGTGTTTTTCGGCCGGATAGGTAAACCGGCATGCTTTGCCATCATATGCCTATTCAATGATCTTGACTGGCCATTAAATTTGCAGCCAGGATAGCCACAACGCACCTTTTCTCGTGATGGTGGTGTCATATTAGCACTGACACCTTGGGCACTAACACCATATTAGGTAGATAAAACCACTGTTCTTGATAAAACCAGCTTTGAAACAAACTGCGCCGGAAAACGGAACTGTTGCGTCGGATTCAAAATCTGGGCGGTGACAGGACACTGTCCCGTCCCCGTCTGCCAAGATTGCCGAAAGTGACGTCTGGTAACGGTTGAGGGCATCGACGATTGCTACAAAAGTATTTGTGATGGGTGAAATCCGAAGGAACTGTAAGCATCACAAAGAGTGGGGCTATCCGCTCATGCAACTTCCCCCGCAAAATGTCATTCGACAGTGGTGTGGAGAAAGTGGAAAGCGGAGCCTTTTTCACGGACTGAAACACGTGCAGCCCGCGTCACGATGACTGCGCCCGCACACACTGCAGCCACTGATCGTCAATTGGAAAATTGTAGCCGGTACATGGGGCCATGATGTGAAAGTGACGACAAGTCGCCAAGTTTAGCCGTTTCCGAGAACCAGACCCAATCGTGAAAAACGCTCAAAAACGTCGCTTCCGCTTTCCACACCCCTCTCGCGTGCGCGTGATGCGTGACTCGGAAACAGTTGCCACGGCGATGTTGACAATTGTCGTGGCAACAATGAGGTGTTGGTTTGGTGTCGATCGGTCCATTGGTTGTCGAGATATGGCGGTCTGAATCGGGTTGATGGAGAGCGCTAAAATTGGTGATTTTCCGAACGCAAAATCTCAGTTTACATGCTATTCCTATGGGCGACCGAACATTCACCGGACACCCGTTCTCTCAGGACCCCTGTGACGCGCACGCGCAACACGTTGACCCGACCGCAACGAAATTGTGCCCGACGCATAGCCAACATTTGGGGCTTTCACGTGATGTCAGCCATATCTCGTTACCTGTGATGTGAGCCGTGCCACACGCCACAAACTGCGCCGGAAAACGGAGCTGTTGCGTCGGGCTCAATCTCTGGACGGGGACGGGACAGTTCGTAGGTGACAGGCTTACCACGGCGATGTTAAAACCTATGGACTTTACCACGAGTGGTAGAGTTTTTTTCAGCCCCCCCTGTCCCCTCGATCATAGCTACTAAATTGTTTCGGTGCGCTTCTGATACATTTACTGAAACAAGATGAGTACGTATATGTCTGGATGGTTAGGAAATACAAATTGACTGGGTATGTTAAGAGGCAAAACGGCCTGATGATAAATACAATCCATACTCAATGATAATACGGTACCGTAAGTTGTCACCATAACCGGAGATATTCTTCAAATATCTGTCACCCACGCTCGTGGCCGAGTAGCCGGTTTGTTTCACCTCTGGGAGCGGTGCCCGACTGTGTGCATAACCCGACCGATCCGACGGTGTGTATGAGCGTTCCATGCAGCCAGTAGGTGCGCAATGTGGTGCGGTGACCACAATGGCCATTGATGCTGGGTATATGCGCTTTACCTAGCAATACATTGATGACATTTTTCAACAGTTTGCCTTATACCTGACATGATTTGGGAAGATGAAACACACAACTCCGGCAAAGAAAGATAAACTAATATGCAAGGATGTATTTGTATTATTATTTCATATTATTATTATTATTATTATTAGTAGTAGTAGTAGTAGTAGTAGTAGTAGTAGTAGTAGTAGTAGTAGTAGTAGTAGTGGAATTAGTATTATTGTTATTATTGTTCTTATCATTATTATTATGACAACACCCATTATAGTTTCCTCACATGTCCCAAAGCTTAATGTTCCCTCAAATCCATCAAATAGAAAATTCGCTGAAAATGCATTCAATGACCTTCATAAAGTGCTGACATATAAGTGACCTGAGGTCAAATGCAGTATCTATCATCCCTATTGCATCATTAGTCATGCTCAAAGCATCATGGAAGCCCATTATGGAGCAATCCATAGCACTGTCAAGCAAAGGCACGCAAAACAAGCAAAATTAACATATTTGATCTCATTTGACCTTGAAGATATAGACTTAAGGTCATGCAATTTGCACACAATAGAGTTTATCACCGTACCCATCTACGCTGAAAGTTTCGTAACTCTAGCTTTAATGTGAGCCGAGATCTTAGGGGGAGGGGGGCGGAATCCGCCCCCCCCCACTCCAGTGCGCGTAATTTTCAGAGGCCCACCAAGGCGCGTGTTAGAATGGGGAAAAATTTTCCAACACGATTAGACGGAATTGTTAGAATACAAAAAGTGGCTTTAAGAACCGTAGATAATCAGCACTATGCATACCCTACAAATTAATTGTTTGTCAAATATAACATTCTGAAGTTCCCTCATATTGTCAGAAGCAGAGAATATTATTACTTCACAGATTTTTGTATCAAACATTACCAATCACTATAATGGATATGTTCCAATACTCATCACCAACTAATATAAGGCATGTTGATCATTTCCGTGTACCTTCTTCATCGAAATCCTATAGACTTCATTCCGTACCATTTATAGCAACAAGAACTTGGAATAGTATTATTGGTACAAAATGTCCTTCCTGTAATCATGTGCCTATTAAGAAAGGAGATATAAAAAGGTATCAGAGCTTATTTCATTAGCTTATATATCACAACATAACTGGTGAGCGGAAATTAACCTCGATCATTTGCACACTAAAAAATATGTGCATGTGTATGTGCATAAATGTGTATGGATGCATATGTGTGTATGTTTATGTATGTGCATGTTAGTATATGTGTATGTATGTATATTTGCATAGTTATGTCAGTGCATATGTGTCTATGCATGTGAAGTATGTGTAGGTGTACATGTTTCATGTTTGTGCATATGCAGGTTTGTGTGCATGTGCATGTGTATGTACATGGATCCAACTTCTCCCTTTTCCCCCTCATAACAAATTTCAATTTGTGGCCCCAGGAGTTCCTTGGTGTTGCTAGCTTGCTACATAGCTGATGTGCTCCCGGGGCTACTTCTACTAATTATTTTGATAATTCTGGAGAAGGTGGTGACCTATCTGCAAACAAAAAGACAAAAAAGAATGCAACCAGTTGTAGTGAACTGGAAATATGCAGACAAATGACACATGTAATGGCATCCTGAGGCATTCCTAAGCTGAAAGTAAAGCTATTTTATGAGTCGGACCGGATCAGCCGGATGTTTCTCGGCAAGACCGACCTGGTTACGGTGCGACAGGCTGATGGAACCACAAAAGCAGAGTTAAGAAAAGGCTTGTTTTCTGAAAATTGTGTGAGATATATTAGCTATATCAGCAAAACCCTGAAAACCCTCTCACCGGCTTCTTAACCTTTGCTGTCTTTCGCTGAAGCATTGTGTATTGGCAGGCAGCAGTGGGACACACTAGGTGTGCATGTGCACTTATCAAGGCCCAAAGCTGTTCATATCCGCTCTCGTCATTCCCGGTCTGAAATACCGTGACCTTCTGGATCACGCTGTATGTGGCACGGAAAACCGTGATTGCATGATGCACAACTGTGAGCACTGCCCTGGTGAAGACGGGGTGATTAATTTTCTGAGGATTATCCTTCCGGACAAATCAGAAGAGAGTGAAGGTGATTTAGCCCCAGATGATGACATGGATAATGAGATTAGGTGTAAACAGTGGATGAGCACGCATCGCTGTACACTCGCAGAAATAGTCTAGACCAAAGAGGAAAGCATGCGATATTTGAGCAAGCAAACCGTGAGGTGCCGAGGATGGCGAAGTGATTTTCCAGTACGATTTCGCTGAAAATTATTCATTTATGGTGCAGGAAGCCGGTCAAGGCTTCCACTGGGATTCGTCCCAGTGTACATTGCACCAGTTTATAGTGTACTGACGTGAGGGCGAGGTACTGGGCCATCAAAGCTAATGCTGTATCTCTGACTGCACAAAGCACAACACCGACATGGCACATGCGTTCCTGCAACGGCTTATCCCAGAATTTCGGACAGCAATACCTGACCTAAAAAAATATTTATTTCACAAACGGCAATATGCGAATAAGCATGATTCCATCAAGGTGTGTCACCATCAGACATATTTTGGGGTACCCTGTGAGTGTTTGTTGTGTTATATATCATGGCAAGGGCGCTTGCGACGGCATCTGGGCCCAGCCAAGCGTGCCGCGGCTGAAGAGCCTCAAGCGCCCGCTTAAAAACCAGATACTGACGGCAGAGGACATGTTTGAGTATCTATCGCACAAGCTGGTCAGCTGCATCAAGTTCTTATTTGTATAAAGCAGGAAGCAATGGACGTCACGACCCACCGCACCGAACGCTTCTCGAAAGCCATCACGGTGAAGGGCACACGGTGGTACCACAAGTTCGCACCAGTGACCCACAGACCGTAATAGTTCATGAATTGTTTTCCGATGCGGGGCGTGTGTCAATGGAAGTTGGGTGAAGTGAGAGGTGTCAGTGTGCGCGCTGATGCAGATTGTGTTGATTAATATCATCGTAGTGACAGATCATCAGTCTAACCTGAAATGCTGACAAGGTATAGGATGGTCTGCAGATATGTAGATCATTACATTGCATTACATTATAACACTGTACTGCAACACATTATTGTATTGCATTGCATTGTGCAATTATGTTACTTTATTATATTACACCGAGGTAGACGGCTACTACACCTATGTAGATGTAGATGATCCAATTCGATTAATTTCACGCTCCGCATGTGTCAATGGATGCTTCCGCGCCAAATTTGTTCTCAAGCAGTTCGAGATGAATGCGATTACTCAGTCAATGTGGTTCATCTTTTCGTTTCCAGAATGTGGGGTATGTAACGCCAGAAGATTGATATTACAAGGATTGGCGGTGATAAAACCCCTTCAGTGTTTTCGATGGAATATGCTCGTACATCTTTGATGCGCTGACATTGAGGCAGACAAATATTGCATGAGGTGAACATATTTCTATTCTTTTCTCCTGACCAGTCAAGATCTAGGATGTCATAAATCACCCTTCGTCGCTTCTGCATTTCCAAAATAGCATTGTGCCTGTCTCGAAGGTCAAGCTTGGTCAGGCTTGTGTCACAAGCTTATAATTAAAAAAAAAACGTGTAACAAAATATCGAAATTGACACAAGATGCAGCGGATCATGACAACTTCAGTGATATATAGCTTCCCTCAATTCGTGTTAGTATTCGTTGAGTTCCAGGTCTCCGAAGACTTAGGTGACATCTAAAAAATGTCAGATGCTATAACTCCTTAACTGTTGCTCCGATCTGTTCTCAAAATTGCACAGTTAGATAATAGAGACAAGCTAACCCTATCCAAGTATTTTCATCGATATATGAAGTGTAATTTGGACGCTTCACCTGCAAATTTACCGCGAAATGGGCCAATTACCACAATTCGGAGACATTTCTACCATTTCTTTAATCCTTGACATCGCAACGAGTTGGAGCACTTGTGCAGCGCAACACTCAAGATCAGATGACTGACATTCCCATCTCATCACGTGCCTCGAACGTCAAAAGGCACGTGATGTATTTGATATTTTATTTTGAACGTATTTGATAAATATACCGTTCTAGACAAATATTAAAGCAGGCTACGATAAATTAGCGCAAAACGACGATGCGTGCCGTATTTTGAACGGATATGTAGATTTTTAGGGTAGAACCCTATTTTTTACTTTTGCTTCGAAAGATAAGATATCCAACTTCATTTGTGTATTTTGTTTTCAACTCGCATTGTGATTGTCCCGATAGTTGTTGACTCACTTGTTCGGTCGCACAGCGTTTCTTTGTTTTCTTTCACAGCTACCCATGCTTGGTATCAAGAGATAGCCCGTGGGCAAACCTCGAGTAACATTTCAAACCGGGACATATCAGTTCAAACGGTAAGGTCAAAGGTTGGTTTGAATTTTTCGAAGTCCTCTCGTTTCGTCGCTATGATGTGTTATGTGTGTTATGCCGGCTTTGTAATTACATTGCCGCATTGCTGTTCGCGACATGTAAAATGTGAGACCCATTTTCATGTTGTGCGCTTTCCTCTTAATGGTTCAACGTAACTTGCAATTTGCAAGAGAAACCACACGTCAATGCACATGGATATATAGCCAACCGGAGTTGACAACCGAGAGAGAGCAATGTTGTAATCAGGGGTGGATCCAGGAATTGTCAAGGGGGCACTTGTCTGGAGGGCACCATTTCTTTGGATGTACGCCATTGCGTAGGTACCTGAAGGAGTGTCTTTCTGGTTGACAAATTAGAGGCGGGGGTGTACTCGGGCCTTCCAGGAGGGGCGTTTTTCCTTCCAATGGGCGCCGTTTTCTCTCAGAATAGCGCCTCTGGCTGAAAAATTCGAGAAGTTTACTCGAACCTTCTCAGAGGGCCGCCTTTTCTCGGCCAGAGGGACGGCACATTCCATGTGGGGGCACTTTCCCCCAGTGCCACAACCTTTTTCGGTCCCTGGTTATCATGGGATCTAAATGTGTCCCCGCAAAACAGGAAAGCATGTGAAAAAGTTAATGGAAGTCCATATTTACTGCAACAAAACCATAACCCAGCATTTTCTGTCTTCCGGCTACAAGAGGACAACGTTTAACCTAACTACAGCAATGCTATATGGTGATTGTGAAGCCGGGCTCAGTACATACGACATAAAGCTAGGGGTTCATCGGCAGTGATAAGGACTATGCCTTGCTAATTTTGGCCGGACGTGTTGTCCCGAAAATGTAATTTTAACAACGGTAAATAAAAAAACAGACCTTGAAAATGAGCCCGGCTAATAATTTGTTGTGGCCCCGGTCGGGACCACACTGGGCTGTGCGTGCGTTTCAAGTGTTGCAGCCGGTTCGGTTTTCAGTTGGCGTTTGCTACGCTCCAAAAAGTGATCCACACTGGGAAAACTTCCCGGGAACGCGCCCGCAGCCACATCGCCAGACAATGCTACGAGTAGCCCAGTGTGGCCCCACGGTGGACCACACACTCAAAACCGACCGCTAACACCTGAATTGGCAGCTCATTGTGGGCCCAGTGTGGGCCCGGCGTGACCCCACGGTGGCTTCGCTGTTGTTTTGATATATTTTTTTTAGTGGTCTGCCTGTCTGGACTGTGATTGGCTAATAGGAGCAGTCAGTCATGAACGTGACGTTGTGACGTCTGTACTGTCAGGACGCAAACTATTCTGCCATCGCAACCAAAATATGTAGATTAACAAAAATCAAAGCAAAAGAAACATATATCTCACCGAACACAAGGAAGTTCATTGCAGAAAAGTATCTCATGATCTAGTACCCGATGAGCCAATACACAGCACACGCATGCGGCTTGTGCAAACTAAATGTTGGTCGGGGCTCCGCACGATACTCCCAGTGCGAGCAGTGGTTTCGTGGCCGCTGTGTTACACTGAGACGGATATACCTATGGGAGATTGCGGTGGCTAACATCAAATGGCGATGCAACAGCTGTCATAGAAGTCCTAACCCACAATCCTGCAACGAGCGGCAGCTTGCACCAGCGCCAGCACAGTCATGCAGTGAAGGTGACCGGCGGCCTGCGTCTACACTTGAACTAAGTCAACGACGCCCTCACACACAGCAGATTGACGGACAGTTTAAACCACGGCTTTACGACACACCAGCAGACAATTACAGCGGCAGCGGACGCCACGGCCACCGCCCATGACAACGAAACCTCAGTCGGTTGCGCGGCCTGCATCAGCCGGAGTTCGCGGAAAGCAACGATCACGTGCAACTCATGTAGCTATCGCTGGCATATCTCCTGTGCCAGGCTAACTGTCGCCCAGATGCGTGGCCTGCCCGTGTGGCATTGCCAACCGTGCCTTGGTCGTCAAGTTGCCGTAACTTTTATATCTACCCAACCGTCGGAAGCGTCGGCTTACCGTATTTGTTCGGGCTTGGCCAGGCTCCGATCGAGTACCAAGGTAATCGGCCAAATTCCCAAGGCAGCTCGCTCATTAGTCGCCGACTCGCTATCCAATCTGCTGAACGAGGCCCTGAACTGCGTACCCTGGACGTGGCAAGGAGCGAGGAACCCCACCTCACCGCCGCCTCACATATATGACGACGGATCGCTGAGATGGACAGCATGGCCACGCAGCCAGCACCCGGGCATCGGAATGTCACCACTCCGCGTCTAAGAACTACAGACTCGATCGGGCGCCAAGTTCTCGCTAAATGTGCAGATGGAGACATCCGCGCGGCCCTCCGTGTCCTAACATCCAGTGACATCTTCGCAGAGCAGACAGATGAGATTATTGCTGCCTTGTGCTGCAAGCACCCGCCAGCACCGGACGACGAGGAGCTTCATCCCCGCCTCTGACATCCTCTGACCCGCCACCGCTAACCGTCACGGAAGAGCAGGTACAGGACGCCATCTCCACCATGCCACCGGGCTCGTCGTCCGGCCTCGACGGAATTCGGCCACTCCACCTGCGTCACCTGCTGCCCGAGAGGCAGCAGAGTCTGGCCGTCGCCTCCTCAAATCGCTCACTGCTTTGACTAACCTAGTGTTGCGTGGCTGCGTCCCGGAGTGCGGACGTGACGCGCTGTACGTAGCATCGCTTTGCGCGCTACGGAAACAAGACGACGGACTTCGACCAATAGTTGTTGGCAGGATATACCGCCGTCTGCCTTGGCGGATGTGCGCGCGATACATTTCTAGTATCCTCGGAGCAGAACTCCGCCACATCCAACTGGGAATTGGAACACCGCTGGATGCCAGGCCACCGTGCACGCTGCCAGCGAATATATAGCGACCTTTAGACCATCGCTTCCCTATCACTTCTATAACCTACTCGTTTATGGCTCCTGTTGCAGCACGGTGTGTGTAGTGCAGATATTTATATGGGTATTGTATTATGTTGGTGTATGAATGTTTGTTGCGCATCTACTCCCACTATGGACCACAAATCTATCCCTTCTTCGTAAATATCTGTGATGAATACCCAGACTGTCCATAACACGATATCCTCCATGGGCACGATACATGCCCATGAAGGGCATGTATCGTGAAATCAATAAATAAATTTAAAAAACGGACAGTGTTTTGAGAGAGTTGGTTTTTGAGCGTCTTGATCCCATATAATTCAGCAATTCGTTCATGGCGCGACAAGTACCCGGCTCCGAGACTGGTGCCTGCCTGTCTGGTGCCTACGTAAGCAGCCACCGCCCGACCCAACGAGGCCGTTCGTTGGACTTTGCACCTCCCCTCCCTCTTTCCGGCTAACACCCCGCCAGCGAGGTGCCAGCCCCGTGACCTCTAACCGACCGGCGCGTAGCGCCGCCGTCGTTAATGCTAGATGTAACTGTGTTCACGTAAAGTTATACATTTGGCTGTCCCGTAACCATAATTGATATAATCCCGTAAGCCTTGCGATTGTAAAAGTGTACCGTAAACGTAACGCATCGTCACCGCCACTAGAAATAGACCATTTCCCCTTCTAGAAGGCCGTCGACATGGATGTGACGTCATGGAGGCTTCTACGCCACTCGACCAATCCGCGACCGGGGGTCTTCCGAAGTCACTAGCGCCCGTGCGGCCCCAGCAGTCCTGCTTGAATCCTCTGAGCGAGTGGACCGCTGCTACGCGTGCGCGCTTCCCAGCTAAATTCAGCTTCTAAATTCATAGGAAAGGCAGTATCACAGCTTACCTTCCGAGGAGAACGTACTGAACGGTGTCTGTAGTTCTCGTGTGATCGTGGAGTGCTGCAGTGCAATACAGGGCAGCAAAAGGTACTGGTACTTTCGTGACTGGGGTTATCGCGAACAAGAGGTTGTTAGACTTTCGCGTGCCAATAAAGACTTTCCTACAGTGCCGCGGTAACAAAAAAGTCGACGCAAGTGCTCGGCCGGCTCTGCACCGCGGTGAATCTCAAATCGTCCTGACACAAACGTCTGAGGAAATCACAGACGGTTAGCATTATTGCAGAGATCACAACGTGCAGCTCGTGATGTGCATGTACAAGTTGATCGCAGGTAGATCTTGAGCAGGCCGGCAGGCGCTCGTGTTACAGTTATCTCGAGGATCTTGTTACAAAATGGACATTGCGCGTACGCAATATAGCTGCAAATAACAAACGCCTCCACAGAAGCGTCCCAGCTACATTGCATTTGGTATACAGAATTGCATGTAGAGGCATCACAGTACCTGAGCGTAAAATGGTTTGTACATTGCACAGGGCGACGGTGCCCAGCCGGCAGATATTGCACGCCACATATACTGGCGCCCCTGTTGCGCGCCAACAGTGGCGCCAACACACCGTCGGTCAGTGCACCAGCTGGGAGAGCGCCTCCCACACCGATCACTTGGAAGGCGCTCCAGCATTGCCGCCGTCGTCGGAGTCGACTTTCGCAAGAAAATCCATTTCACTGTGCACATCTTCGGCGTTGAGCTGGCGCCACACGCCCAGCTAGGCGCTCCTGTCCCAGTACAACTCGAACCTGTGCAACAGGACAGCGGCGACTGCCTCCCCCCCCTGTGCCGCGGCTACGGCGGCATCGATTGCTGGTGCTGACGTGCTGGCCGTGCTGGCCGGCGGTCGGCGGCCGACGAGCTGCGCTCAAGACGGTAAACTTCCTGGCAGCTCGCGGCCGGAGCCGATGGTCGAGCGACGGCACCAGCACGTACCAGTCGCCGGCGAAGTGGCTGAAGAAGCGGCCCAGCTCGCGGCGTAAGATGCGCTCCGGTAGTGCCGGCCGATCCAGCTCCTCTGTGGACGTTTGCTTTGTTTACTTGGTGGTTCACAACGCTCTTTATGCACAATCACGGCCGATGGCGCCGCCCACACTGTTTCGCCGGTGGGCCGCGGGATTGGGAAATGTCCCGAACGGTGCGAGTGTTGAACCCGGGACCTCCATATCCAGAGCTCAACACATTAACCACTCGGGCACCCTCTCCCCCACACCCCGATATGGACGGCGCATGAGCCACGTCTGGCCAGACATTTATGACATTTCAGACTCTCTCCAGGTGTTCGCTAAACAGACACACTTTTACTGAGCCAGATCTTCAAGGGTTGACTGATCAGCTAAGCATATTCTGCGACACGGACAGCAGACCACACCGACCCACAGACACAGGTCGACAATGCAAATAGCTGCAGGCAGCCCGAATGACACGAACACGATAACTCTACTGTCAAGTTTACTACACTGCACTATACTCCCACTGATACCAACATACCTAATGATACGGCCGGACATGCAGCGCAGGAGATTTAGACGCACAGCGCAGCGTTGTTTAAGATGAATAATGTGGGGGCGAAAATAGAGTCCTTTGTCAAGGATAATTCCGAGATATTTGAAAGAGGTTTGGAGGGGCATAATTTGATCGCGATACCGGAGTGGTGTGCTAGGTGGGATATGCCTCGGGAGCCGGGAAAAGAGCATAGTGACTGATTTCGTGGGAGAGATCTGTAACCCCCAGAGGGAGCACCATGAATCAAGGTGATTCATGGCGAGTTGAACAAGATGATTAGCTGAATCTGCTGACGGATGTGTATACCAAATAGCCAAATCATCGGCATAGAGAGAATATTTTAGGAGGGGATAAATTAAGTGAAGTTGTTCTCATACGTCGTTGATCATGATAAGAAAGAGGGTTGGAGATAGGACCCTGCCTTGTGGGACGCTTTGGTCGAGAGTGTGGGTCTGGAATGAATGTTGCCGCAGCGGACGACGAAGGAGCGATTTTCTAGAAAGTTTGTGAAAAAGGTGGCCATTCTGCCCTTGATATCAATACGGTGTAATTTAATTCGATGGGCCGAACTATGTACTTTGTTAAACGCGGATTTTGGGTCTATAAATAGGGCGACGGTTTCGGATTTCTTCCAGAAACCACGCTGGATTGAATCCACAATTTCGATTAGGTTGTCAGCGGTGCTTCGCCTTGGTTGGAAGCCACTCTGAAAGGGGGATATAATGTTGTTGTTTTCGAGATCGACTCTGATTCTTCCATTGACCATGCGCTAAAAAAATTTCAAGCACAACTAGTGAGAGAGATAGGACGATAGCTAGAGGGGAGATGTGGAGGTTTGGAAGGCTTTGGTATAGGGATGATAGTTCTAGTAGCCCAAGAGGGTGGACATTTTGCCGTTAGTCCATAGTTGATTTTGTGCCGAGAGGAGTTTATCTTTACCAGAGTCAGATAGATTTTGAAAGAAGAGATATGTCAAGTGATCAGGTCCAGGAGCCCTACTGGATACCTTGGAGAGGGATAAATTTAGTTCATAGGGGGTAAAGGGTGCCTTGTAGTGTTCGGGATATATCAAGATATATGTAGGATATATATGTAGGATATATCAACATGTCGCCTCTATACAGACCCAGTTCCTCTGCACACAACACCCTGATCTTGACCCTCCCAGCCCAGGACACATCAACATCACGCCCCTACACAGAACCTCAATTCCCTTGCAACCACAACACCCGAGTGCCATATCTTACTTCAGGGAAGCTGTGGACGGGATCGCAGGCGTACACCACACCGAGAGTGGAGCTGCGGATCACCACCATGTCACCGATATTGAAGCACTGCAGCGGCGCGTCTTGGACCGGCAATGCCTCGCACTTGGGTTCGGTCTGGAACACAGAACGGGCGCTGTGAGACCGGCAGTATGATCCGTGGATTGTCGCCGGCTGACACCGGGTGATGGGATATCACATATTGGTACCAAGAGGATCGCTCCCAATGATCCGCGGACGGTCACCGGCCGACACTGGGTGCTGGGATATCACGTGACGGTACCGAGATGATTGCTCCCCAGTAGGTTTGGCACACAGTTCCGTTTTCGTGATGAACATTGCACAAAGTAAGACGAGTTATATGCATACATATTACCTAATGCACACACTGGTAGCAGAAACCAATGGCAATACAGTACATACCAATAAGCAAGCATTATATGTATAGATCTTGAAATCTGTACGTCTGAAATACGTCTTTAACTTTTATTAGTATGGGCATTTCGGCCGTGTCAGGTCATTTCGTGCCGTGAAAAGGAAGAATGACAAATATTATTTTGTGAAAGTCAATTTATATGTCCTGAAGCAAGTTGGTTTTTCGGAGAAAAATGAAACGTAGATTGATCCGAAAAAGGTGTTTATATCCCAGTAGTGTGGGCAAATAAAAGGGAATGTTGTGTGCACGGTAGTAGTGGGTAAGTACTTTCGAGGGCCACGGTATTGTTGGCAGTGTAGGATAATTTGTGAAGCTGTAAGATGAGTCTTGCATGATGGGCATGAAGGTCGAGGTGAGGGAGTGTAAATATATCGATTGGTGGGAAAGGTATGTCCAATGCTAAGCCGTGATATACCTTTTTCTTCTTGTTTGTTTTTGTATATGATGTGATGCAGTTATCGAGGACAGGCTTGATGATGCGTAATTGTGTGTAGTTTATAGTTTCAGTTCATTGTTTGTTCAAAAAATTTTGGATGCTCTGTTTTATTGTTGATTTAATGCTGTCAAAATGTTGTGGAATTTCTGTGATATTTGGAAGTCATAATGATGCCTTAGTTAATTGGGCTGCATCGTCGTCTCCTGAGATGCCGCAGTGACTGGGCACCCACAGGAAACGGACCATCGTGCCTATCAGATTAAGTATTTCAAGTGTGTCGTAAATGGAAATATGGCAATGGTGCGGAACGGAAGGTGAAGTAAGTGATTGAAGAACAGATTTGGAGTCGGAACAAATGACGACACTGCGCATGGGATGACAAATTGAACGGTAGCGGACGTCGAAATACCTTTTAAAGCCGAGGTGAAGAAACTTTGAAATTAATGCGGGTTTGTATACCATATCATAGGCTTTGTTAAGGTCTAAAAGTTCTGCGACGGTGTCTTCATTTTTTTTAAACCAAGGCGGATGTCAGTTTCTAATAGGATGAGCTGATCTACTGAGCTGTGTCCACGACGAACGACACATTGAATTGGATATAAAACAGAATTTCCGTCCAGGTACCAGGTCAGTCTATCTATAATCATGCGTACCAAAAGATTTCCTAGACAACTGGTGAGAGCAATGGGTCAAAAATTGTTGGGGTCGCTGTTATTTTTGCAGGGTTTTTGTATCGTTGTAATGAGGGCTCCTTTTCAAGGTTTTGGAAAAATATGATCTGACCATAATTAATTAAATATTCGTAAGATGCAATGCTTTATGTGGTCGGTTAAATGTCTGAAACAAATAATGTAAATTGTCGGGCCCTACAGAAGTGTTACCAGCGGAGGAAATTTCAGTCTCTAGTTCTGAAAATTAAAAAAGAGCATTGTATGTTTCAGTGTTTTTGGAATCGAATTGTGTTAAATCGGTGTGAAAAGTGTGTGGCGCATTTTGTAATAATTCCGGTCTGTAGTTGTTATCAGAGCTATTATGAGCCATGGTTTGCGCTATTGGATTTATTATTGTGTGTGGGTCCCTAATGTTGATATTTTGGTTTTGAGGGCCGGGAGTGCTTTAAATCGGATGCGTCCAGACAACCGGCGGATTAGTTGCCAGATTTGGCTTAAAGGAGCTTGAAAGGTGATTTGTTGTAAATATGATGACCATGATCGGCGTCTAGCATCGTGAATGACTCTGCGGGTTCGAGATCGTTCATGGTTCCGATAAAGTAAATTGTGTGTACCTTTCGGTGCGTGCCTGATCCATGCGTGGAGGTCAGGCGGGCATGTGGATTGCGGGCGGCCTCGGGTAGCCCACCAGTGCCGTCCGGGCGATCGGTTACCTTCGTAATATCACGGCGGGCGGCCACTGCCGCGGGGATGCCCGCCGGCTGGGAGTCCGTCGGGTCACGTGGGCGCCGGCCGGTACTGGACGCGCCGGGCTTGGTCGACGGCCCACCTAAGTGGCACGCATTTCCCCTACAGCTGAAAGGCTGCCGGATCTGGCATTCCTTGTGGAATCACCTGGAGTCTGTTTGGCTGGAGTGGTCTGTGTGTTTGGAGCCAGGGTGGTTTGTGTAGGTGTGGTATGTGGTGCAAGTTTTTTTTTAGTGGAGCTAAGCCGGAATTATGTCAATTTGAATTGAAGTAGTAGTGGCGTTGACGAGAGGGGTGGGTGAGAAATGCTGACCGCATAAAATGGGCATAAATCTTGGTGGATGGGGAGGTGGCCTCAACAGACCGTCGGGCCTGGGGTTATCCCAGTCTTTGCCTTGACGGCGCAACTATCCTTTTCCCGTCGCCAGACTGTACATATATTGGAAGTGGTGAGGTGGTCGGATGTGTTGCAGTTGCGGCTGTGGGCAGGTTTGGAGGCGATCTCTCCGAGTTCGACCACGTCTACCAACTGATCCTGCCGGAGGGGTTCTTCAGGGCTGATGTCGACATGGCCTGCTCCTTCGATCGAGAGGCGAAAGGCAACAAGAGTAGCCAGCTGGCTGCCTGTCGGCTGAACCACCATGCAGCGAGGCCGGCTGTGCCGCGAACCAATCAGCAGGTGCAGATCTTCAGGAATATCTCCATCGACAACAGGATGGCCCTCTGGGTGGGCATCTGGCCGGCAGATGACGGGCTGGTCGACATGAATGGCCAGAGCGTGACCACTCTGGGAAACTGGTACCCACCGGGACCCCTGTAGTCACCCGGCACCACGCCGTGCATTGTTGTTTGGGAACGTGGGATGACTGAAACGGAGTGCGACACAATCCGCTACGTTCTTTGCGAGTACCGTGTGTAGAGGGAACAGCCGGTATGCAGGACCGCCATCAGCCATGTAAATGGTTCAACATGGCCTCTCGGCCAGACCATTGCAGTGAATACCATTGTCATGCATTACCCACCACGTAACGCGGCGGATAATTGCGCGGGAACGAAATGTAGAAACACGGGTAGTTGACACAAGCTTCAGCCGAACAATCCGGTGTCTGCATTACCAAAAGACTGAAAGCCACCTTGAGACTTGTACTGCTGTTGCAATGCTGCACAAGTCGCAATGTACTTTTTTTTAAATACATTTCGGCACCTATTTGGACAAAGTCAATTAAAGTATAAAGTAGTGCAACCTACAAGTAACACAGTAGTGCACCGAAAATGTTTAACGTTAAGCAACATTACGTAGTGAGTTAATATTTCATGCAGCTTTGTGTGTTTCCAAGTATATCACCAAGCTATCCGAGTTCCACTTTCAACAATGTCCTCAATCAACTTCTTCGTCGATATATCAGTCAGCTTTAATATGCTCCCTCCTCAGCATGCCTGTTCTCCGCCCCTTTTCTCATTCTCGGGCGAAACGGTGTCATGAACAACGCAGTGATTGTGTGGTTATTCTCCATTGCGCTCACTTGGTGCTGTTCAACTACTTTCGTCGACGGCATTCTAAGCGGACGCCGCAGCTGCTGTGCCGCCGTTTCCCACGAGTCGCTCGATGGTGGCCACCAAAACACTCGTGCACGGAACGCATTTATTTCCAATTAACGTATTCGCGATTGTATTCGCTTGCAGATGGACAAGTTGTGTGGAGGAGAAGAGGAGCACCCAGCGCACTAGATACACGTGTCGCAATGTAACATCGGCGGCGGTACCGCACCGCTTCTAGCACTTTGCGCGCTTTGTTGTTGATGGCTGAATATGCTCCGTCAATTCCGTTGTATATGCTTGTCAATAAATGTTTTTTGTTGTTATCGTTGTTGTGAGACGGTGCCCATGAGAGCGGCCTGTGGTGACGGTATTCGGTGGGTGCAGACCTTCAGCAGTGCCTGTGGTGACGGAAGTCAGCAAAAGAAAGCATGTCATGATCGGCGAACGGGGGCCATGCTTGTCCAATGTTGTGCTCGTGTCGCGACTCACAAATGGGTCACAAATTGATGCAGTAGAAGAACAACCTATAACGGAAGAGCAACCTGACCTCAGCCGAGGTCAGATGCAGCGGAGATGTGAAGGCTTTGAAATCGGTCTGATGACTTGACTCATCGAGGGACGTCCATAGTATTGTATTTTTATTGTATTCTATTGTATTTGCATCACCAACATCGTATGGTGACTGCGCCTGAGCTTGGCCGGCGAGGATTACCGGGATACATTTTCAGTAGATTGAGCTTATGTGCCCTGGGTAAAAATGGGTCTTGGGGTGCATCAAGAATGCTACGAGAAACTTTAGTTCCGAGATGTGTTTAGGCTCGATACGATTGCACATCCACTATTTTTCCCACTTGCAAGCAATATGATGCATTCATCATCTTACTGGGTGCACAGGTGGTGAGCCCAGGCACATTGGGAGGTACATCTGGTGTGCATCTAAAAAAGTTACAAGTCATATTCGACCGAAGATGGCGGAGCTAACACGCGCACCGGAGTAGAGCGGAATTCGCCCACCTTCCTGTGCAACACATATCATAAATAGGCAGGGATATTATAAGAAAATGTTGTCTTTAATTCAAATTGACAAACGCTTCGAATGCAAAATTTTCTTTGTTGCAATCCGTTTGTCCGGAAACGTCAACACCACAATCGTCATGGCCTGCGCCCTACGGCGACGTGGCGGCAGCTACGTACTCGAGCTCCAGCAACGCCTTCTGTGATACTACCGTTAGGGTGCCAGGCCCCATCCTTCCGAAACCCAAATTGTACGGCCCCTCCCACGGCCATGACAGGCACTCGTTGATGGGGCGCCGCAGAGCTAGAGCGGGTGACGGCCCTCGGAGCCAGGGAGGATCTGGTGACGGCTTCTCGGGCTGGGGTGGAGCAAGACTGCCCTGGATGACAGACGCTGTTGCTGCAGCCCGGAGGGGCACGCAAGCCGCGCTGAAAGGATGGCACGTGGTGTGCCACATGTCTGATGAAATCAGCGGACTGGCACGCGGTGCGCCACGTGCCTGATGAAGTCAGCGGACCTGCGTCAGGGCGATCATCACCCACAAGCGGGCGGCTGCTGATACAGGACAGCTAGTCGCTGACCTGTCGGCTCCTCCACCCATCGCCTGGTAACCACGCCAGAGGTGGGTCAAAGAGTTGGGTGGTGATCATGCGTCATCTTGGCTCAGTGGTCCCCAATCCTACCCCGCTCGGGCGTTATCGTCGACATTCAGTTAGGGCAGACCCGATTGCAACTCAGCAGCACTCCCCAACATTTTCAGCACCTTTTGCGCGCGTCTCACGTGAAAATTTCAACCTCATGTCATATTAGGTCATTGAGAAGGACCATGTCCAGATATGTTTGAGGACCGGTAACACATACACATGAAAAGATATTGAAACGAAACTTGCTACGTAAGCACAATTGGGCGGTGCCTCCAAAACGTATGTTTCGGATTTTGCTTCACATCAGGTCAGTAACCTGAGGTCACGGCGAATTCTGAACCAATTTTCCTATTATTGTGATTTACACGTTCTTCTAACACTTTTGTGTACCATAGCATGCTTCCAGAAGCCAACGGAGAAGTTCCTTATCGAATTTGTTTGTCCTCCGTGAAGTGGCCTTAGGTCGGATCAAGATGAAGTGTGCAATGTGGCCTAAACCTATACCGGCTATGCGGTTGGTTGGTTATTGGTTTTACGACACGTCGACCGTTGAGTCATGTAGCGTCGACAATCTCTCACGCCGATTGGTCGCGGGCGAAGAGTAGCGACAGGTGAGACTCGAACCCACAACCTTTCGATTGTGAGACCAGCATCTTACCCCTAGACCACTCTTCCCCTATACCGGCTATGTGGATGGATATCGAAACGGCAGTTCGGAGTATTTCCGTTTTTATTTCATGTTCTTTTTTAAGTAAAGTTTAAAGATTTCTTGATGTTTTTTTATGTCGATATGGTGGCTTTCTAAAATTTCGCCTCGCCGCATGGCTGGCAATCTAGTCTAGTCTGTATTATAGAAGTCGTAGTGTCCAACGATGACGACGACGACCTCATGTTCAGAATTTGCTCATTTGCCAAAACTGTTACGGAAAGATAAATGAATTTTGGCACACATCTGGGACCAGTGGCCGAACACATTTGGGCGTTGTAATGGCACATGTGCGCGTCGTGGGTGCCACATGGCACGTGCAAATGTGAGCCGTAGGCTCAGGCTAAGCGAATAATTAAAATAGCGCCAGCGGGCAATGCTGCGATTGGTTTACCCTCGCCGTGAAGGGGACAGGGTAACGGGTTGGGGGAAGGGGAACGCTGACCGGTAAAGGGGATGCACTGCATACACTATGCTCGAGGATGGAAGCGTGGAAATAATATAGCATGAAGTCCACTCTCTGCACAAATTGCACGGCCGCGGCCAGTAGAGCATGATTTAATACTGACAATTATGTTATCTGTCCCGTTGATCGCAAGCTACAGCAATGAGCAGTCCGTAAACAGCCATCAGAGCACATTTGCCAATTGAAGCCAGCTAGATTGCATATACGCTAAAGTGCGGCTTTGTACAGATCAATGTCGGAATGAAAATGTTAGGAATTTACCACCGAGGATGGTGCAGGGTATGGGGTGGAGGTGACATGGGAAGGGGATCTAGAAGGGGAACAGGGAAGGTGGCCGGAGAACTCAACTGACGAAGGGCATGCGGATGTCTTCCAGTTTATTTGTATGTTGCTTCATCGAAACGACCATCATTCGTACATGCCACAGTGCCATGAATAGATTCCTAAATTTTGCGTCCTTTGGGAATCATATGGGAACATTTGCGTCGTTTGCGGAATGCATGCGTCCAATGGGATCAAATTAAGTTGCCCAAAATCATCCACTGAAACCAGCACTCGTACAGTTGATGCTAATGCGCACTAAAACTCGAATAACCAACCAACAGTTGATGCTACAAATGAAGAACCCTCCCGATCCAGTGCTCGCGCAATGCTTCTCATACCGTGTCTTGAACCGTGGCGCACCAGTGCGCATATTGGAAAAAGTGTGACTGAGCCCCGTTAGTTATTTTTGGTGATGAGCGTTCCAATCCCACCTGTTGTTGGTGCAACGCCTATTCTGCTACGGACACTGAAGACTGAAGACAATACTACGGACTCATTGAAGGTTCGTGAAATCATCATGAAGAATAAATTGCACCATTCCAACAACTGTTATCAAACTCGATTCATCTCCATTCATCTTTAATCCATTCATCATCATTTATTCATCTTACAATAGAAAAGGAAATATTATCAGAAGGGAGCTCACAAAAATAGTTATTCCGACGTCCATACTTTGTTTAGTAGTCAGGGGGCTAGGATAGTCACATATTTGCGGATGGCCGATGGCCGAGTAGTAAGAGCGTTGAACTCTGGATCCAAAGTTCCCGGGTTCAATGCTCGCACCGCTCGGACATTTTCCAATCCCGCGGCCCACCACGGGATTGGGAACAATGTGGGTGGCGCCGATCAGCAATTGCATAAAGTGCGTCGTGAACCACCCAATAAAAAACATATGGCAATGTTTTTGGCGGGTTTCCCTGGCAAATCCCTACCTATGCCATTGATGATATAAAAAGGTGAACGACCCATCATCGAGGTTAAAGCAAACTCTCATGCATGATATTTTTGTTGGAACACAAAAAAGAAGGAATGTTATCAGACTGGGGAGAGCAGACTGGCTCACTGGATATCTTGAACCAATCTGCTGTTTCACCGAGTTTAGCCTCTGCTTCCTTCTGCTTTTTCTTTTTCTCTGTTTTCTCTTTCTTATTCACCTGGCATTTGTACTCATTATCATTCACATCCTTTTCTTCATTGTCATCATCGCTCTCACTGTTCTCCACTGCCACTTTAGACATCATTCTTTTCACATCATCACCACTTCTCCTCTTCCTCTTTTCTGTCTTCTCTTTGTTCTCAGCATTTTTCTTGGCTGCTTTTTCTTCCTTCTCTTTAGTTTTCTGCAGCCTGGCGGACTATATAATGTCTACTCCACCAATACAGCCCTCCCTCCCACGCTTCCTCTGGGCGACCAGAAACTCCTTCTCCGTCTCAGGAACGTTGTCATCATCAGCTACATCAAACAGTTCCTCCTCTATATCTTTGAACTTCCTCTTCACTTTGCCATTCTTCTTCTTCCTTCTCTTCCTGTCCATACCAGTCTGGCCCTTGGCTATCTCATTCAGACTCTCTTTCTTCATCTGCCACATCTTCTGCATCTTTTCCTTCACCTTCTTCTTGCTTATTGTAGGGATGTTGGCAGTCTTGTAGACTTCTACAACCTTCTCAGTGACCTTCTCAGTGGCGTCCTTGCAATCAACATCCTTCTTCCCTTTCTTCATCCTCTCCTGCTCAGCTTCGAAAGCCAGGGCACTTCCTATCTCTTTATTCAGAGGCAGCTTGTTGATGGGCAGGGGCCTCCTGATCCCGAATATCTTGTCAGGTCCAGATCTGAGCTTGGCAGGAAGAGCTTTGTTCCCCTTTAGGCGTCTCATCGTGCTGCCAGCTGTCAGCAGTTAGACTGCCCGTCATTGACTCGACAACGCCACTTCCCCGGTCTGTCAAAGGATTCACTTTTGCTTTCAACTCATGGATTAAACAATACTTCATAGAAGGCGGATTACATATATGACAAAAGGAAGGCTCAAAAGTTAAGCCTTTTGATTTCTAATGACCCTAGAGCAAACACAAAAACAGTTCTGAAATCAGCGCGCAAAATGGATTCAGAATCCAACCGGGCCGAATGTGGTTGTGGTAGGTTGGTCCAAACTGTCTCTGTCTACTGTGCAATATCATCGGAATGATCAGGCTTGTGTTGAAAAAAAAACACCGGAACAACGGAATTATGGGGGATTCAAGAGTTAGGTATACTGATGGTCCATGGTGACCTGTTGGAGGAACCTAAATTCCCAAAAGTAAAACTTGGGAAGTTTAAATTGTTTTCACTCCGTTTCCCCAGTTAAAAAACTAACGAAACCTATCATAACTTGACCTGCTTTTAAAAAAAAAAAACTTAAGTTTTCAAGTCTTGAGTTTCAGTGCTTGGTTTCAAGTATTGAGTTTCAGTGTTGATTGTCAAGTCTTGAGTATTCAGTCTCATGAATCTTTAGTTTTTTATTGACTTTTTTATTGGGACATTTTCGAACTAGAAAAACCTAAACTAACCTGACCTGACCTAATGAAACCTAGCCCATTTGTTTCCTATATGGAGGCAAAATGTGTCTTGGTGTACACGCTAAAGCAAGATAATGCCTTTTTTACTTTATCCAGGATTACAGAGTACAAATCCAACCCTATCCTCAGCAGGGTACACACAGCAAAGAAGTGTTATATGCAAAACATCAACCTTGGCTCAGTGCACCAGCAATCACTAGTACAGCGCAGGTCATTGGTGCCTTTCTTCACACACTGATAAATGCATACAAGATCAAGAACAGGCACTGATTCCTGAAAATTATGAGTGGGGTAAAATGCATGGGAGAGCCCAAATGGATTGGGGGCACACTCCATATTGGTCGCATGTTAAAATTAAAATTATTGGTGAACAAAGCCAACTTTGAGGGGGCACATATCATTGGTTGGTTATTTGGGCTTAGGGACGTATCGACTGCATTGGTTATACAGCGCCCAGGGCACTTGCCCTCTCAAAAGCATACAAAGCAACACCCCTGCAATCAATCCATCAAGATGACCAAAGGTACAATCTTACAGACTGGCATCAGTATAAACATGTACACAAAATAAAAAATTGTGGGGCGGGGTCGGTCTGAAGGGGGATAGGGGTAAAGTGGGAAGTGGGAAGTGTGTGGGGGTGTCGTGTCTGGAAGGGAGAGTGGGATGTGTTGGGGTAGGGGGTTGTCTCTGAGTCGCTGGTCGCAGTGGTCTTGGAGTGGTTTGTGAGTCTTCTTTTGTCGCTGGTCGCGGTGGTCTGGGTATGGTTTTGGAGTCGTCTTCGGTCGGTGGTCGCAGTCGTCTGGGTTTGTCGAGTCTGTCTGCCTTGATCCACTTCGGTGGTGGTGACGTCGATGCGTACCACGGCGCGCCCTTGAGCCATATGTTTCCGCACGGCTGCCGCCCATGTTTGCTACACTCACAGGCGCTGGGCGGGTTTTCTCCACCCGTGCCGATCTCGTTTCCGATGGGCCGGCTCCACAGCAGGTGCGGCTCACAGCGAGCGGTCACCCGCGAATCCACACTGTCGTATGAGCTATCATCATGTTGTCCTATAATTATGTTGTCAGTGCCCGGTAACTCGTCTATCCTGACACAAATGTATATAGCGAGGCTGTCACCACTTCAATTGATGAGTGAACCTAGCTTGGTCGTGGCGCTACGGAAGGCTAGAGGAACCGCGTGGTTGGAGAGATTTATGGGGGAGGGGGGTCATGAGAGTAATGGGTGGACATTGGATTTGCAAATGCATCCGTCACCGGCCCTCTTATGTGCTAGAATCCCTCTTATTGCCCTCCAACAGCAAAGCTCCCACGGGTCACCCGACTTGCAATTTGCCGGCCAAGGTAATTATCCTGAGACAAATTTTTGACAACGATTGGTTTCTGACAGTTGCATGCACACATTGGGCCCCAAACAGCCCCCACTGGTCCTTAGTTACCCATAGCTAGGTCATGCAAACTCACATTCATTCACTTTCATTCCGAACGTTCACTCCATTAATGCAAAATGTACGTGTTTGGCCCGCGATTTATTCCCCTCCAGTGGAATGTGAACATTAAGCAACTCTTACTTTCTCGGATCGCTGCTTAGGGCTTACTGGCCCAAAGTTAATCGCTGAATTACCCGTACTCAGGTCCCCAATTGAGGCGGGCTGGCGCCACACCCTTGGTTGGTATGGGTGTTACTATTTGTTACTGCCTTCAAGGCTTGATACACTGGGTAGTGACATTCCGTTAGTTTCTGCTTGGGTCTTATGTTGGGGCTTGGGTAATAGTGGTCGGCATACCTAGCCTTAAAACAGTCGACGCCCTGCCGGGACTTGTACGCTGAAACTTGCGATCGGCAGCCAACCCCACAGGGGGTCCTGGGCCACAAAACGGTCGGGGTGGTCCCCAAATTGTCTTTCTAACCTATCCTGCCCGGGGTCGTATAGGGAGACCCACAAAATCCCCTGCCTGTCCTATCCCTGGGGGCTTACGGAACGCCTTGCTAATATCGAGAGGCCCAGGCCTACTGGAATAGCTGAGACGGGGAAGGAATACCAATCTGGACGTTTTTGGCTGTTACCTAAGCTATGCGCACAGCGTTCATCCCGAAACAAAATGTAGTGCCGCTGCCTGCGAGCCTACCCATTGACCCCGTCGGGTCTTACCACCCTCGGGATGCCCTTCCGCGCTGTGATCACCAGGCCGGAGGGATTTACGCCCAAGAATTACTCAAGTTATCCCGCTGCCCTGTGAAATGTACGGTCTTCCCGGCACCAAGCGTGTATGTTCGCCATTTCCCGTATTTTCAACCGTCCTTTTGTCTCCTCTGGCGAGGGGTGAAGGAGGTTGTTTCGTTACTCACGTTTGGGCCCATAAAATTTATCGCCCGTGAAAGGGCGGCTTGCAAACCATCTCCTCGCTAAAATGCGTAAGTAGTCTCACGTTATCCGTCACAGACGCAGTCGGGTCCGTCCCGTCCTGTCTTGCCGGCTAGCTTTTACATTATGTAACGGACGAACCCGGAATTCATTCTCTATCTAATTCCTAAACGCACTTAGCACGTTTGGCGACGTAATGGTCAGTGCACTGTTCGTTCCTCAACGGCACTAACCGGCGAAAATGGTTTTGAAATAGAGCGCTTTCAGAACGCTTTCAAAATTCCAGCTTTTGAATGACAAAAATCTCGAAATGTATTGTGTGATTCAGTGTATTTTTGGTTTCTATGTGTAAGGGACAGTGCCCACGCTCCTTTGGATGCGTCTCTATTTCGTACGATTCTGCTCGGGCCATGTTGGCCATGCCTCGATTTTTTGCTAATTGCTTCCACATGATAATCTTGTACTATATTTTACGCTATGGAATGCTTCCTATGGAGGTTCTCGGGGAAAATTCGATGAATTAAATTCGATGATTAATTCTCTTCTTCCCACATTTTCAGGTGGAAAATAAATCCGAAAACCCTGCCGAGGCTTGACGCACCTAATCTACTTGTCTAAATATGCTTCCAGATTGGCTAAATATGCGAACCGAGAAGCTGGTTCGGTGTCCTTTTTTGACACATTGCGTTTTTCTTCGCGTACTAATGTGATTTAGGCCCTCAGGGCCCCTGTGCTTTAAGGGCAGGCCACAACTGTTGTCAGGGGCCCGGCACGTCTGTGAACTACGGTGCTTTTAGAGCATTGTTGCTTTTTTGTGGACCGTGTTTTTGGAGACTGGCGAGTTTTCGGAGACGCAAATATGTATATTTGATGCCCGATGCGCCTCCTTGTCCCTTTTGAGGACCATGTTGTTTTTTGCTGGTCCTCAACCTCATTTTGAGGACCCTGTGCTGTTCTTGCGGCCTCTGTGCCTTTGAAAGCTTCTGGTGCGTTTATTTAGGTTTCCAGCTCATGGTGAAGTCGACACTCTTTTTACGACACTCAATGCGCTTGATGGGTGCGTTTCGGCCTCCCGTCGAGTTTTTAGGGCTTGCGGTGATCATATGGCGTTCCTAACGGCAATTTTTTGCGCCCCAGCGTGATTTTATGGGGCTGGAACTCGATTTCTTGGTGTTCCGGTCCGATTTTTCTGGCCCAGGTGCGTGGTTCCGTGGAGTTCTCTGGGCCGGACTTGTTTTTTCCTCGTACGGGATCAGTGGGGGTGAGGGGTAAGGGATCCAGGTGGCTGTTCGAAGGCTTGGCGGGCCTATTGGTTCGCTGGTCACCCGGAGCACGCTCGGAAGCAGGTGACGTAACGGCAACCTCAGGGCGGCGGCGAGCAACTGGGCTTGCCGCCTCTGTGGTCTCAGCCACGTGGTTTTGAGGAATCGTTGGCGTGGCGATGAATACGGCAAGGGAGCGGAGAGGCGCACATAGGTATGCGATCAATTCATCGTATTTATTTTCCTGTAGCTTGTGTGGAACTGATGTGGTGTTTCGAACCTTCGAGGCGTAGGATGTCTTCGGATGGGTCGTACAGGTCCCTAGTCTCACGGAAAGTTAATTTGTTGGTGTGTTTAAGTGCGATAATTTGTATTTCCTTGACGTAAGACGGACAAGTGCGGCGAAGGGACGCATGAGGATCCTGTCCTCGCTCGTAGTCCACACAGTGGGGCTTCACGCTTCGGAGGTGCGCTGCTTCGCTACATGATCAGTGAAGGCACACTCGCCACAATCTGGACGGGTTCTGCAAACTTGATTAGTGTGCAAATAACTTCCACGCCTAAAACACAGCATGGAGAGAGTACGAGGACACGTATTTTGATCCGCACATAGCCCACTCGTACCTCAGGGGGTCCGTCTGATGTGTTCAAAGTTAAGATGACATGGTTCGTCGTAATTTGTCTCCGCGCCTCTCCTTACCTTCATCTTTCTCGCTCCCGCCACTCCGAACCTAGACAATCTGTCAACAATCGCATCCCTCAAGTCATATCAGTTAATATTTCCACGCGATGTGCTTTTGTTTGGTGCCGTATTACTTTACTTTGAATAATCAAAATTTGATGGGGGAATCCATTTGAAAATTTAATTTGAACTTTCCTATCACCTCTCCATACGCTATGCGCAAACTCGGACGCCTTCAGTACTTTCTTCGCCTCTGCACCAGTACGAACTCCGCCTCCAAAGCACCATCCTTCAACCTCTCGCATCCAGAAATCTGTCCGTATCTGTCACACTTGTTTTGTTTTCGCTTGAAGGGAGACAAAGGGGTGAGACTCTTTGTCACTCCACGAAAAGTTAAGGACCCGAGGGTTAGAGAGACGGTTTCCTTCGCTACTCTCTAGGTTAGGCTCATTGTCACCCGCGATTAATGGAAGTGGGTCTGGTCCGTCAGATAGGGACCAGCAGTGCTTTTTAAAATAAATAGTTGTAGATGCCACGTAGGGTGATCTCATTCGGCTCCTCGGGCGCCCGCTGCATAGGGGCACTACTGGGGCGGGGGGGGCTGATCCCGCGGACGGGAGGATGACAGACGCCAGAGGAGCTGTACGGCAGGCGGCGCCTTCTCGCGGCCGGGAGACTCACCACCCCAACCGTACTAGCAGCGCCGCCCATCCCTTGACCCCAGCCGGCAGGGCCGGCAGGCACTGGGAGAAACCTCAGGCCCCCGCCCCGAGGCGACTTGTCACTTGGCCCGTATGGGTCCGCTCGCTTCTCCGGGATATCGGGACCAAAGAGGCGTGTTGTTTCGCCATCGCAACTGGCACGATAAAATTGAGCGGATTGGTGAACCAGGGGAAGCTGGTCTACCTGCTCGTGACAAGAAAGGGTCTGGTGTTGCAGTGTTGGATGAAGCTCGCGTCCTCGTGGGGCTGGGGTACGCGTGCTTGTCTAGCACGTCACCGGAGAAGTGCCGGCGCCCTTGCGGTATGGGTGGACTCAGTAATTCCGCCGGCTACGGGATTCGAACCCGCGACCTTACGACCAAGAGTCCGACTCTCTACTGACTGAGCCACTCAGGCTGGGCACACCCGGGGATGAAACTTCACAAGACGCCTTCATTGGAGGTGCTGGCTCCTGGCGTCCCATACAAGTTCTGGTATATTGGCCGGGGTATGGTATATGGTATAGGGAGTATTGGTCGGGCTCCAAACCAGCTTCTTCCCAAATTTACATAGGGCTATGGTGCTTTTTTCGCAGGTCGCAGAAAGTATGCAATTATTAATTTCTGAAACGAAGACCATACGGCGGATTGGACTAAAATTTTGTCGTGCAACATTTTTTTCTTCTTCTCGAAAACCTGCTTCCGGCTGATGCGACAATTCCGTATTGTGGGGCTCTCATAGCAGCACAGTTCAGAAGGCGCAGAGCGACCCCGCTGAGCATAACACCGGAGGTCCTCCGAATCAGTCTTGGGGGCTGCAGCTTCGCGTTAGACGGAGGCCAGCGTCAGTACCCAGTTTGTTCTCAGACTGTTGAAATGGCAGCTGACTTTGAGCGTGAAGGTGCACTGAGAGACGCCGATTGTCCCGAGATGGGAAACGTCGGGAACTTCCGGGTGGGCTCAAAGCAACGACATGGGTCGGGATCCCACAGACATGGGAGCAAAACCCTATTTTTTGCTTCGAATGATATGATATCGAACTTTACTTCTGCACTTATTCAAATCGCATTGTGACTGTCCCGATGGTTAAGGTAGGTCATGATGTCACGAGTTAAAATGACTGTCCTGAGCAAACGAAAATTCCGAAATAGCCAAAAGATGCAGTGGATTATTGTGAGTTCACCGATATATACATTTGCACAATTCGGATTGTTCTGCATTGTATTAAGGACCTCAAAAGACACCTTCCCAAACCAAGGCCTAGAACCAAGGCCACCACAATATCCACCCAGACCACCCGCAAGTCCACGACCACCATCTCCTGCCAAACCGAACCCCCACCACCTCCTGCACACCCACCCAAACCCACTCCAAAACATTGTCTGAGACCAGCACTCAGACTGAACCTACCACTCTTGCCAAGCCCGTCGAACCCACAACTCCAGACCAACGAATCCCGCCCGAACCCACCGCGCCTCCAAAGCGCAAATTCCGCCGCCACTCCACTCAATCACCTCCCAGGACCCATGCGACCAGGTCCAGGCTACCACCCCTGCCTGGATCACCTCCCAATCCTCTCTCCGTTCAACGGTTCAACGTTTCTCCCCAACTCGACACCGACACCACCCCAGTATAGAAACACCAACAGCCAATAAACGCCTTCGGCAATGGGACTTTTTCTGCAATGGAGCACCGGTGGCCTTCAAGACAAGTTCATATAATTCAAATCTGAATGCTTGCGACAAAAAACATTATTATCTGTGCTCCAAAAAAAAATCACTTTCGAGATTCTGACTCCACTTGGAACGAAATCCTAGATTACACTTGGCACGTCGAAAACGTAAACGGTCCACATAGGAAATGGGGTGCAGCTACACTCATTGCAAACAGCATACCTCATCGTCAAGTAACGTTAAATACTCCCCTGAGCTGCGTAGCAGTCAACCTCAAAATTGCCCATTGCCAAACCACAGTCATCTCACTATGCATCTCGCCGTTAGCTGAAACCCCCACACCGCAAGAGCTGAGCGACCTGCTGCTTCAGGCCCCTCCACCAGTTCACATTATGAGAGACTTTAATGCTAAACACCCCTCCTGGGGAAGCGACCAGACTGAGGCTAGAGGGCGCGAAATTCACCAGTATATTTCGGACCACAACTTAGTAATTCTTACCACCGCGGCCGCCACCCACTACAACCCGACCCTAGGAGGATCGGACAGTTGCATTGACGTGCTGCTCCCAACGACTTAGCTCATTAGTTGACTGGTCAGTTTCAGATGTTCCCCGGCTGAGCGACCACTACTCAATCATAATTAGGCTCATCACTGACGCTATCCACCACACTAAGGTATTTCGATCATCTTGAAACTTGAAAAGAGCAGACTGGGATACATTCGATGATCAGTTGGACCTCAACCTACCAACTTCAGAGACCAGTAAAATCGAGACACACCTAAGGGCCATCAGCTCAGCAGCACGAGACTCAGTCCCAAAAAGTAGCAATCCTAGGAAAAAGGAATATACGCCATGGTGGACACCGGACTGTCAAAGGGCAATCGCCCACGGCGCTGTACCCGCAAACAATTCAAAAGATGCGTGTGCGAAGCACACCTATCAGTATACAGACAATCTCAAAAAGACTGCCGATACACAACACGAACAGCACGGCAAAACTGTTGGCAGACTTTTCCTCTCAATTCAATAGGTTCAGCCCTACCGACAGAATCTGGGACCTGATGAAGCGTTTCAACCAGAAACGTCCACCACCAGGCCCCTTCTCCCAGCTGACGGTGAAAGGATACCACATCACTGACCCACAACAAGTCGTAGACCACTTTAAACTTAACTACGCCAGCGTGTCCGGCAACAGCAACTACGACACAAAAATAGTAAGCGCTCTAGACGCCTTTTCCTCTAAAGCAAATTTTAGCTCTAGCAATATAAAATATACAATCATTCGTTTACTATGCACGAATTACACCTTGCCCTCAGCAAGTGTGGAAACACGTCGGTTGGGCCGGACGACATCCATTATAAGTTTCCAAAACGTCTTAGCAAAAATTCATTAGCGTACCTAATAGCGGCCATGAATGAATTGTACCAAAGGGACACGTTTCCCGCATCCTGGCGAGAGAGCGTAGTCATTCCATTGCCAAAGCCGCACAAAGATCACTCCACCCCAAAAGGTTATAGACCCATCTCACTTACGAGCTGTGCTAGCAAGTTAGTCGAACGCATGGGCAACACACGATTGAGGAAATTTCTGGAACACAACGACCTGCTCGACGAATTGCAGTGCGGCTTCCAGCGTGAAAACAAATCAACTACAGACAATCTCATTAGATTAGTGCACGACATAAAAAGTGGTCTACGCATCAAAAGCAGAACAATAGCTGCCTACATGGACATCACTGCCGCATTCGACCGAGCACACAAATCCGCACTCTACAAGATAGGCCTACGCGGACACATGGCACACTTCATTCTCAACTTCCTCAGAGACAGGACCCTTAAGGTCCAATGCGACAGAGTCACATCAAACATCACAACTCAGGAGTAGGGCCTGGCGCAGGGGAGCGTGCTCTCACCGAGCCTCTTCATACCATGATCCACGACATACTTGCTGATCACACGGACACTTCACTTCAATACTCACTTTTCGCGGACGTCATAGCCATTTGGACATCACAATGCTTCCTTAAAGCTGAAAAAAACATTCAAGCAGGACTAGACCACATTGCAAAGTGGTGCAAAACTTGCGGCTTCATCCTGTCCACGGAAAAATCGCCACCGTCACAAATAATAATCTCCGCCCCACACCCAAAACTCTACTTAAAATCGATGGCAAAGCCATCGAACAGATGAAAAGCTTCAAGTCCTAAGGAGTGCATTTAGACGAAAAACTCAGTTTCAACACCCACACCACCTCCATCTCGAAGCGATGCGCGAAGCGCGTCATCATCCTCCGTGCACGCACAGACTGGGGCGGAGACAGGAAAACACTACTGCAACTGTACACATCAATCATACGATCCATTATAGAATACAACAGCATCATTTTTGCCACTGTTTCAGAAGGTCAGAGACGAAAGTTAGAAACCATCCAAAACAGCTGCATCAGAGCAGCCACAGGTGCCCTCAGCACCACACCGATAGCCCGTCTTCTAGTGGACTCAAACACGCCCCCACTCCACTCCAGGAGGACACAACAGCTGTGCCGCTACCACATTAATATCAAATCCATTAAAAATCATCCGGTACAGCGCTGCTTTAAGCCTGACAGATACGGCAAGAACCGATTTGGGCGCAAACTTCCACCACATAGCATTCAAATTGCCACGGCTCTCTCAGATCTTTACTTCGCAATGCCATCCACTGCAGCTCGACCACCAACTAGGCCATTCTGGACTTTCAGTCAACCAAAGGTGGAGTACTTGCTCTCGGAGAAGAAATACACTATCACATCGGCGGAAATTCTTGGTATCTTCCACAAGTTTGCCAATGACAACAATCACAAATCACTCGTATTCAGGGATTGGTCTAAACACGAGGCTAATGTATGCATCGGCATCACTGGACCAGGTCCCAAACTTTCCAAGTGTCTACCCAATAACTTGTCCATCTACTCCGCTGAAGCAATGACCATTCTGGCCGCTATCTCCATTCTCATGAGGAGTAAAGCTAGAAACGTACTCATTTTCTCAGACTTCAAATCCGTCTTCCAGTCAATTAACAACACCCACGACTGTCAACATCACGTCGTTGATATAATCCAACAACTCGTGACCCATAACGTAAACATGAACTTTTCCTTCCTCTGGATTCCGGGCCACGCGAACATCCCAGATAGCGAAGAAGCAGATCAGCTCGCAAGGTAAGCCTTAGCATTGAACACCTACCCTAGCGTGGAATATTCGGTAGGCCATTGCAAAGCACAGCGCCACATCCGCCAACATTAACAGAACACATGGACAAAACACAACTCAACACAACACAAATCCAACCACATCCACGCAATCAAACCAACGATAGGCACATGGAACACATCGATTCAATTTTACCGACAAAAAGATGTCACCATCACTAGACTTACAACTGGTTGTACAAAACTAGCACAGTCTCAATTCGAGAGTGACCAATACACCACCTTACTGCGACACCTGGAACACCACGTTAGGCATGGGCAACATCATGCTAGATTGCAGTAGCTTAAAGACAACTACATCTCTTAACACGCGCACTGGAGGGGGGGGGGCGAAATCCGCCCACCCCTCCGGTTTTTCGCAAATAACTGGAAATTTTACCGGTCGATATACACGATTTTCGGTGTACCTGCTTAGAAATGAACGGCGCGTCGTTTAAAGGAAGAAAAATGGAAATCGGCCGAAAATTGTTCAAGTTAGGGGCCGCTAAAGTAAAAAAAATGTTATAGCGCCGGACCACAAAAATCGGCGCTGATGCGCTTCCAGTATACTGACAAAGGGGAAGTGTTCTAGGCAACACTAGAGACTCGTTTGATGCATATTGATATGCTGTATAGTTTCAAGGTCATGTTAGGTCACCAAGGTCAAGTCAGGTCAAGTTCATGACAGGTTAATGGAACCAAACTTGATCAACTGGAATGTTGCCATAAATGCACTACTGGTTGTCATTTGTACTGTTTGTCATTGCGTTTCCATACTTTATTCATGTGCTTCACTCCCTTCTTCACGAAGCCGATTGCTCCGAGCTGCCCGACGGAGCAGTCGGGCGGGCGGCCAGTTCCGGTAACTGGAACAGGTAACTGACCTGATAAAGTGATACAATATAGGTGACCTGAGGTCAAATGTTGGGTCTAGCATCTGCATTGCGTCATTAGTAATGTCCGAAACATCATTGATGCCCATTTTTGAGCATTTAAACACAATCACAGCGATCCATAACGATGACAAGCCAAGCCACGCAAAACCGGAAAATTTTGCCAATCTGACCTCATTTGACCTTGAAGATATTGACCTAAGGTCACGAAAATTGCACACAATAGAGTTCACTACCGTGCCCATCCACCTTGCGAATTTCGTTCCTCCAGCTTTACTAGGAGCCGAGATCTTAGCGGGGGGCGGAATCCGCCCCCCCCCCCCTCCAGTGCGCGTAATTCTCAGAGGCCCTCCAGGGCGCGTGTTAAACAATATCCTATCGTGACAACCTCTTAAAGACAGCCACTTACGGCATTCTGCCAAAGAAAGGGTATCACCCGATTGCTTCCATCGCTTCTCGGTGACAAACATCCAGAACTCCTTCAATTGCTATTTGAATATCTGTATGCACAAAAGTAGCAGGAACACTGTTGGCACCACACCAGCAACACCCACATCAACTCGCAATTCATAACCGCGAAACGCTCGTAGGAAGCACGCAAATAGCCATCCCCGCATGGCGTCGGACGGACGTGAGCCGATTTGCTTCCCAATCAGAAATAAATGGCTACTTATCGGTACCGTCGGAAGAAGATGAGCCGACTTGCTTTTGAAAATCATAAAAACTGAAAATTAAAAAATATATTAGCATAACACAACACGACTACCCAGAGGAGCCATCGATGCGCCCAAAAAACCAAATAACTAACTAACTAAGAGGAGCCATCGGACGTAGATGAGCCGATTTGCCTTGCAACGAACTCATAACGTAAACGGCTATCCAGAGGTACAGCAGACGTGGAAGAGCCGAATTGCAAAGCACCGTACTAACCCAACTGACAGCCCCGCATGGCATGCTTAGACTAACCTGCTACTGACAACTAACACGCGGCGGCCGGCGTAATAGGTGGTGTGGACAATCACCTCCTTGTTCGCACGATAAAGATACTTCGGTGCTCTTCGACAAGAGTAAGCTAAAGCCGGCACCCTCGCAAAATCAACTTCTCGACACCCCCACCGCCACCCAAACTACAAATTATTTTGTTGAGGAGTAATGCAAAATTAAAACCATTTAGCCATCAGGGAGATGTCCCCAACCCAGCCCACACCTTGAGCGCCTAAAATGTCACACAATCTTGAACGTAAAATTCCCTTGACGTAAATGTCCACTTGCCTGCACCTTGATCGCAAACACTCGCTTTTATTGATAGCCATGTAGCGTAATCGCTTTAAAGGCGGCGCGAATGACCTTTTTGGTGCGGCACGTCTAGAAAATCACTCCCCCAAAAAAGACACGCATCACCCAACTAACAACACATCCCTAATTCAAAATAATCCATCCACCAACATCCCACACACTCATCAATGTATATCTACCTTACCTATCCAGCCCTATTCACTCGCTCCTTTATAACACATGTGGCTTGAGTGCCCTAAAATATTTTTCAGACCCCATCCATGCCTGATTAGAGGGGCCGATACAGTGCATTCCTGCTTAACATAAATCTCACCCCATCCAACACTACTTGGAACTTGAAGAAAAGATCTTGCAGCACACAAATTTTGTCCACCCTATTTTTCAATACATTCAATGAGGTACACCCCACTACATCGGCAGGCAGCCTATTCCACTGATCAACAATCCTTTGATTGAATACCTGCTGTCGCTTAACTGTCCTACAACTTACTTTGTGTAACCAGAATTGACCCCTATGTGATTATATTATTATATAACATCCACGGCTAAGCTTGTATACCGGCGCTTATGGTTCCTCTGGTCACATAGGAACTGCACTTCTGCCGCAGGAATGCGCTTTTCCGGCGGGCAGACACGGCACGGCTCGTCCGTGATTTCACACCGGCAGCATGTAATGTTAAACAGTTCGTCCCTTTGGAGCCTTTCTTTACGGTCCTGAAATTTGGATCATTTCTTCTTGTCCGCGACCGTTTCCCCTTTCGACATATTCCTGTTATTTAGCTATTCGCTCACAATCTTCTCCAATATTGTCCACTTGTTCACGACATTGGTTCACACGCCGCTAGCGCTTTCAACATGCTTAGACTGATCCTATATAGCAAGGAAAGCGTCTTTTGCTCGACAAGCTACTTCTTTGCTAGTAGGCAATGCAACACTGAAAATTAAGGCTGCTTTAGGACTTAAAAAGAAAACAATCATAGATATCGCTTTTCAACTGCACCCAGTATTGTGGAAGATCAGCTGGCTGAATGTCAAACATCAACGACGGATTTTTTTCCATGTAGACGGCGCTGGATCCTGCATTGGTTCTCACCCAGGTCACCCAGGTAACACTAATCCACGTCTCTGCTCAGCTGCATGCCGTCATAGTAACTGCCGATATTCGATTGTTCTTTCTACCTACTGTACCTACCTACTTCACCCCTTATGGCGAGCCGTATGGATGAAAGAAAAGCTCCAGGAAGGTTAGGGTTTCGAAAAGAAGACGAAGCTATAGCGGAAGAAGTGAAGGCAAGACGAGACCCAGATGAAGACCAGAAGCAAGTGAGACGGCAAGAATCATCCAAAATTCCAGGCACCTTCGACGAGCCCTCCTGCGCGACTCGAGAAGGAAAACAACCCACACCAAACATACAGCATCTCTCTGTCTCACAGCTAACCTTTGCTCCCGGAGGAAACATAACGGTCAACGAACCCACTACTCCGGGCGATTCAGGCCGTGGTAGGGACCAAAGAGCGAAAGCTCGGTCCAGGGTGCAAGGAATCCGGGTGTTTTTCAGTAAGGAGGGTCGACAACCTAGTAATCCTTCTGAAAAACACCCGGATTCCTTGCACCCTAGGCCGAGCTTTTCAGTAACGACCTTGACTCACATTGACACCCACACCGGCGTCTGTCACCGGCTCAACACATGGGCACCAACACATGGGCACCTAGGCTGCTGTTCTTTGTTACGTCCGCCCACAAATTCCGTAGCCTCTGACGTCATCTGTCGTTCTTTGTCTATTCCGCACGAATTCCGCGGCCAGATTCCATGGATTCCAAGGAGACCGCGCGGACTGAAAAAAAGAAACACTGCTCAGCCCCGTCCTCTGCGATTTTTGTCAAGATGGCGACGCACACTGGAGGTGGTTTTCGGGGCAGGTATGGCATTGCAAATCCGTAAGTAATGTTGTGCAGTGGATACGATTGGGCTAGATTGTGCGAAAATGTCAATAATCAATGTTCATGCTCCCATCGACGAGGGTTCTCCATCACAGCATGGCCAAATTTCAGCTTTCGACGTGAAACAGCAGTAAACTACACAGACAATGCCTTCAATAACTTCGTTTCCCGATGATTTACAACTTTAATGACCAATGACCAATACAAAAGCCGTTCCAGCCCTGGACATGCCTGTCAAAACGTGCCCTGGCCATATCTGACATTCATCTACCTATAACGTGAGCCACCTAAGAATTGTTCCACATTTTGGTTCTTTCTACTGTTAACACCATATACATATTCATTCTCCGTTGAGCATCAATTGCGAATAACAACAAGATCACACGGCGGAGGCTTTATATAATTACTGGTGTTGTCAACATGTGATTCACCCTCATTGCTTTCATGTAGCAGCATAGGATGTATGCTAAATCGTGAAATTAGTAGTGTTGCATTGTTAGAACCAAATACATAGGCATGTCCATTTATGAAGAATGCCTGCTGTACTCTTGATTTATTGAGCGACATACCTCTTATTTTAAAAGGGGTATGGTGCCCTTTTAAAGTTTTTTTTTTGTTTTTTTAGAAGTTTTTCTTTCTTCAAAAACAGTTCTAGCTAGGTTAGCTTCAAGCAAAAGGTATTTTTAATCGAAATTTGTTTGGAAAAAAATGATTAAAAATTTTCATTTCAAAACAGAATTTGTTTTCTTCCATGGAAGACTATGCTAGATTAGGCTTCGTAACGTTACAATTTTTTATCAGTTATTTTGAATGTTGCTTTTTATGCTATATTACCCAACTCCAAGCCCCATTTTTGGTGTTATTTTGTCTTCAAACTGAAGAGTATGCATTTGCCGAGGAAATGAGTGGCCACATAATGTTAAGCAAATTTATAAGTATTCATTGCATTGGCAAAATAAATGCAAAGCAATCAGAAATTACCTTCAACTGCAAATTTACCCACAATGCCAGCTTGGGCTCAGTGTTCTTTGTTGACAACATGCCATTGGTAAATGGTTGCATTTGTTGAATACTTATTTTAGGCTGCAGGGGATGATGCCATAATGTAGATATATTTGTGATGAAAAAGGCATGTTGCTTTTCAACTCAGGACTCCAAAATGATGATCATCCTTATTGGAAAGTGTAGGTTTCTGATTCAGTCTTCCGAACAAGTACTAACTGCTCAATGCAGTTGCAGAGATTATTAGTGTTCAAACCAGTATTAAAAGGATCTCAAACCTCCATCCAAAGTGATTCATCGGAGTTAATCTAATGTCTATAGGGCGAAGATTATATGTGTATATATAAGAAAAACGAGTAAAAGAACCTGATGCCCATATTACAACAAAGATAGGTCCAAATTCGCACTGTATGTATTTGGGCCACGGGTCTTCCTCCACAGTAAGCATTTTGCTTCAAAAGCCAAAAAAACACCCCCAAGTGCACCTCGTGACACCACACAGTGAATCGCCTTCATTTTACATATCACAATATCTACCTTCAATAAAATACATACACACACTAAACATAAGCCCACATCAAGATGTATGATCCGTGTGTGTATGCAAGTGTCCACTTAAGATACAAGTGTGTGTGCGTGTCTATATGTGGATGCGGTTATGTGTTCCATATTTGATTGGATTCAGGAGGGTTAAGAAGCCAGTTTTATCAGGGCCCAGGATGCCGTCATTGTGTTTAGTGATCGCGTTCTGTTCCTTATCTCTATTGATTTGCTGATTTTGAGTTCTGCAACATCTTTGCAGACTTGCAGAGTCGATATGCTGAGTGTTCTAGAGTCGAAAATACTGCTCGCGTGAGTGATTTCGAAGTGTTCGCCAAATGGGTTGTTAGTGGTTTTGTTTTTAGCGTCCTTTAAGTGCTCATTAAATCTGTTCCTAACCATGCGTGTTGTTTTCCTTATATACGTGATGTTCAATGGTCGGCATAGCATGCAGAGGTCAAGAAAGTCGCCAACTTGCCTACGCTGGTAGGTAGCAAGATTGGCCCTCAATATTTCACTCAAGTAGCAATTTATCCATGACGTATTGAAATAAAAAGAAGTGACTGGTCACGAATGCTTTCCACAAAAACTAAAAAACCAGTTCCACACTAACTGGTTGCTTAATTAATACAGTACTATTTTGGTACTGAGTATCCGTTTACGAACCATATTATTCCAAGACCCGTCTATGTCATTGTATAGAGAAGGATGAATCGCCAACGCGTACTTCACCAGGTAACAAGTGCTGGTAGCTTTGATTATGTTATTGGGCGTGATATGCACATACAAAACATGTATTGCACATGATAATACATTTCTAGGCCTTTAAATAATAAATTAAACTATAATTAGTTGATTTATGGTCATATCAATTAAAAACTAGCAGCAGACACCCCAAAAGAACCATAGTGCAGGAACAAATAACGCCAACGCGACCGCCAACGTCTGGGTAGCGTTACTTGAGTTATCTTGCGCCCCGCGCCCGCAGTTCAGTCGGGCCGGCTATTTCAGCGCCGCGGCCCGCGGCCGGCGCGGTGGACTGATAAAGCGTCGGAATGTTATTAGAAGGTCCGTCGATCGAATCCCGGGCGCGGTGGGAAGAACACTTTTCGTTCTTTTTGCATATAGGGTCAACAAAAGTTCGCGAAGCGGGCAGCACAGGTCAGATAAGCCGGCGGCAGCCGGCGCAATCTGACCAAGTATGTAATATAATATTGTGACATCTTTCCATTGTCTGGTCACATAACATGGCGAATGTAATGGAAGGATGGTGACAAAATAGTGTATGTTCATTTAAGCCGGACCCAGGTAGCAGAAAGTGCATGTTTTGTTCTCGTAGGTAGCAGTCTAGAAACATTCTTGACCTCTGATAGCATGTTATAAGGTAGACGGTGTTCCGTGTGTGGCATCTGCCTTGAAGTCCCGCCAGACAACAGTGACACTTTTTGCTCCCAGCAGTGTGGGTGTTGGTTGAGAGCGGACTTGGTCAGATTATGACATCATGATTTGCCTGCTTTTGTGTGCAATGGTTCTTAAAGATCTTCATGATCTTTTTGTTTGATAACTCATAGTAATGCTTCTATTGCACTGCTAGCAGGCGGTGCCATCCTGGTGTCCGTGTCACTAAAATTGGGGTGCTACCAGATGTGCGCTATATTGGGATGCCGTCTGAACAGAGAAGTGGTCAGTATCTGAATGCTGGTTCAGGGGGTACTGTGAACGATTTGTCCCAGTATTTCCTTGTGTTTGCTTGGATTCTATAAAATGCTTCCAGCGGAAGGCAAAAGCTCTTCTTTCTATTCCTATCTCAACTTTCTTTATGGCCTTATGATGGATCTGGGGAGTTTGGCCCCTTGTTTATAATACTAGCTAGCGTTTCCGGAACGGATCGTTTATTGATTCTGACTGATAGCAGCATACTAGTAGAAGTAGAGACTAGGCAAGATACAGTTAAATGGCGGCCACAGGAGAATAGGCAAGTGCATGTGCATGAACAGGATGAGATCTGGTTTAACGCGGTCACGTGTGATGACAGAGCGCTTCCAAAGTGTGACACATGTACATACCTGACTAGAACCGACTTGCCCGAACTTGGGCGGGGTAGAACAACACAAACAGGAAACAAGATCACCGGACAATTGTAGATTGTTCAATCTTACTAAACGATCCGTTCAGGAAACGCTAGCTAATATTCTGAACAAGGGGCCACATTTTGTCTTAACTTACCAGATCAATAAATAGGTCATAAAGAAGGTAGATATAGGAACAGAAAGAGGAGCATTTGCCCTCCCATATATATATATATATATATATATATATATATATATATATATATATATATATATATATATATATATATATATATATATATATACCACTATATATATACTAATACAAGACAATCCAAGTAAAGGGAGAACTGTAGCATGCTATATAAATATTTGTCTTATCCGGTGTTCTTTTGCCCCTAAACTGGATTTTGGGACACGGCTGTTGATATCTCATCTATCGAGTTTAAAAAAAACATTTTTATCCTCACAATATCTTTTAGTGGGGTACCAGAATAGGGGTACGTCCAGCAGCCTACCATGGCCCCTGAAGAAGGGGAAATGCTTACATTGTACCAAAAAGTCGACAATTTGTACATTCAAACTGAAACATATGAACCACTGCCTGCACTGGATCAACGAATGGTCCCTGGTAATTTTCTGACATGTGTATGCTGTGTTTCAGGCAGTTATTTATGTCCTCCATATACAGCCGATTTTTTAATAATTGGGAGGAGGCAAGCAACAAGTCTAAGACCACTGCATATGCAAAGCCGTCCGTGGATGAGTCGGAGCAACTCAAGTGGAATGTGCCACAAGAAAGTTGTTGCTGGAGGCCTGTGCGGGTGTGCAGATCAATGGGAAGGTGGGAACCAAGCAAGATCAGATACAAAAGTGGCACAGATTCTTGTGATTTACAAACAGCATGTGCACAGCTTGACAGACTGGGAGGTACTGCGTAAGAAGTGGAACCACATGGATGCAGCGCTATAAAATGGTCCGAGACCGCGGGCGTACCAGCGGCGAAGGATCAGTAAGCTGGGAATGGTTCGACGACACGGACAAGTTGCTGGGTTTGGATACCAACATAACCCCAATCGCCTCCCTGCCAACTGTGCCCCGCTCCACCGCTCCTCTGCGGCACGTCCAAGTCAACCAAGTGAGTCCAAATTCGGCAGGAAACGAGGCATGGAAGTGGTAGCCAAGGGACGACACTCGCCAGCACCCACACCGTCTGAAATATCCAGGAAGCGTCACATCTGGCCCGGACGACGACATAAGACACGTGCCGGCAGAGGATATGTGGAACAAGTAGGCAGGCGTATCGGGAAGAGAAGCTGCGCATAAGCCGAGAGAAGCTGTAGATCTTGACGACGATAGCACAAACCGTGCAGCGGAAGTGACGTCCGAAAACGATGTCAGTCAGGCAACCTGTCGTGGACTGTCATTGTGAATAAGGACAAGTATTCTCTGTGGAGCCCCTGATTACCGTGCCCAACATTGCCGCACTGAGCGACTACGGAATGTATACATGTTGTCTCCCGTTATCCAAGTATGTCATGGTACAAATACATCCGTTTATTTACTACCCGCATGAGTTCGCTTTTGCGTTCATTCTTATCAGACGTTTTTGGCGGCAGTTGCACGCCACTCCGCCCGTAGCGTGACCTATTGTCGAGGGAGACTCCGCTCCAACATCGGCCACGCCAGACGGACCGTCGGTCGCCACCGGCACAGTGGTGCCCGAGACGTCCCCAACCCCTTTGGCTCCAAAACGTGCGACAGCCAGCTGGCACGCGCCGCACGTGGCTCCCCGGTCACGTGGCCTTCTCCGTCGTTGCAGTCGGTTGGGCACGTGATGCCACGTTTGATGCAGGGTGAGCCTAGTCAGCGGACAGTCGGCTCGGCACGTGATGCCATGTTTGGTGCCGATGGGCCTAGTCAGCGGACAGTCGGCTCGGCACGTGATGCCACGTTTGGTGCCGGTGGGGCTGGTCAGCGGACAGTCGGCTCGGCACGTGATGCCACGTTTGGTGTCGGGTGGGCCTAGTCAGCGGACAGTCGGCTCGGCACGTGATGACACGTTTGGTGCCGGGTGGGGCTAGTCAGCGGCAGTCGGCTCGGCACGTGATGCCACGTTTGGTGTCGGGTGGGCCTAGTCAGCGGACAGTCGGCTCGGCACGTGATGACACGTTTGGTGCCGGGTGGGGCTAGTCAGCGGACAGTCGGCTCGGCACGTGATGACACGTTTTGTGCCGGGTGGGGCTAGTCAGCGGGCAGTCGGCTCGGCACGTGATGCCACGTTTGGTGCCGGTGGGGCTGGTCAGCGGACAGTCGGCTCGGCACGTGATGCCACGTTTGGTGCCGGGTGGGGCTAGTCAGCGGGCAGTCGGCTCGGCACGTGATGACACGTTTGGTGCCGGGTGGGGCTAGTCAGCGGACAGTCGGCTCGGCACGTGATGACACGTTTGGTGCCGGGTGGGGCTAGTCAGCGGGCAGTCGGCTCGGCACGTGATGACACGTTTGGTGCCGGGTGGGGCTAGTCAGCGGGCAGTCGGCTCGGCACGTGATGCCACGTTTGGTGCCGGTGGGGCTGGTCAGCGGACAGTCGGCTCGGCACGTGATGCCACGTTTGGTGCCGGGTGGGGCTAGTCAGCGGGCAGTCGGCTCGGCACGTGATGCCACGTTTGGTGCCAGGGGCCTAGTCAGCGGACAGTCGGCTCGGCACGTGATGCCACGTTTGGTGCCGGGTGGGCCTAGTCAGCGGACAGTCGGCTCGGCACGTGATGCCACGTTTGGTGCCAGGGGCCTAGTCAGCGGACAGTCGGACTCTACCTCCAAAATCTAAACCATACAGTGCAGAATGGGGGTTGTATTTACATGTTCAGAAATCGCACGATGTTCCAACAACATAAGCCGGCTCGGTGCATGACAGCAGGCACACTAGTCGTGCAACTAGCTCGCCGCGCTTCGCACGTCCTTCAGCGCCCTGTTCACGTCCCATTTCACCATCGATATCAACCAGATCCCGCACATCCCGAGCACACTCGCCATCTCCGCCTTCGCCCAGCGTCATGTTATGGCAGTACGCATGCAGCCATAATCACATTCGGCACCAGGTCCAAGCGGTTCATGTCCAGGATTTTCAATCCACAAAGCTTCCCCTTCAGAGGACCAAATTCCCTCCCAAAGGGCATCCTAGTCGGCGACAGCGGGGCAGTGTACAGCACGAGTTCTACCCAAAGATGACCATTGTCATTAAAAGGCACCATCATGGACGTCCAGAGGGGAGCCACTGCGTCTCCCAGCCGATGGCCCGACTCGGACATCAACTGCCGGGGCGCGTGACCCTCGATGATCGGCTGCAGTCGTTGCGGCACTCTCTAGCATGTGGATGGAGCCAGCCCAGCCGGCGCCAACCCCAGGTGAACCGCATGGGTGTGTTACACACGGCCAACGGAATGGTTGATGGTACGCCCATTCGGTGTATATATTGGTGGCCCTGGTATGTCGGCACCGTGGTGGGGATATGAGTTCCGTCGAGCTGCATACATATGGATTCGGATTTTGACGTAATGCTTTGTTTCCCATAGGATTTAGGACGAGGACCAATGGGTGTAATTTTGCCCGCCCCTACGATGTGTATTATCTTTGGCATATGGGCATATGGGCATTTGGTATATGGCACATCTCCGACACCTAACGTGGCGAGCAAATTAGCCGGGTTCATTCATATTCTAGCTCAAAACGTTGGCAACATATAGGTTAAGAAAGGGTGGTTTAGAGTTCAGCTTGACACAGTGAGTCATTTGAGATGAGACACGACAGCATTCGCTCAGATCTATATTTTGGTGAATGCCCCCATCCTATGTTTTTGGTGGGAATATGAATGCACCCAGCTAATTTGCTCGCCAAGCTAGGTTTCGGAGTTGTAGCTGCTCATATACCAAAAATCAGACAAATCGTATGGGCCGGCCATCTCATCTTCATGTGTATGCAGGTAAAAAATTATGGTATAAATAAGTTAGCAATGTGCACCTTTGAACTTTGCTGACAAAGGCGATTCGTATCGATATAGGGGAAGGTGAGGTCAGTTGAGCCTATCAGTAAGTTGAGCCCCCCCCCCCCCATTATCTCACCTCTTATGGTGTCATGATAACTTACAAGCCAGCTGGCGACACTTCGAAGAAAGTCTTCATATTTGGTTGGACGGCGGGCCGGGAGCGGTAGATATCTAGTGAACCCTGAACAAAAAGGTGGTGTGTAAAGAACATGCGACACTTCATCGGAGATCGTCGAGGAAATAAACATCTCCGCAGTCAGCATGCTCTACATCGCGTACTCGGGCCGCGGCATATCGGCGATTGGCGCAGTTGGTTAAGGCGTCCGCTTTCCGTACGGGTAGTGGTGGGTTCGAATCTCGGCGCCGTCTGTTTTTAACCCGATCACACAATCGTTAGCGGTCAGGGCCGTTAGTTAATGTTGCACTTATTACTTTACACTATCACATGAGTTGCTTGATGTAATAATATTTGCCCATGAAAGTAAAGAGGGAAATACTTAATTAAAGCCCACTCATGCAATGAATGTCCAATTGGACCATTTGGAATTGTCATCGTGGAACTTTGTCTCTGGAAGGAAACATTGCATCCATATCCAGTTCAAGTTGTTTATTTCAACAGCCCGGTTCTGTACGCACCACATTCCGTTACATTTCGAGTGCAAGCAACGCTACTGTAGGAAGTGCAGAAGATACCCGGTCAACATGCCTCTCAAATAACGTTCACCGGGGGGGGGGAGTTCGGGCACCTAAGATCTGAAACTAGAAGCACAAAATTTGGAAGAATTACAGCTGTAGTGAACTCGCTGCAATATACATTTCATGACCCCAGGTCAATGTCTTCCGGGTCAAATGAGATCACAATCGGCCTCCACTCCACCCCAGCCGGCACCAGAAAGTACGTACAGAAAGTATGCACGTTCCACTGCCGAACGGTAGGTAGAGACCGTTCATACGTACGCTCGCTTTGTACGCTGGTACAGACCGTGCGTGCTGTCGTTACGGTCGGTATTACGGACACATCGTGCGATCGTTACGGCCAGCGGAACAAAAATGTGTTTTTTTCAGGTCTGAAATAATTTTGCCATGATTTGAAAATGATTTATTTTCTATAATTGGTAACAGATATGCCTCGGATCATAGCACGCAATTATAGGCATGTGTTTTCTCTTGATGTCCACCAAAGCCACTTTTGGGTGGAATGATCAGGAGATGGGCAGCCATATATTATCTAAAGTGGGGTGGGTATGGGGATAGTTGGGCAATCGCGACCTGGGCAAGATGAACCGTGAATGAGAAGTGGCCTATTAATGTTTTGCTCGCTGCTAATGTTTTTCTCATGAAACATGACATAAATTGGCATAAATTTGTCGTTCAGCCTATTGCCGTTGAGCAGATTGTTGTGTTAAGCTATGGTATGGCAATGCCAGAGCAAAATGCGTTGAAAATCTAGATCGAAGTATATTACTTGGTATTGTCTTATGGCTTTCATGTGTTTCCGCCAGAGGATATGAGATGACAAAAAGTGATCACAAAAAACCTGCAACGTTAAAAGTAACACTCCTCAGTAGCCATCACAGCATTTGCTTACGTAAATAAGTTTCTGATTAACTTACCACAAAACTAAAATCAACATTCCCTACGCCCGGTATAAGTTGAGACAAGGTTAAGGCGTCAGAACAGTTCAAAATATCACTAATATATGATTCTTTGAGAACAATCTTTATATGACTCATTCGTACCCAATAGATCACTCTGGGAATATGTGCACAAATAATCAACATGTCACGCCACATGCGCTCAAGGCCCTCTCAAATAAAAATTGGCTCAACCTACCTCAACTTCCCCTACTGCTTGCCGTTTTTGGTACATTTATGTATTGTCTGGTGGTAATTGGATAACAAGCTTTTGAAGCTTAACTACTGCAGGCACCAACCATTGGGGCATACCATTGCGTTCAGACCGTCAAGATCCATGGTGTGTTATATTTGGGGCGATTTTGAAAGGACCGCTTGCATGGGCTGAGTGTGGGCTGCGCGTGGGCTGCGCGTAGGCTGCGCGTGGGCTGCGCGTGGGATGAACGTGGGCTGCGCGTTTGCTGCGCGTGGGCTGACCGTGGTCTGTCTTGACAGACGTAGCTAAGGGCTCGGTTCGGTAGCTTATCTGGGAGCGCATTTAACCAAAGAGATGAGGCGCATCAAAGCTCATCGCGTATTCGGATTTCTTGACCATCAGAAAATGTGGGAACAAGAGCACTAATCATCGACTTCATTTAGTCTAATTTTCCCAGCGAACCCCCATACGAAGCATTCAACACGTTAAATATGGCACAAGACTATCATGTGACAGCAATTAGCAAAACGCAGGAGGCCAAGCAGAAACCGGATAATCGCACGAAGTGTGACGAATGCGACGAATGTACTTACAAGGCGGGTGTATAGACGTGCACGAACATTGACGTTTTGGCGACCGGGCGTCCTTAACTGGAATGCTTGAAATTGAAGAAGAAAAAACATTATAAAGTGATTTGTACCGGTGTAATTTAGCAGTGTGCAGTGACTTATCAAGGGATGCCAAAAGATAGACATCGAACCGGATAGGAGAGTTAGATTTGAAGTCATGTGACTCAGAAACGATGGTGGTAGACTGAGCTCTCTCGACAGGACAGCTAAGTTGGTCACTAAATATCTTATTTTAAAAGTAAGAATGCACCACTTTGACAATATAGTCGTTGAAATCGGAAAACATATTGAAGGATGTGGGCCACTCCAAATCGGTTTTCTCAACACCTGGCGAAAATCCAAAGTAGTATGCATATATATATATACATATATGTGTGTGTGTATGCTCTGTTCTGGGCTCGATCGCTAAGCGCCACGCTGGGCAACCTTGCCATACCTGGAGGACACAGCCCGGTCCGGCCGACCGCCACCCCCACCACAGAACGCGGCACCCTCCGACCGCCGAGCCGGCGCCAGGGGATTAGGCGCGCAGACCGGAGGGGAGGTCTGACAGGCGATCGCTGTTTGGAGACATACCAATGGGCAGCCCGCCGGGGACATTCACACATTTTGTGGTCAGGCTAAAGTCCAGCTGTGGCAGCCAAAGGAGTGAAAGGGCTAAGCCTGCGCAAGACGCCCCTCCATGGCTTCGAAGATACCACATGTCGATATATGCGCAGGGGGAGGCAGTCCAAGACGGGTAAGGCCATGCGATAATGGAAATTTGGTGCCTCCCAGAGCACATTTCTCAACCCAGGCGAAAACACCAGGTGGTGACGGTAGATGTTATTCAAGAATAGTCTGGAATGAGAAACTTGTAGCGATTGCTGATTTACCACTGAGATATTTTGAAATGACCTGGTAACCTGCGAATCCCTGTCATTGGCTGCACCGGCTCCAAGTAATTTTGGTGATTTTCTTGTATAGATATTTTCAATATATAAATGATGAAGTAGAATTTTGCGACGAAGAAAGTTGACAGCACTTATACTGAGGACAAAGCGACGAGGAAGGCTCACATATGAAATGTTTGGGTGAAAAATGCATCCAACAAAGTCAGCAATTAGGTTCATTAACGGCGGTATTATAAAATAATGACCTTGACATTCACGCACACCACAAGAGCGGGGCGACGCGAGCCATGCGGCATGACATGAGGCACGAGAGCTAGATATATGGGGCGACGCGAGCCAGGCGGCATGACATGAGGCACGAGACTAGATATATGGGGCGACGCGAGCCATGCGGCATGACATGAGGGACGAGAGCTAGATATTAATTTGCCGTCTTTTATTCGATGTTGCTAAAATTAAGACACATGGAGCTAGATTCCTTTGTAAAAAAGACATGTAACGTGTTGGAATGTTGATCGGTTTTTCCTCCCCCAGGCAACACTACACCGTTTCCCCGTGCAAAGGGGGAATACCACCCCCCTCCCCTGAGAAGTTGTTGTGACCCCAAAAACCGCGCCGTGGTTGGGGAAAAAAATTGCGCCGGACCCCCTAGAAATCCTGCTGTGACCCGAAAATTTGCACCAGGGCCCTGACAATTACAATTAGGTCCCAAAAAGTCGCGCAGGGCCCCTGTAAATATCGCTGGGGACCCAAAATCGCACTGAGGCCCCAGAAAATCGCATTGGGTGACCCCCAAAATCGTTCAGTAACATCCAGGAATGACGCTGGGGCTGCAATATGTGGCACCGAGGCCCCCAAAATGTCGCGCAGGGGACATGAAAATAACACTGGGGGCCTCAAACGGTCAGGCCGGTGCCTCCGAAATAGCGCTCAGAACACAAAAAAAAACTCTGGCTGTGCGCTTGAAAACTTTGTTGAGGGACCGAAATGTCATGTAGTGAGCACTGTGAGCCCAAATGGTCAGGCCGGAGCCCCTGGAAATCACGCTGGGGACCAGAAAGTCTCACCAAGGCACTTGGAAATGACGATGGGAGGCTAAAAAGACGGGATGTGTGCCTGAAAATTAAGCTGGGGGTCCAACAGGTCGTGGCGGGCCACTGAAAATCGCCCTTGACCCGCAGACGTTGGACCGAGATCACTGAAAATCATGCTGGGGTCTCAAAAGTTCGCGCCTGGAGAACTGAAAATCACGCTGGGGACCAAAAACGTCGTGTCGGTAACTTTAAACATCACGCTAGAGCCAAAAACACGGGCAGGGCCCCGGGATATTGCGTTGGGGGACTCAAAAGTTCGCGCATGAGCACCTAAAAATCACACTAGGAGCCCGACAGGTCGCACCAGAGCCAAAAAGTTCCATCGGTACGCACAAAAAAAATGAAGTCCGGGCGAAGAAAAAATACGGTCCAAACATGAAAAATCACTCTGGGGCACAAGCAACCGCACCAAAAGCCTCCTAAACGTATTAGGCTCCCAAAAACGTCTCGAGGCATCTAAACCTCGCACGAGGGATCCAAATAAATGATGCCGGGAAAAAAAATCGAACTGGGGCACACAAAAAATCGCGTTAAAAAACGCAATTGAAAATCACACTGCGGATGCAAAAAGTAACGCACGAAATCAATTCTTACTCGGAAAATCACTCTACGGTCTCACAAATCGCCGTAATGAAGCAAAAAAAAGTCGAGACCCGAAAAAAACTTGCTGAGCCTCCGAAAAAAATCGTACCGGGAGCCCGAAGAATCGTACCGGGAGTGCGCGCAAATTTCGCGCAGGAGCCTTGAAAAAATCCTTACCTAAAAAATCACACTAAGACTCGATCGAATAGACCAGAGCACCGGAAGACACAGAACTGGTCTCGAAATCAAATTAATCGAAGTGTTTTCCAACTTTGAATTGTGCCATGGCCTGAAAAAGAAACGCGATGGGCAACCACAGTGGCGTACCAAGGGGGAAAATACTTTTAGAGAAAATACCTGCGGGCCCCCAAACATCGCGTTCGGGGCTCAAAATTCCCGTCGGTAGTCCCAAAAATTGTGTGCGGAAATCAAAATCTCACGTCGGGTCCCGCTAAAATTGACGTGGATGGCTCAAAATAAACATAGCACAGCCCCAAATATCGCATCCGTACCCAAAAAACATCAAGCCGGAACTCTCCAAAATAAGAAGTGATTAAAAAATGAATGTCTGAGGTAGACAAATTGTTCTAGAGCCCCAAAACTAGCACCAGATGCCTTAAAAAAATTACGTGCGACCCCGAAAAAAGTACTGGAGGTCGAGAATCGCGGTGTGACACCTAAATATGGGTCGAGGATCTTCACAAATCAGATCGAGATTCGGACGTAAGATCAGAAGCGGTCCCAAAAATATCGCGTCCAGTGCAGAACCATGGCGTATAGTCCCCAAAAACAAGCGCCTGGACCGGAAAAGTAGCGCCAGGACCTCCAAAGTCGTGCTGGGGCCCATACATGTGCATCAGGAGCTCCAAATAAACACAGCAGGACACTAAGAGCGCAACGGGAGGCCGGAAATGCACCAGGTCATCCAAAACGCATCGAGTGTCGCAAAAAGAGGCAAGGCCTTCGAACATGCGTTGCATTCATAAATAAACCGGGAGCTCAAAAAGGAAACACCGATGGCCCTCAAAGCACACCGAGGCCATGAGATCGCTTGATGGCTTAGAGAAACGGGCAGGAGCTCGCAAAAGGCAACATTGACAAAAAAAGGAAAAAGGTCGGGCCCTAGATAAAAATGTCGGGGTGTTCGAAAACGCACCAGTACCTAACAAAATTCATCGGTACATAATAAAGCAACAAAATCCTAACAAGACCCGAGTGTCTAAAAACATGTGCCGGCCATGTAACAAAAATTGGTTGAATTACTAAAGCACATCCGTCGACGAAGGAGAAGCAACGGATCGAAATAAAGAATACCGAGGAGGAGCGAATGCGCCGAATGCGCAAGGCGGGCATACACGTGCATGAACGTTGGCATGGTGGCGACCGGGCGTTATGAACTGCAATGCCTGAAATTGGAAAATATTGCATTTTTTCAGTGATTTGTACACATGTAACTTCATCATTCCGAGGTGACTTGTCGAGGCATACCAAAAGAAAGCCCTTCGACCAGGGTGGGGAGTTAGGCTTGAAATGCGGTATCTCAGAAACGATGGTAAAAGATAGCTGGCTCCGTACACAGGACAATTAAGTTGGTCACTAATTATTTTATTGAAAGCAATATAAGAACACTCATGAAAAATAGTAGTCGAAATCCGTTGCCTTTAACCCATGAATAGTGATAGGTTGAGCACCCTCGAAATCCGCTTGTCCCCTCTCATGACATAAACCCTAGCTCCGCCACTGGGGGGGAGGGGTACGCGCCGAAAGTTGACCTTCCCCAAGCAGGTTGGCTAGTTCCGCCAGTGACACCACATTATCCTGATTAGGTATAAGGAAGAAATCACCCCTAGTGAAAATTCCTTAGAGCAGGCCCTGTGCCAAGGTCAAACCTTGAGATCAAAGGCTAGTCTGAAGTTTTAGAAGTCTTCGCGATTCGTCGCTATGGGTTCAATTTGCACACTGTGGTGTCATTCGACGTGGTTTGTTGTGCCCTATTGTAAAGCTATGAAATCGAACTAAATTCAACGGTCAAAGGTCAAGCCGATTTCCTCGGTCGCCTTGCATTTTTCTCTTCGCCCTAACCTACCCACATCTGGTATAAAGCAATAGCTCGTTGTGAACGTTGAGTAATATTTTAAACAGGGACATGTCAATGTCAAACAACCAGAGCAAAGGTTAGCTTGCATTGTCAGAAGACCTTGCAGCCTTGTCGCTATGGCTTCAGTTTTCAAGAAGTGGGTGTCATTCGACGTGCCGTGAGGAACTCTAGCGAACTGTAAAAATTAATTTAGTTTTCAAGGTCAAAGGTCAGACTCACTTGTTCGGTCGCACAGCGTTTCTATGTTATCTTTCACAGCTATCCATATTTGGTATCAAGAGATAGCCCGTGGGCAAACCTCGAGTAACATTTCAAACCGGGACATGTCAGTTCAAACCGTAGGGTCAAAGGTTAGTTTGAATTTTTCGAAGACCTGTCGTTTTTTCGCTATGATATGCATGTGTGTTGTGTGGGTGTGATTCGACATGGCTTGCCGTACGGTATCAGAAAGTTGAGATGTCGAAATAATTTCGAAGGTGTGGAAGGTTCGGTATGTGTACAATGATTGAGTGTAGTAGGAGTAGGAGGAGCAAATCTCTTTTATTCGCAGCCGTTGTGAAAGTAGGCTCTCACATCCAATATGATTAGGAACTCCCAAATAAATCCGTCATAACCTACTCGGACGGCGCTCTCATTGCCGGCTTTGAAATTACACTGCCACATTGCTGTTCGCGACATCCGCTTTCCTCTTAATGGTTCAACGGAAGTTGCATTTTGCAAGAGAAGCCACACGTAAATGCGCACGGATATATAACCAACCGGAGTTCATAACCGCGAGAGAGCAATGTTGTAATCAGGGGTGGATCCAGGAATTGTCAAGGGGGCACTTGTCTGGAGGGCGCCAATTCTTTGGAGGTACGCTACTGCGAAGGTACCTGGAGGAGCGTCTCTCTGGTTGAAAAATTAGAGACGGGGGTGCACTCGGGCCTTCCCGGAGGGGCGTCTTTCCTTCCAATGGGCGCCGTTTTCTCTCAGAGTGGCGCCTCTGGCTGAAAAATTCGAGGAGTTCACTCGAACCTTCTCAGAGGGGCGCCTTTTCCCGGCCAGAGGGACGGCACCTTCCATGTGGGGGGCACTTGTCCCCAGTGCCACACCCTTTGTCGGCCCCTGGTTATCATAGCATCTATATGTGTCACTGTAGAACAGGAAGGCATGGGAAAGGTTGATGTAAGTCAATATTTCCTACAACAAAAACCTAGCCCAATATTTTCTGTCTTCTTGCTACAAGAGGACAACGTTTAGCGTAACTACAGTAGTACTCTATGGTGATTGCGAAACCGAGCTCAGCACATACGACATAAAGCTAGGGATTCATCGGCAGTGATAATAAGTGAACTTTGCTAATTTTGGCCGAAACTTTTGTCCCCACAATGTGATTTGAACCCATGGTAAATCCCAAAATCAAGACCTTGAAAATGACCCCAGGTGATAATTTAGTGTGCCCCAGTCGAGACCACGCTGGGCCGTGGGTGCGTTTCGAGTATGGCAACCGGTTGGGTTTTCAGTTGGCGTTTGCTACATTCTAAAAAGTGATCCACACTGGGCAAACTGCCCGGGAACGCGCCCGTAGCCACACCGCCAGACAATGCTAACGAGTAGCCCAGTGTGGTCCCACGGTGGACCACACACTACAAACCGACCGCTAACGCCTGAAGTGGCAGCTCAGTGTGGGCCCGGTGGGACCCGGTGTGACCCCACGGTGGCTTCGCTGTTGTTTTGATCGATTTTTGAGTGGGCTGCCCGACTGGACTTTGATTGGATAATATGAGTCAATTCGAGCTTTCGATCTTTTAAACATTCGAGCTTTTACTCGGAAATTCACGTGCATTTTCGTGACATGACCCTTCCACTTATGGACATAACCACCAAATTAATTATAGCACAAATGTACGTAAGGACAAATGTACGTATGGCACATGTACGTAAGCAAATGTACGTAAGCAAATGTACGTAAGCAAATGTACGTAAGCAAATGTACGTAAGCAAATGTACGTAAGCAAATGTACATAAGCAAATGTACATCAGCAAATGTACGTACACGCAGATGTAACTATGGCAATTGTACGTAAGCGCAGATGCACGTATGGCTAATGTACGTAAGCGCAAATGTACGTAAGTCAAATGTACGTATGCGCAAAAGTACGTATGCGGAAATGTACGTAAGCGCAAATGTACTTAGGCGCAAATGTACGTAAGCGCAAATGTACGTAAGCGCAAATGCAGATAAGCGCAAAAGTACGTATGCGCAAATGTACGTATGTGCAATTGTACGCATGCGCAAATGTACGTCTATTTACGCATACGTACCTTTGGATTTACGTACATTTGGTTAGTTACATTTGCCATACGTACGTTTGCGGTAACCTGAAAAATGTACGTAAGCAAATGTACGTAAGCGCAGGTGTACGTTTGGCTAATGCACTTAAGCGCAAATGTACGTATGGCAAATATACGTATGCGCAAATGTACGTATGTGCAAATGTACTTAAGCACAATTGTACGTATGCGCAAAAGTACGTATGCGCAAATGTACGTATGCGCAAAAGTGCGTATGTGCAAATGTACGCAAGCGCAAAAGTGTGTATGCGCCAATGTACGAAAGCGCAAAAGTACGTATGATTAGATGTACGTAAGCGCAAATGTACGTATGCGCAAATGTACGTATGCGGAATTGTATGTATGCACAAATGCACGTAAGCACAAAGGTACATAAGTGTAAATGTAAGTATACACAAGTGTACGAAAGCGCAAATGTACCTAAGCGCAAAAGTACGTAAGCGCAAATGTATGTAAGCGCAAAAGTACGTAAGCGCAATTGTACGCAAGCGTAAAAGTACGTAAGCGCAAATGTACGTAAGCGCAAATGTACGTAAGCGCAAAGGTACGTAAGCGCAAAGGTACGTAAGCGCAAATGTACTTAAGCGGAACAGTACGTAAACGTAAAAGAATGCAAGAGCAAATGCACGTATGAATCAATGTACGTACATTTAGGCATAGGTGCCTTTGCGTTTAAGCACATTTGGTTAGGTGCATATGCCATAGGTACATTTGCTCTTACGTACGTTTGCCATACGTACATTTGCGCTTGAGTAAGTTTGGCATACGTACATCTGCACTTACGTACAATTGCCATACGTACATTTGCGCATACATACATTTGCGCTTATGTAGATTTGCGCATACGTACTTTTGCGCATACGTACATTTGCGCTTACGTACATTTGTCCTTACGTATTTTTGCACATACGTACCTTTGCGCTTACGTACATTTGCGCATACGTACTTTTGCACTTACGCACATTTGTCCTTACGTATGTTTACGCTTACGTGCATTTGCGTTTACGTACATTTCCGCATACGTACTTTTGCGCATACGGACATTTGCCATACGAACATTTGTGTTTATGTACATTAGCCATAGGTACATCTGCGCTTACGTACAATTGCCATGCGTACATCTGCGCTTACGTACATTTGCTTACTTACATTTGCGTACGTACATCTGCCATATGTACATTTGTTGTACATACATTTGTCCAGTTACCCCAAATTAAATTAGCTGACTTAATATTATTCGAATAAAGGTGCGTCTTCGCGCCGGGTCCAGCTACGGAGATCCTGTCCAAGTAATTTAGCGAAACAAATGTTCAGCATATCACCCGATCAGATATCGAAATGTATCAAGGCACCTGCTTGGTACATTGATCTTTCAAAATATTGCCCATTGATTGGGTCGGATTCAGTAGAGCAAAATCGTGTGGGATTTCTGGCCCATCACATTATCTCTTCCACATTATCCACGTTCCACATTATCTATTCATACAACGATTTACTCCGATCTTCACACGTTAATGCTTAATTTATTTTCGAGGAATTCACACCTCACGTACGGGAACGATATATAGTTTACTGTAGGAGCGCCATGGTTTGGAACTACCAATGTTTTTTTTGTTCGTCTGACGTGTTTTACCAGTGATCTCATCGTCTGCAAGAGCGGATCCAGGACTTTTCACCAGAGGGGACGCTCGTCCGGAGGGGAGCTACTGATTGATAAAATGTCAAGGAAAAGTGGACTGACCCTTAAGACAAACCTTTATGAAGAGGCCTACTATGGCTATGGCTATGGGGGTTATGGGGTACTCTGGTTTTTATGTTAATTCCGTTCTTAATTTTCCTCATTATGCTCATTATGCCTCATCATGCTCATAATGCTTACAGTGCCTACTTGTATCCACCTCGCAGCAAATTATCATGAAAAGTGTGCATTGGTAACATTGGAACTCATGCTACCAGGAGACTTTGGGCTGCAGCATAAGTTAAACAATATTCTGTAAACGTATCATAAGTTGGGCAAATGATGATGAAGAGCAGAGACAGCAACATTGCATTATATATGCGGTGGCTATTGGTTGAAATTCATTCAGATATGATGGGAGTGCTTGATGTAATTTTTCGTTTCATGTTGTAATGCATTCCTAATTACTTTTGAACTGGAATATACTAAAGTGATGGGATAAGCATCAAATAATCTGTGGTAGTGGAAGTGAAGAGTATTCTCGATTGTGTGTCATTTTTCATTTAAATCAGGGAACATTGGCCATTTTCGGCATGCACATTTGAGGGTTTGCAAAAGCTGCCTAAGAGTATGTCCATTGTAACTTTGACAAGGCCTAATGCCCCAAATGTATACAAAGCATCATCCATGATTGTGAGTTTGATCACACAGCTCATGCTGTTGTTGAATACTATCGACTTGTGTGGACAGTGTAGTCTTGTACACCAAGGGCAAGTGCTCGAACATCTTGACAAGATATTGGTGTTATTGCAGCTTAGGGCTTACACAATATAGGTTTGCACATGTTTTATATGCTGCAAAACGAGAGAGCAGAGAGAGAGAGAGAGAGATAGTGAGAGAGAGAGAGTGAGAGAGAGAGAGAGAGAGAGAGAGAGAGAGAGAGAGAGAGAGAGAGAGAGAGAGAGAGAGAGAGAGAGAGAGAGAGAGAGAGAGAGAGAGAGAGAGAGAGAGAGAGAGAGAGAGAGAGAGAGAGAGAGAGAGAGAGAGAGAGAGAGAGAGAGAGAGAGAGAGAGAGAGAGAGAGAGAGAGAGAGAGAGAGAGAGAGAGAGAGAGAGAAGAAGAGAGAGAGAGAGAGAAAGAGAGAAGAAGAGAAGAAGAGAAGAGAAGAGAGAGAGAAGATAGAAAAAAAAAAAAAAAAAAAAAATAAAAATATATATAAAATATATATATATATATATATATATATATATATATATATATATATATATATATATATATATATATATATATATATATATATATATATATATATATATATATATATATATATATATATATATATATATATATATATATATATATATATATATATATATATATATATATATATATATATATATATATATATATATATATATATATATATATATATATATATATATATATATATATATATATATATATATATATATATATATATATATATAGATATATATAGATATATAGAGAGAGAGAGAGATATATATATAGAGAGAGAGATATATATAGATATATATATATATATATATATATATATATATATATATATATATATATATATATATATATATATATATATAGAGAGAGAGAGAGAGAGAGATAGAGAGAGAGAGAGAGAGAGAGAGAGAGAGATAGAGAGAGAGAGAGAGAGAGATAGAGAGAGAGAGAGAGAGAGAGAGAGAGAGAGAGAGAGAGAGAGAGAGAGAGAGAGAGAGAGAGAGAGAGAGAGAGAGAGAGAGAGAGAGAGAGAGAGAGAGAGAGAGAGAGAGAGAGAGAGAGAGAGAGAGAGAGAGAGAGAGAGAGAGAGAGAGAGAGAGAGAGAGAGAGAGAGAGAGAGAGAGAGAGAGAGAGAGAGAGAGAAAGAGATAGAGATAGAGATATGATAACACGAAGTGATATCCCAAATATCTTCTAATCAGAGGTGGACAGAGGGGGTGGGGGAGCATTGAAGGCATGTATCCCCTCCGCATGAAATGGTGGCTCCCCTCCAGGAAGGCTCGAGAGCACCCCACTATCGTTGCCCTTCTGTGCGTGCGTGAAATATCCACATCATATAACTACAACAATCCGGTAGCATTTTGCCACCTCCCCCCCCCCCATGGCTATCGGGTCAATCTGCTATCCTCCATGGATGGTAATAGGGTACTTTTTTTGCACCTATGTGCATACGTGTTATATAGCAGGAATCTGTGATTGTGTTATGCATGCATACATGTTGCTTGGAGGAATCTCTGAGTGTGTTATGTAGGTATTCGTGTACCTAGCAGGAATATCTGAGTGTGTTATACATATATGCATGTTATTTGCCAGGAATCTCGGAGCTCAACTTCGAACTCATCAACACCAAGTTCAATAGATTCCTTCCACTTCAATTTCCCCCAAACTAAAGGCACAAACTAAAGGCATCGACGCTGCTCATCCCGCGAGCAATTCTTGTCCTTCTTGCATGTGTCGTTGCTCTGGCGGCTGCGTCTGGAAGTTTTCGCGTGGTGTCTCCCATTTTAACGACGTCGGTGGTTTGCAATGTCCAACTGTTTGTTTTTACATTTCATTTAATATTGTTTAGGGAAAGTACCGTGTATTTTTTTTATTGCAATAACGAAAAAAATCAATAGCACTCACTGTTCCAAGAGAAAGTGCGTAATAACCATTCCAGCCAATCACGAACCAGATTCTCTATCACCAGGCCTCCCATTGGTGGATTTGAAGATTTCCGGAGAGTTCCTTGGCGTACAATTCAGCCAAGTTCCTGTCAAGGCTTCGGCAGCCGTTTTGTATCCTGAACGCTGAGACGCTCAGTTGGATCTTTGTTCGCACGGTGTGCGCTTGGTTGTGCTTTGCATTTTCTCATTTCCAAATATTGGTGCATGTAGGAACAGACGAACCCGATAGGATGGACCACGTCCTTTCCCTACCAGTTGAGATCCTGGAGCACATTTTTGGCTTCCTATATACGGAAGACGTTCCATCAGTGGCGCGGGTGTGTAGGAAGTTCCATAGCGCCATTGATTCGGAGAAGGTTTGGAGTCAACGCTTCTACTCAAGGTGAGTCAATTGTTTTGTTTATATTTTCTGGTTTGAAATGATGGCGTTTTCATTCAGAAATCCATTCCATGTCACTGCATGCATGATTCATGCCCAATCCAGATTTATATTTTTGGTTCAAGGATTTAGAGTGGAAAAATTTGAATCCATCCAACTTCGAGGAGATAATTTGTTTTATACAATGTGCCAGAAAGTCCCTTTTCTGTTTCTAGTCAGCTGGCCATGAATAAAAAAAAAGAAGAACAAGCTGATGATCACTAGGCAGTTTTAAAGCTGTAACTTGCTCTCTACAGCTGGAATTTGCTCTTGTCTAGTTGCTTTCGATCATTCCATGTCATTTCTAGCTAGAAATAAAGCATTCAAGGTATGGACTGAAAATGTATAGTATGCAGCATTTCATATCAATAAGAATTGGTTTATATTAATTCCTGCAGCTTTTTCATTGACACCAAGTATTGCTTGGTGATGGAAAGAAAACGATTTACTTAGGGACTCCACTACATTACAAACATTATCAACTATTTTACCATCTACCACCAGTGGCCCTACATTGCACTTTTTAGACTTCAATGTGTAGAAACTAAAGAACCTCTTAGCATTGCCTGCTGAACATTCTCAAGCTAATTTCACTTCAGCCAGTCTTTTAGATGCCTTAAAACACCTACTTTAAATATGATCACTATTACCAAAAGTCTCTACTATATTCACATTCTGAACACAAAAAAATCGATTTTAAGCTCCAGATCTAACATTTTGTTTCCACTTGTAGATTCGTGTGTCATTTGAAAGCAGAAGTTTTCCTCAAAACAAGCTATGAAGCTTCTTCCTGACTTGCTTAACATGCGCCCTGGAGGACCTCAGAAAATTACTCGTACTGGAGAGGGGGGGGGGAGGAGGCCGATTCCCCCTCCCCTTAAGATCTCGGCTCCTATTATAGCTAGAGTAAGGACATTTTGAGGGTAGATGGGTATGGTGGTGATCTGTATTGTGTGCAGGTTTCATGACCTTATATCGATATCTACATGGCCAATTGAAGTACTATATGACATATTTGTGTTATTTTGCGTGGCTTTGCCTGACATGCTTATGGATTGCTGTGATTGTGTTTAAATGCTCCAAAATGGACATTAATGATGTTTTGGACATAACTAATGAAGCAATACAGATGATAGATCCGGCATTTGACCTCAGGTCACCTATATATCAGCACTTTATCTGTTCAGTTCCCGGCTCCAGTTACCGGAACCGGGCGGCCCAGCGCAGTCGGCTCCACAAAGAAGGGGCAGAAGTACATGAATGAAGTGTGGAATCGCTTACGTTCACAATGGCAAAAACAGAAGTTTTCAGTAGTGACATGCAAAATGACACGAATCGCATGACTGCCATTTGCATTTATGACAACCTTCCAGTTGAACAAGTTTGGTTCCATTGACCTGTCATGAACTTGACCTGAGGTGACCTCGGGGACCTAGCATGATCTTGAAACAACATAGCATAACAATATGCATCAAACAAGTCGCTAGTATTGCAATGAACCATTAGACAGGAAGCACATCTGTTGCCATTAGACAGGAAGCACATCATGGCTTGTGTGGTCTTGTGTGGTCTGACTTGTGTGGTCTGACGCTACGAAAGGTGTTGACTTTGACGGCCTCTAACTCGAAAAAAATGTTTGACCGATTTTCGTTTTTATTGTTTTAAGCGACGCGCCGGACATTTTTAATCACGTACACAAAACATGTGTACGTATCACAAGTACACAAAACATGGCATATATCAGTAACATACAGTAACAAAAAATGTGGTAAATAAGATATATTTGCGAAAAATTAGAGGTGTTGGCGGATTTCGCCCCTCCCCGCCCTCCCCAGTGCGCGTGTTAGTGCTGGAACGATCTGCATGGCAGCGTTGGTTGCCAGCCGCTGAACAAAATGCTTTCTCCGTCGCAATATGGGGCGGTAGTGTCTGAGTGGTTGAGGTGTTGAGCTCTGGATGCCAAGGTTCCAGGTTCAACACTCGAGTCACTCGGGACATTTCCTAATCCCGCAGCCCACCGGCGAAACAGTGTGGAACAATGTCTCGTTTTGTCTCCAATCCCTGCTATGTTGAAGTCCCCCAACAATACAGCTCTCCCATGCACTCTCCTCCTCACATCTTCCTGCATCAATCTGTCACGAGTTTTCATTCTGGTCTGGTGACCTATAGAATTCCAAAATCTTGTTCCATTCTTCAGAATTAATTATAACCACAAATATTCTGCTCCTTCACTATGTACCCTATTCTCTACAGAATTACATTTTTTGTGCTGACGAAAATTTGGTATTATCGCACTTTAAGGCAACTACAAGACAAGTTTGCACACATTTTACCTCCGGGAAGCATACAAAAGTGTTAGGTTTGATTAAATTATGTTAGGTTGAGTTAGGATTTTGTTGTAAGTTAGCAAACAAAATTGGAAAAAATCGTTTTTTTCTTCACATACATTTCAGGTTATATTGGTTTTTAAGTTTTTAGGTTCAAGTTTTTAATGTAACTTTTTTTAAACAAGATGTTTTGAAATTTTACATTAAAGTAGCCTACAGTGTACGTTAAATACCCAGCCTACATTGTACAAAGTATATTCAAGTTTTACTTTCGCAAACATTGAATTCATGAACTTACTTAATAAGTTGAGACTTAACCAGCCACAAGGGCCCATCCAAATTCATAAATAATGCATTAGCACGAGATTCCAAGAAATCAGAACTAACGTAAACTACAAGTTTATCAAGAATCCTAGGTGGAGGTCAAAAGTTTCAATTATGTCTATTCCAAAAGCCTGACCTGGACCATACTCAGCTGATGAAGAGGGCATCTTGAACAAATGCTGCAGTCATTATTCAGGGTGTGCTATAAGCTGGATAAAACCCACACCATTCCTGCTGATGGTAATATTGTGCCCACGAAATATGACTCTTGGTTGGTATGAATATAGTTTTTGTAAGCATGCTACTAAACATGCATTCGCGGTGCTGTTTAGTGGTGGAAATGTAAATCATAATGAAATCCTGATTTGCATACAGATATGTAATGACGTAATTTTGTTGTGTTAGTTTGATAGTGGACCACATGCATTTGTAAACTAGTAATATCATAATATAGGTAATTATGTAGATCTGTAGATTATGACCAAACTGAGTTTATCCCAGGAATCTGTCTTCTATAATAATATACCTCCAGTCTGTCTAAGCTGTTCATTCAATAAAGTTGAAGTTAATGAAGAAAAATGCCTGCATTTATTTTAATATTGCAGACTGTATTCATGTACTTTTTAAGATGTTTCACTGCATGATCATGATTCTGTTTTCAAATATATCATTGTATTACACAAATACTCATATATTCTCATCCCTGAAGACAGAATTAAATGTTTCTTCAGCATTCAGCTGGCACCAGCTATGCTTAGTACGTAATAATTTAGATTCCAACTCATCTCAAACAGTATGTGGCATTGACCCACACATTGAAGGCACACATGATTGTAGGCTGGCTAGCTGGCATATCTGGATTGTGTTGCAGGGCTGTGGGCATATTGTTTAGTGGTGCGGCTGTGTTGCGTAATGGTCGCGCCCGTTGTCGCGGGTACGTGCGGCTGTGCTGTGTAACCGTCACGTCCCGTTGTCGCGGGTACGTGCGGCTGTGTGTTGTAACCGTCACGCCCCGTTGTTGCAGGTACGTGCGGCTGTGTGCTGTAGCCGTCAGGCCCCGTTGTTGCGTGTACGTGCGGCTGTGTTGTTGTAACCGTCACACCCCGTTGTTGCAGGCACGTGCACCTGTGTGTTGCTGTAACCGTCACGCCCCGTTGTTGAAGGTACGTGGTCTGTGTGTTGTAACCGTCACACCCCTTTGTTGCAGGTACCCGCGTTTGGTCCAGCCGTCGAGCCTGCCGGACCTGATGCGCATGCATCAGCAGTGCGGCAGCTGGCGCGAGACGGCCGCCTTCAGAGTGTCGGCTGGCCACCACCTCGCCACCGCCTTGGACAAGATGGCCGACCGCTACCACCAGCTGCACGGGCTGCCTGACCCGGCCATGCAGGACTTCCGCGCCCTGGTGCCCGCCCACGGCATGCTGTTCAACCGCGACGCTCTGCTGGACATCATCCACCCAGTGCGGCCGAACGGGTGAGTGGGCGCTGGGCGGGGCATCGCCTAGGAATGATCGCCCAGGGAATTCGGGAGGTATGGGCAAAAAAACCATTGGGCAGCAACACTTTGTGTCTTCTCCCCTTCCTCCGAAATAGTGTTACGCCGCAGCGATCAATCAATATAGGAGAAGAACCTCGTTCATAAGCCATATCAGTTTGTTTTCACCCTGTGGACGTCGCATGGTCCATATGGCCCGAACAGATGTTGACAGATGCGCGTCGTCCCGTAGGCCACGTGCAGCTGCCACCACCCAGTGACCGAAGGTACCCTCGGATTACGGCCACTACCCACATGCAGCGTCATACCAGTCTGGTTGATGGTGACATCAATGATTATAGTTATATTGGCTGTGTACCAACTAGGACGTCGGTACCTTAACATTCGCACGTCCAGCGGTCCGCGCAAACTTCGCCGGTCCGGGGCTGATGTCTGCCCCCATAAGATCTCCATAACTATGCTAGGTAGCGACAAACGGAAAACGGTATTGGATAGCTGGTGACAAGCTCTATCGAAAGTATTTCGGTCATTGTTTAGTTCAGGTCAATATTTAGGTCACTGAATCATCATAGGTCAAATTCCACCAGATCGGGTGGGACCCTCAGATATTGACACATATCTCAGGACCTGAAACAGATAGAAACAAACGTCGAATGCTATTCGACAGCCCTTGAAATGTGCTCTAGACAATGCGCGGTGTGATTTAAGGTCAGGTCAACAGATAGGTCACCAGAGGTCACCGATCTTGGGTAAAATGTATTATAATTTTCCGGTGCAAACTTTTTGACAGCATGGCGATGGGAAGCTGATTTTGCTTTATATAACGAAAAACGCTTCCGATGACATTTAATAGTTATGTCAATATTTGACCTTGACCTCGGTTGACCCGAGGTCAAGACCGTTTTCTGGCCTATGTAGGTCATGTCGCATATAATTCAAAACGTCTCAACGAGAGCATTTCGCTGGTGTTAGAACCTTGCATAACATTTGGTTTTATACCACATTGATGTTCGCTATATAATTTACTGCGGGATAATACACGGCTGCGTTAGTGAAAATGGTCGCACAAATGTTTGTGATATATGCGCCGCGTCCAGCAGTGATACATTTCCGAATATTCCGAGACGATTCGCAAGAGACATGATAGAAAGGCACGATATTCAAGACCGGGTCTTTATTGTAGTGGATAGGTACGGGAACGACGCATTCCATTACAACAAACGATATATCTGTGTTCAATGCTCATATAGAACAACACTCGAGACATGCGAAAAGCTTCTAAATTATTTCTTGGATAAGAAAGACATCAGGCAAACAACACTCGCGACAATATAAACACGGGAAACACTTTTGAATCGACTCTTGAATGTGAAAGACATCAGGCAACATGCAGCGAAGCAGACAGCCGCATCACGGCTGACAGATGTTGCACACTTTGGCAGATTTGCTGTGTCTAGGACACGCTGGCCGACTACACTTCACACACGGAATGTACTTCTCCATTTTCGACTTCTTCTTCTTCTTGAACCCCTCGCCGTCGCTCTCCCGCAGGCACAGAGGGCATCTGCCGAGTTTCGGCTCTTGTGGCTGGGAGGATGGTCCTGGCTCCGGCTGGGCAGGTGCCTTCCGGATTAGCTGACGGTCTAGCACCTGCTCCGGGGACCTCACCGCTTGCCGATTGATGACACCCCGTCCGGAAATGTAGCTGGTGGCTCGGCGCTCAGCTTGTCCGCTCAGGAGCTGGATCCCGAGCGCTCTGGTGAAGCGCATGCGGCCTCCGTGCTTCATGTCGGCGTGTGCACTGAGCGGGAACTTGGTCACGTAGACGTGGTAGGCGTTCACACAGGCATGAAGAACAGCATCTTCGTCAGCCACCTGCGCACGGGCGCGTTGCACATATGGTTGGCGATGATGTTATCGCACACGTCGACAACCCCCTTCGTTGAGTTGTAGTATAATACTACCTCCGGTTTCCCGCTGCGGGAGTCCACCAACGGGAGCTTGTGCTGGGACAAGGCCACCAGCACTACCTTACCCGGCTTTGGGCAGTACGACACCAGCTGGATGCCGTTTCTGAAGTAGATTACTGCTTGAGAAGATGTAATTGCTGCTTCGTTTCGGAAGCAGGTTACTACCAATACTGTGATAAATAATTTGCAGTTATGTGCGATGACCTAAGATAACCTTGCAGAGGTCATAGATAATTGATTGACTCGCATATTCATAAACGACCTCAAAGTGCATGAGATTTACAGAGGACAATCGAGGCCAACTTCGTACCCAAGCAGGAATACTTTTTACTCCGAAACTATGACCTAAGGTCAAGGTCATGAGGTAGCCTAGGGAAGTCATGTAGTGTATCAATCGACACGTCAATCAATCGACATCATCAATCACAACAAGCACAATGACGGTAATTTCAGCCTTCTAGCTCAATGCAGTGCGATATAATGCGCAGAAATGTGTTAGTGATCTTAGGTGACCTCAGATGACCTTGGTGAGGTCACTGAGCAAAAATGTCAGCGGTAACATTGAGAATAGCTTCCAACTACACGCCGTAACCGTTGTGAGGTCATTCCGAGAGCAAATATGTAACCAGGAAACATTTGTATATTTTACGATAGGCCTATAATGGGGAAAGCCATGGCCGCGACGTGACCTCAGGTCAATGCAACGAAAAAAGCCGATATATATATTATAGTCCCTGATGAGATCATCACGTGTTATAAGTTTGAAATAAATCGCCCAATTATTGTGGAAGTGATGCCACCTAGACTCCGAGGGATGTTGGGTCACTTCGCCTGACCTGGCGACCTGCCTTGAGATGACCCAGGGTCAACAATGTATGAGGATATGCGGAAAAAACTAATGAGCAGCCATGCGAGGTTTGGCCTTGCTAACCCGATTAGTATGGCGGCAAATTAGGAAAAACCGCAGGGGGAGGGGCAGATATCTTCCTCCCCGGACGTGCGCGTGTTAATGGTCCCAAATCTCTTGTTGGTTGAGATAGCAATGTATAGGCGGCTGGGAGTGTAAAGTTGTGACTGAATAGCACCAACACTAAAAGCTGGCCACCGTTGGTTCCAGCGCAGTTCCCACATGCCCCCGGTGCCAGTGTGTGACGGCAGGCCGCCCTGTCGACAGAACCAACCACCTGTCGCGTCGCTACTACGCGGTGATGCTGTACCGTGAGATGCAGCGCGAGTCCGTCCTGCTGCCCATGATCGGCGAGTTCCTGCAACGGCCTTCGCACCAAGTGAACTTGGTGGAGGCCTGCTTCCTCGTCAGCCAGTGGATGATGCCCGAGCAGCGGCTGATCACCGCCTGCGATGTATACTGGTGAGTTGGAGTTGCATTGTTGTACTGGTGTACTGGTTGTACTGGTGAGTTGCAACAACGTACCCCTAGACTACTCGTCCCCGGGGTGGTGTTGTCACGTGGTGATGTGTCCAGTAAGCAGTGTGTGCAGTAGGTGGTGCATACAGTAGGTGTTATGGTGAATCGGAGATTGTACAGTAGGTGTCCTTGTGAGTTGGTGGTGTATACAGTAGGTGTCCTGGTAAGACGGTGAGTTGTTGTGTACAGTAGGTGTCCTGGTGAGACGGTGGTGTGTATAGTAGGTGGTGTGTTGTGAGTCGGTGGTGTGTAGTGTGTGTACAGTAGGTGTCCTGGTGAGTTGGTGGTGTGTACAGTAGGTGTCCTGTTGAGTTGGTGGTGTGCATAGTAGGTGTCCTGGTGAGTCGGTGGTGTGTACAGTAGGTGGTGTGTGAAGCAGGTGGTGTGTACAGTAGGTGTCTGTTGAGTGGTGGTGTAGTGTAGTAGGTGTCCTGTTGAGGTGGTGGTGTGTACAGTAGGTGTCAATGTCCTGGTGAGTCGGTGGTGTGTACAGTAGGTGTCCTGGTGAGTTGGTGGTGTGTACAGTAGGTGTCCTGGTGAGTCGGTGGTGTGTACAGTAGGTGTCCTGGTGAGTCGGTGGTGTGTACAGTAGGTGTCCTGGTGAGTCAGTGGTGTGTACAGTAGGTGTCCTGGTGAGTCGGTGGTGTGTACAGTAGGTGTCCTGGTGAGTCGGTGGTGTGTACAGTAGGTGTCCTGGTGAGTTGGTGGTGTGTAAAGTAGGTGTCATTGCGGTAGTATTTGGTGGTGTGCATAGTAGGTGTCCTGGTGAGTCGGTGGTGTGTACAGTAGGTGTCCTGGTGAGTCGGTGGTGTGTACAGTAGGTGTCCTGGTGAGTCGGTGGTGTGTACAGTGTGAAGTGTGTGCAGTAGGTGGTGTGTAAAGCAGGTGGTGTGTACAGTAGGTGTCGTGGTGATTTGGTGGTGTGTACAGTAGGTGTCCTGGTGAGTCGGTGGTGTGTACAGTAGGTGACGTGGTCACGTAGTGCGTCAGACTCTTGTTAGTATGATCACGGGTTCGAATCCCACAACCTTCGGGATTACCGAGCCCACCCGTCATCAATCGGCGTGAGAGTTTCGCCACACCACGTGACCTGTTAGTTGAACGCACTGTAATTAATCCATGACTTCTTCAGCGCCGGAGCTGTCTAGTTTTTGTGCTTTGTTTAATATTGCCATGCTACTGTGGTCGCTTCCTGACCAGTGTCTCAGTGCGATGCTGCTGGTCAGCGGCCGTGACGTCACACAGTGAGTGTTACGTCACTGCGGCGGTGTGGCCGACCTGTGTTCACACGTGCCGCACCTGTTCGGCAGCCTCTACCGCCAGCTGAGCATGCTGGTGCTGGAGCAGATGCAGAAGCGCCACCCGGACCACCCGGTGTCCGCCTGGACTCTCAGCCAGTGCCAGTGGCCGCCGCTGGGCGTCACCCTGTGGAACGACGCCGACACTCTGCTGCTGCTGGACATGATCAACCAAGTGATGTACGAGCGGCTGCTGCTGCTGGTCGGTGGTCCCATGTACGGGGAAGACGTGGCTCTCTACCAAAAGGTGTGTCACCGTGTCGCATTTGGTCTTCAACTTTGGTGGCATTGGTGTTGATGAGTACGCTGTCGCATCTGTTTCACAAGTCGGAAAGCCGCGGCAGGGTAGCGGTAGCTCAGTCGGTGCGGCGTGTTGTGCTCTTCGTCGCGCATGGTGTTTTCGAATCCCACGGGCCGCGGGATTGCCGAGTCTGGCCACGACCAATCGGCGTGAGAGGTTGGGTGATGCTACCGATGGCCCCGCAGTTGAGAACCGTGGCCTCGGTGTGTTCCAGCAGTCAGTCGAATACGTCGTAAAACAACTCTGAAATTGCATAAAATGGGCGATGACAAGGTGATTGGTATTGCCGTCGTGATCTTGGTTGACGTGGCACATCAGTAGAAGCACCTTTTCGAAGGTCAAGCAAAAGATGTGGGCAAAAATGTTCCAAATGGGTGGGAAAGTTGAATGATGGTGGAATGCCATGCCTAGTTGCCATCTGGTATGCCATACCTAGTTATAGTATGGAATGTCATGCCTAGCTTAGAATGCACAAGGAGAAAAAAAACTTCGGAAATTATCACAGTGTTCACAGTATCACAGATACACAGTGTCACCGTGTATCATATATTTTGGGTGGATTGTGGAGTAGTGTTGATGGTGATATTCAACTAGTTCTCATTATGTTAACTGTAATAACTATCATATTTATTATACTAACTATTATTAAAATAACTAGTAATAATTTTTTTTCCCTAATGTCGCCCCCTGTTTTGTATGCAGCAGCCTATCCTATTTGGCTACACGCACTATTGCAGGCTCGATTGATATTGGGCTTTCCCATCGCCAGCTATTCAAGAGTTGTGACAGCCAGCTTAGGATTGCCTCAGGATGCGAATACATATGTCATTTGTCTGTTGTTCACTACAATTGGTTACATCCTTGTGTTGTATTTTTGTTTGAAGATAGGCCACCACCAGTTATTAGTAGAAGTAGCACCAGGAGCACCTCAGCTAGGTAAAGACATAAAGACATAAAAGATCAGTGCAACTATGAGCCACAAGGGCCCTTCTTGGTTGCACTCTGTACACTGAACCAGTTTTCCACCAAATGCTCCAATCAACTCTCCCTGGAATACAGAAAAACAATCCCCCTATTCTTATATTGATTGTCTATGCTGTTTTTAAAGATGTTCAATGTGTTGCTACTGACAATAGTTTCTGGCAGCTGGTTCCAGTGTTCTACTACCCTGTTGGTGAAGAAAGACTGTCTTAACCTTGTCCTGCTGTGATTAACTTTAATTTTGAATTGATGACGTCTAATTGCATCATTTCTGTTAAATTCAAACAGTTCCCTGAGATAACCCTGTTCCTGACCATAAACAAATTTAAAGACCTCGATGAGATCTCCTCTCAGCCTTCTATATCTAAGTGAAAACATATTCAGTTTCTTCAATCTTTCCTCATATGCCAGGTTGCCTATGCCATTCACCATATTCGTTGCCCTCTTTTGTACTCTCTCTAAAAGCCAACAATCTTTTTCATAACTAGGGGACCAAGCTTGGAAACAGTATTCCCAATGTGGCCTGACATATGCACAGTAAAGCTTTCTGATGACTTCCTCACTTTTGTATGATACATTCATATTTATTGCCCCAAGCATTCTTAGTGCCTTCTTCCTGGCTTCTTTGGTCTGTTCTGATGCCCCCAATTTTGTGTTCAAAATAACACCTAAGTCCTTCTCCCGCTGAGACACAGATAGTACTTGGCCGTCCATCAAGTACGGAGCCTTGATATGCTGCCTACCTACATGCATGATTTTGCACTTATCAAAATTAAATTTCATTTGCCATTTTTCGGACCACTTCACAAGCTCGTCTAAGTCTTTCTGCAGCAAGACCTGCTCATTGTGCCCTGTTATTGCCCTAAAGATCTTCAAATCATCCGCAAATTTCAAAACCTTACTGCTTAGGCCACTTTCAATGTTATTTATAAACACAATGAACAATAGTGGTCCCATTACTGACCCCTGGGGGACTCCAATAAGAACATTTTGCCATGATGACTTCGTACCACTTAGCATCACTCTCTGCTGTCTATCTGAAAGCCACAACTCTATCCATTTTAGGATGTTACCTGCAATACCATGAACCTGAAGCTGCATCATTAACCGTTTATGAGGTACCTTGTCAAAGGCTTTGCTAAAGTCAAGATATGCTACATCAACCTGATTTCCCTGATCAAATTGTTCTGTAGCAAAATTAAAAAAGTCCAAGAGATTTGTGAGACACGATCGCCCTTTTCTAAACACATGTTGAGTATCTTGAATCAATCTGTTTCCTTTCAGAAAACTAACTATATATCCTTGATAATTGATTCAAGTACCTTGCAGACTAGGGATGTGAGGCTTACTGGCCTATAGTTTTCAACTTTCCCTCTTTCTCCTTTCTTGAAAATAGGAACTACATTTGCCCTTTTTCAATCTGTTGAAATTTCACTTTGTGAAACTGATCTACAAAATATTATACTAAGTGGAATTGCCAGTTCCTTTTCAGCTTCCCGCAATACCCTAGCATAAATTCCATCAGGTCCTGCTGCCTTGTTTGGCTTTATTTTCCTGATATAATTCAAAACAACATCACTATCAATGAAATCAACATCATGTAACTGATCACCTGTCACTGAGCTGTGGTTCACAGTTGGCAGATTAGTCACATTCTCCACTGTAAACACTGATTTAAACTGCTTGCTGAGTTCCTCAACCATCTCACCATCCTCACTCAACATAATTCCATTTACTTCCAGTGGACCAATGGTGCTTGACACTTTACTTAGCTTGTAGAAACTAAATAACATTTTTACTGTCCCCATTACAGTTCCTAGCCAAATCCAATTCTTTTGCTCGCTTTGCTGCTCTGGTTTTCTGCTTCACAGCGTCTCTAGCCTTTTGATACAACCTTAGGTTTACTATATTTGAAGCTTCCTTAATTGGGAGTTAAATGGGAGTTTTTCTCCAGGAATTTCTCAAGGATCGTGTCTTCCGCGTCCGGGTAGGACACGAGCTTTCCCATCGTTTCCACCAAATCAATGGAATTCCACAGGGCAGTGTGCTGAGTGTTGCCTTATTTGCATTGTTCATAAATGATATTGGGGATTCACTACCGCGTGGCATAGGACGATCGTTGTTCGTGGACGACTTTGCTATATGGTTTTCTGGCGCGAATACATCATCGCTAACACGGCAGTTACAGCTTGCGGTGAACCACCTCCAAAGATGGGGTATTGCAAATGGACTCCGCTTCTCCACAAACAAAACTGTTGCAATGCACTTCTGTCGTAGACGGTGCTCCCAAGAACTCAACACGAAGCTGTATGACTTGTTTATTCCTGTTCACCGAACTGCAAAATTCATCAGGGTGCAGTTTGACGGTCGTTTGACGTACAAACAACATCTTAGAACACTTAGAGAAAAATGTTTTAAATCACTAAACTTATTGAAGTGCATCTCACGAACCTCGTATGGCGCGGATCGTAAAACACTGACGATGCTGTACCGGTCGTTGATTCGATCCAAGCTGGATTATGCATGCTATGTGTATGACAGCGCCTGCACTACCAATAAGCGTGTCCTTGACACTGTACACCATGCTGCATTACGCATCATTACCGGAGCTTTCCGCACCTCACCAATCGTTAGCTTGCTGGCAGAAGCCAACGAACCACCTCTGGCACTAAGACAGGAAATGCTTGGCATGCGGTACGCCTGCAAATTGCGTCAGTTTCCCACCCACCCCCACGTACCCAGCGGTGTTTTCGCGACACATGTTGACACTGTTCAGCAGTAGGCAACGTGGGACGGCCTTACCTTTCTGTGTACGCATCCGTAAGCTCCTTCAGGAGAGCAGAACGAGAGTATCTAGAGTGGCGTGCATGGAGCAGCAATCGATACCCCCGTGGAATCTGGTGTCTCCTGCAGTTGATCTGACACTTGCAGCGACGCCTAAGGGCAATGTTTCACCTGAGCTGCTTCGGATGAAAACTTGGGAGCATCTGGAAACGTTTGAAGGATGCACACGCATTTTCACAGATGGGTCGAAAGGTGACCATGGAGTAGGATCTGCGTTTGTGTGCGGTTCCTATGTCAGATGTTTTACTTTACCTAGATATGCCTCGGTGTACAGTTCAGAGCTCGTTGCAATCATCAAAGCGCTTTCCTACATCGAGATCTCGCGAGATGTTGATTATGTCATCTTATCTGATTCCTTCAGTAGCCTTTTGGCACTGACTGGATTCTACCCATCTGACCCATTACTCCTTGATATTATGACTCGTTTGACTGCCATACATCAGGATGGGAAGACTGTTCATTTGTGCTGGATCCCCAGCCATGTGGTTGTATTGGGGAAATGAACGCGCCGATTCTGCAGCGAAATGGGCTGCTCAGAGACCACAAACGCGTGTTTTTCCACTGCCAGCCAGAGACCATCTTCCCGGAATATATTCGTTTATGAAGACCAAGTGGCAGAGTAGTTGGAGCGCGCAGACCAACAATAAACTTCACGCGATAAAACCACACCTTGGAGACTGGCCATCGTGCTACCGCAGATCCAGAAGTGACGAGGTGACGCTGTGCAGACTACGCCTCGGCCACACACATGCTACACACCAATACCTTATCTGCGGCGGTGAGAGACCCCAGTGTCCCCGCTGTTTAGGAAGCCTGACCGTACGTCATGTACTTTTCTCGTGCGATCAGTTCTCAACAGAACGAAGGTTGTTCTATGGAAATAATACACGGCTCAACACATATAGTGAAGTCCTGGCTGATGACTCAGACGTAGTTCATTCTGGGAACATATTCCGCTTTCTGAAAGCGATCAGTTTTCGGGCCATCTACTCACCCCGGTAGCACCTGTCCGCATAACTAACTGAAACGCTGAACTAAAAGCTATGGGCGCTAAATGATCACACTTTGGTCGAAGCGCCCTTAAACTCAAATAACTAACTAAAGCTTCCTTAAATACTCTAAATGCATATTTCTTAGCCTTAATTGCTTTTGTCAAATCTGGTGTAAGCCATGCTGGCTTTCCTACCCTTCTTTTGCGCCTTTGCTTTTGGGGGACATGTATAATCTGAATGTCCTTCAAGTAAGATTATAACTTTTCCCACATTTCACAGGCATTTAAGTCGGAGAATTCTTCTTCCCATTTGATGGCACTTAAAGCCGCTCTCATGCAGTCAAAGTCTGCCCTGTAAAAATTTGGAACCTTTGCCAAATTATCCTTAATTGTCACTGCTACGGGTGCCTTGAATCTCACTATGTTATGGTCACTTCTTCCCAGAGTTTCTCCTACAGTCAAGTCTTGAACTAAATCACTTAAATCCGAGAATACAAGGTCCAAGAATGAGCCCTGCCTAGTTGGTTCTGTTACCTAGTAGGTAGCAAGCTGGTAACACCAAGAAACTCCTGGGGCCACAAATGAAATGTATTATGAGGGGGAAAAGGGAGAAGTTGGTTCATGACATACACATGCACAAGCACACAAACTGCATATGCACACATGAAACATGTACACCTACACATGCTTCACATACATATACACATATGCACTCACATTTATATTTATCTCCACCCCATCACTTTTGCTGGACACAAGCTATTTTATCAACCACATTACCATTCTAATCAATGCAAAATGGACGGGAACAAGCAAAGCGTTGCTGAAGTGCTAGTGACTAGCATATCGCGCAGGGAAGGCATACAGCTGTATGCAGACTAGAGGTCAAAAAAGCCAAATGGTGGTCGCCGACGGACCTATGGAGACAAATCTGGTCGCCGGAGAAAAATGTGCATTTGTACGGACGCGGACACGTTTTCGACGGCTCAACAGTGGCGAACAAGTATCATAACTATAACTTTTCAGTCTGGTCGCCAGCCAAACTTGCGACCGACCGCAACGAGCGCCATGTGGAACCCAGTATTTTCCTCGCAGGCCAGCATTTTACCTCGTCGCTGCATGGGACATAATGTATTTGGCAAAAAAACGTTCACAACAGATTCACCGGGCATCTGACTCACCAAACAACAAATATGCCAGGCAGCAGGCCCGCCAGCTAACACGACATGTCATGCAGCAGACCCGCCGGGTAACAAGACATGTCAGGGAGCAGACCCGCAAGGTAACAAGACATGTCGGGTAACAAGACATGTCAGGCAGCAGACTCGCCAGTTAACACATGTTAGGCAGCAGGCCCGTCAGGCAGTAACATGAAACGCGATATGCTTCATCACAGTACAGGTAGTCCTGGGGCTTTTTTGTTCCCTTGTGCCTGACGATGACTGTTCCCTCAAGTGTTGACTTGAGGCTCACAGTGCGCCTACTGAAGTTAAACCGGTGCTTGGCTTGCACCTTTCGGATCAGCCAATCGGCGTGGTACATGTCGGGACCATTCCATCGGATGATCAGCTCTTTGGCTGCGTTTTGGTGGTCTAGCTGCCGATGAATGCCAAAGACGGCCTTGACTGAGCTGCCCATGCTCTCCACTACGCTCTCGGGTGGGCTCATCAGCCAGAGTCTGATCACTACATTGAGGTAAGGTTGGAGAGCGACATTGCTTTGAGCACGCTGCCAGAGAAGCTTGAGGAGCCTCTGGTTCGAGTCTGCGCAGCTCCGACTCATCGTGCGTACGCCTCGTTGACGGCAGCTGGTAGGACAACGTCCGGTATGAGCCGGCGACCTCTGAGGCAGTCAATGACACATGCTATTTCCCCAACGATACTAGAAGTTGGAGACTGTTGGAGACTTGCCAAGTTGGCCACCAACTCGATGTCTGTCATGACTGCAAGAGCTTGCCATTGTGACAGCCCTTACTGTCGCCGTTGGCATCGACATCGGCCTCGCGCCGCTCACAGTGCCGGCACAAGATTTGCAGAAAATTTGATATTTCGGCCACCTGCTTTGCCATCAAATTTCCACTAAATGACGCTATGTTTGGCCAACAGATCGCTATCTCCTCCGGGTTTCCTTCTTCTAAAGCGGCATGGATACCTGCAGTATCCAGCGGCGCACTTCCTGCCCTGATGCTGTCGCGTAGCAACACAGCCGCCATCGCACAAAGCTGATGTATCTTCTCCATGAAGATCTGGCGCTCTGATGGAAGCCTCTGAACGCCCTGCAGTGCACTGCTGAGCTGTGCCACTACTGCATAGACATCCAGCAGTGCTGAGACACGAACCGTGAAGGTGGAGTCACGCCCTCTCAGGAGCTTGTGCTCCTCCTCCATCTCCTCCAGGACATCTGCCTTCGCCTTGGAGTTCTGCAGACGGTTTTCGAGGGCACGAGTAGTAGCCGGCAGATTGGTGACAAACGCCTTGAACACTTTGGCAGAGTGTGGGGCGAACCGTGTGTCTGACCAGAGGAGTGGTCTGCGCGTGGTCAACCCTATGCTTTCCCCACAAGCAACCAGCTCCTTATACCCCTTGCCATGGGTGAAACGTTTGGTCATGCGAGAGACCATGGTGATGGTGTCGTTTACCTATCGGCAGATTGGGGCTGACCTGGCACTCCCATCTGCTAAGTTCAGGAGGTGCGCACCATCCCACAAGCATGGCACGCAGGGCGGCTTCGAGCGGGCTGCAAGGTTTTTGTCGCTGTTGGCCAACTTCCTCAGAAATTGGACTGGCACACCTAGCTGATGGTACTGACCATCTGTACATACTGCCGATACCTGCTCCCCGCGCTTGACGCCTACACAGGCGGTTGTCGCCAGCCACTCCTCTGCTAGTGAAGCACCGTCGTGGTTCTTCGCGATAGGAGCGCCGACGATGAAGGCTTGGACTATTGCATCATCCGGCGCATGGGGCACGATGGTTATGGGAGCGGTAATGTCTATGGTGCGGTGATTGAGGGTCACCTTGTCTGCCACGAGCGCAACACACGGTGAAATCTCAACGTGTCGGGTCACGGCGCTGAGAATTTCATCAGCGAAGACATCGCGGAATCGTGCCATTTGCACAGATGAATGGCAGATGTTGCCCACATCAGCACCATTTAGCTTTAGCAGCACGATTAGCTTTTCAAACTCAGTCTGCGGCAGTGACTCCTCCAGCACGTGATAGGCCACACGCAGGACTCGCTTGGTGACATCTGCTGCCTCCTTGCTCTCCTTCGTCTTTCTGGTGCTCTTATCTTCATGTCCTTGCATATACTCTGTGCTTGGTGGACGTCAAGTGGCATTTCAGTGACGCTTTGAGCGGCACGAACGACCGAGGAAGTGTCATGGGCTTTGGAAAGGACGTGCTGAGAGAGAAGTCATATCGGTAGACGCCAGCAACGTTGGTGGAATTCATATCAGGAAGCTGGTTGGGACTGAAATCCGGGTTGCAGACGTCACAGTAGATGACACCGAGGTCTGGAGCACACTTGAAGTGATGGGATGAGGCACGGATAAAGGATTCGAGGTCCCTTGCAAATTTAAGGGCCTCGAGCTCATTCTTGTCACTCACTTACTGCATGACGGCATCACCATGGATGCGAGGCTCTTCCATCAACTGGCAGAGGCGGAAACTGTTGACTCCAGCTTCCCTACCTTGGCCGTGCACGCACGCAATTCGACCGCGCAATGAGATGTGCCGGCCGCACCCTGCCCAGGAACCGCGCCGCCGGGTGCGTTCTGTCCGGGAGCTGCATCGCCTGGTGCGTCCCACCTGGTCGCTGTGTCGCTGGATGCGTCCCACCCGGGAGCTACATCACCTGATGCGTCCCGCCCGGGAGCTGCATCGCCGCGTGCGTCCCATCTGGCAGCTGCGTCGCCTGGTGCGTCCCGCCCGGGCACTGTATCACAGAGTAAAGATAAAATGTCAATGGTAGAATGCTCCTGGTACCAAATCTTAACCGTACATTTTTTTAACTTAAAATGAGTCTAATGTGTTAATTTGACCCCTTTCAGATCGAAAGACCTTACTGAACCGATTTGCAGAGGTATAATAAATGTTGTCTGTGTCCTACCATATCGAGAAATAACTTTTTATCTCAACACAACAAAACACAACAAAACCTAATTATGTACCTTAAATTAGACGACACACAATGCATTTAAGAAATGTTCTGAATACCGAATTCACTAAGGCCGCCATCAAGTAAAGTCTGCAATGCATTGGGATGAAATTGGCATGTCTTAAAACTTAATCGGAATTTATTTTTCATATTTAATAAAGAACTTGGCATATTTGCAGAGCAAATAATTGAAATGAAATATATTTGTGTTCTTTTTAATGGTTTCTTCTTCCTAGATCTCGCTAACTTATTCATGCGCTAATTTGTAACTGAGCCGATAAGGCAGGGCTCATTATTGGAGTAGTACCAACAGTAGCAGTAGCAATATGAGTAGTAGTAGCAACATAGTAGCAGTCACAATCAAGGATCATCTGGCAAATGTTCCAAACTTGAACAGGGCAGACTTTGGCAGCATAAGAGTGGCTTTAAGTGTCATGAGATGGGGACAAGAGTTCTTCAATTTGAATGCCTGTGAAATGTGGGGGTGAAATTCAAGTCTTACTTGAAGGAAATTCAGCTTGCATATGTGCCCCCAAAACAAAGGAGCAAAAGAATGATAAGAAAGTCAGCATGGCTTGCTTACACCAGCTATGAGAAGAGATTTAAGGGGTAAAAGGATGCACATAGAACTTTGAAGAAAGCTTCAACTATCATAAGTATAAGGAGGTATCAAAAAGCAGAAACCCAGAGCAGCAAAGCGAAAACAAACTGGACTTGACTAGAAATTGTAATGGAGGCAGGAAAAAGTTGTTTTTACAAGCTGAGTAGTCTCTAGCACAGTTGGTCCAATGGGAGTGCATGGAACTGTATTTTGTCATGGTATAGCACCGGTTCATACATGGCATACATGGTTCATGGTTTTGGAGGTAGCCTTCTAAAATAGATAGAGTTATGGCTTTCAGGTCAGCAGAGAATGATGCTAAATGGCACAAAATTTTCAGGAATTAAGATTTTCTTAATTAGCTCAGAAGTCATCAGTACTTGGACCATCATTGTTCATTATATTTTGTAATACTATTTATTGAAATGGCATTCAGAATAGGATTTTGAAGCTTACTCATGATTTCAAAGTTTGTATGGCAACAACAGGGCAAAATTGCCATGGCTCGCTCCTGAAAGAATTAGATGAGCTTGTTAAGTGTTCCAAAAAATGTTGAATGAAATTCAATTTTGACAAGTGTAAGCATATAGGTAGGCGGCATATCAGCATCTACTTGATGAGTGGCCAAGTGCTAGCTGGGACTCGACAGGAAAAGGATTTAGTTGTTAGTGTGAACACAAAATTAGTAGCACCAGAAGTTCAGAACATGTTATCAGGTAGTTTCACTGTACGTATGTTTAGCCGCATTTGAAGTACTGTGTTCAAGCTATAAAATAAAAAAAGATTTTTGGCTTTTACAGAGAGCGAGTACCAAAGAGAGCAACAAAATGTTTCATGGATGAAGCAACCTAGCATATGAGGACTGATTGAATAAATAAAGCTTTAACCCATTAAAGCCCGGACCCATTTTCCGTCCAAGTTTTCAGGTTTTTTTGGCATGTAGCCTAGTTATGAGGGAACTAAGAAAATCTGAAAATTAAAAAAAAATACTCGATAGTTTTTTGGATACAGATGCGACCAAAAATGGCCGCACGGGCGCCAGCGACGGGCGGGCGGCAGGCGGGCAGGCCGCGCGGTGACGGGTGGCGCGGGTCCGCGCAGCGGTGGATCTTTCGGGACCCATTCTTAATTTTCCGGTACTCTGGTCGATTCGATGGAGTCTCCATGTGGTTTTGTGGTGAAGTCTGTTTTTATAAGCCCCGTGCAGGCTATTTTTGGAACCCGGTACGATTCTTCTGGCTCGTGCGTTTTTTCCGGTGCCCAAACAGGTTTCTTTTCCGGCGTCCGACGACTTCTTATTTTGTGGATCCTTGACGCAATTTTTCCGTCCGCAAGGTGACATTCCGGGTATATATTGGTACTTGGGAAGCCAGCTGCAACTTGTGGGGCTGTGGCACGACGTTTTGGCCCCAGTGAGATTTTCAAGAGAAGCGGCGTGAATTTTTTTTGTCTAAGTGCGATTTTTTGGGGCCCCGTCGTCACTTGTTGGGATCCCTTGCGGTGGCTACGACACGTTTGTGGGGGGCCAACAAGTTTTGTGGGCTTTTGGAGCTATTGTTGAGATCCCAGGTTGATTTACCGTGTCCGGACTATTTTTCATTTACCCGGTTCATTTGTTGGGTGATCTCAACGAGACTTTTAGAGCCCCGGTGGGACCTGTCAGGCCTCTGGCGTGATTTTCAGGGGCCCGGGTGATAATTCTTAGTACCCAGTCTCGGCGCGATTTTCAGGAGGCCCCGGCCCGACCGTTTGTGGCCCCCGTCGTGATTTTCTTGAATCCCGGTACGACTTGTTTGCGGCCCCAACGTGATTTTCAGGGGCCCAAGTGCAAACTTTTGAGGCCCCAGCGTCATTATCGGGGCCCCTGCGCTACGTTTGGGGGCCCCCAAAGTGATTTTTCTGAGCCCCGGTGCGATTTTGGTGGACCGAGTGAAATTTTTAGGGAGCATAACGCATTTCTTTTCCTAAGCTCGGCTGATTCTTGGCGGCCCCACAACCTATCAGGAGGGGGGAGGGGTGAGGAAACTGCCCACAATTCCCCCTCCCCATTCGGTATGTCACTGTGCCATGCAATGATGCAACATAAGAATCCAGGAATAGTTCATCTGTTTCATCACTCACATGTGATTTCAACTCCCCAGTTATCCAGACAGTTTGAGGAAAGTCAAACATCTGCTCCATGGTTCAGCAAGGATGGATTGTAAGGCAACATGGATACCATGGAATTCCGGTCACAGTAGTTATACTGCAATACATACCTTCTTCAACAGACTGCTTTGGAGATTGATGAGTTCCTGAAGTTTGGTCAGGGTTGGAGTTGGAGGTGGATGGAGCAACACTGTGAAGGACATAACATATAGTTCATGAGACTTGTTTCCATTAACAATACAGGGGATGAAGTAACATTTTCATTGACTTCTATGGTTTTCATTGGCTTCATTGACTTCTATGGTGTCCTGAGTAAGTAGGACAACCGAGATGGGTTTCTGTTATATGCATTGTAGAAGCAATGTTATAATGTAGCTTTTATACCCCAGTGAGAATGGTATGGATTCACTCATAAGTGAATTTGCAAACATACTGATATATCAGTTAACAACAATGCAGGGAGCTATGTGATCATCATGGTCTGTGCCCTAAAGCCCAAATAACTAAGTAACAATGCAGGGAATCTGCTTCATATCAGTTTGACCATAAATTAGCCATGATATATGGCATCATACTTCCCATGCTATTTAGAATAGTGAGCTATATTTTGTGTACAAACATCAGGACATTAGAAATGTTAATTAACGTTACACACATCAGTTCCTAACAAGTGTCAGCAATACATTTCCTTCATGTGCTTTAAACATGATTCAAGAAAGCACTGTCATCGATTTTAAACTTGCAAAAGAGTGGGCCGCCTGGCATTTTGAGTGCTATTTGAGTGAATTTGCTGTCTTGTTAGTGATCTGACCACTTATTGAGATATAAGTACTTTAACTTTGCCTGCTTCCATCATGAAAATTTGTCATTTTCCAATACATCAGAAATCATCAGAATAACTTCTTGTCCACAAACCGGTGTATGCATTTCTATGAATTTCTCATATTTATTAACACAAATGGTGTAGATCTGATCTGCAAATTTATAACTCAGAAAATGTTATCAGCACAGGATTCCATTCCTGAAAATATAGTACTTTCAACATGTTATTGTTCTTTGTGAAGCAATAAGTGCAATGCTCTCATGCAGCATGCAGATGGAGGTTCATCACGTGCACCAGGTAGCACAAAAATAGATATTATTGCAGTCTAAGGTAACCACAATACAGGTTTTACACCCATTTTACCTCCACGAATCATTCAAAGGAGCTAGGTTTTGCCTAGTTGCGTTAGGCTAGGCTTTTATTGTAAGATAGTAAATAAAAAAAGTCTTCGAAAACGGTTCAAGCTAGATTAGGTTATATTAGGCTTTTTTAAGTTGAAAATGTTTGAGAACAAATTTTTTTTTTTTTGGGGGGGGGGAAATTGGGAATAAAAATAATCATTTCTTGCATGGAAGTCTAGGCTAGGTTAGGTTAGGCTATGTTACATGTTTTTTTTATCTGAACATTATTTTTCATCCTATATTACTCAAATCCAAGCCCCCTTTTCCATGTTATTTTTCCTCACAATTGAAAAGTGTGCATCTGTAGAGGAAATGAGCGGTTACATCATGTTCAGCACGTTAACAAACACTGCATTAAACAAACAAAAATTCAAAGAAGTCAGAGAGTACCATGAGCTGAAAAAATTACCCAAAAAGCCAGGTATTATCACAGTTTAAGGTAACCACAAGACAAGTTTTACTTTCCCCCTCAGGGGGGGGGTGGTGTGGGGGGGGGGATTTTCTCTTTCATAAAAAAGGGGTTGGGTTTGGGTCCCCCCTGTCCCTTCTCTTCGCCCGCGACCAATCGGCGTAGATTTTAAAACCTCCATGAAGCATACAAAGGGGTTAGGTTTGTCAGGTTAGGTTAGGCTTTTGTTTTAAGTTATAAAAAGAATCATTTGTTGGTAAATATTTTTGTTAATTATTTTTCTACAAAAAAAATAATCAACAGTCCAGGCTAGCTTAGGTTAGGTTTTTTAAGTTGAAAATATTTGAGAAAATGCCTCGAAAATTTAAATTAAAAACAATTAATTTCTTGTATGGGAAGTTGAACTATGTCAGGTAAGGTTATCATACATCTTAAACATTATTTGCATGCTATATTCCCTTACTCTACACCATTCTTTTTTGGTGTTATTTTTACTCCCAATTGAAAGGCATGCATTTGCAGAAGAAAGGACATTAAATTTGTGCTTTTATGTGTTTTATTAATATTATTTTATTTAAATTTCCAATGCAATGTTTATGAATGTCACTAAGCTGATGGCACTACACAGTTTCTGTGCAAATGCTTGTGGTTGTGAGCAGGTTGTGAGCAAAATAACATTAAAAATGGGCTTGGAGTTAGTAACATAGCAATTAAAAGAAATACATTACAAATTCAACATAACCTAACGTAACCTAGCCTAACCTGACCTTGGAGAAAACAACTACAAAAACAAGATTGGAAAAATATATAGCAATTTATTTTCTTGAAATTTTGCAAATGAAAAACCTAACCCATTTAATCAAACCAGAATTATTGTGCTTTAAGGTGGTAACTAGGCAAGTTATTACACATTTGTCTCCATAAAGCAAACAAATGGGCTATGTTTGGTGATGTTAGATTAGTTTAAGTGTTTAAGTTCGACATTTTTTGCAAAAATTGTTCCAAAATTTGAAAGAAATATATCTGTTTTCTTTAAAAGCAGCTTATGTTAGATTAAGTTAAGTTGGGTTACATTTTTTTTTTTTTAAATACATTGCTTGAAATTTTTACAGCTTGATGTTTTGGTTTTGTTTTTCTCCAGAGGGAGGTTAAGCTAGGTTAGGTTAGGTTATGTTGCATTTTTGTATTTAACAAAAAGATACTTTACCCTATGTCACCCAATTCTAAGCTTTTTGTTGGTGTTATTTTGCTCACAGCCTGAAATGTAGGCATTTGTATAGAAAATGAGTGGTCCCATCATCTGAGTCACATTCATAAACATTGCATTGAAATGATACATTCCACGAATTCATAAAACACCTTAAAACACAAATTTACCAAAATGAGCAGTAACATCATGTTCATTACATTCCTAAACATTGCATGGAAAAAAAATAATCAAAAATTACCTTAAGCTGTAAATTTACCAAAAGGTGTGCCAACCCCTGGACGGAAATGCAACACTAGGTGCCCCAATCCTGGGCAGAAAGGGCACTAAGAGCAGTGGAACGAAAATATTAATAAAAGTAAACTAAAAACAGCTCTTCTTGAAGACAAACGTGGTAGTTATGTGATATTAACATGGAAACCCTGAGCACAAATTAGAAAAAAGCATGGACTGGACTTTTTCGAGCTTACCTGCCAACTTCTTCAACTACTGTTCCTTTGGGAATTAAATATCAGCAAGCTGTTTATTCACTATTTAAAATCACACCAATCCGCAGATACATCAGCATGTGCGAAGTACAAAAAACGAATAAGTACGACGTCACACGAGATTGGCCTCCGGATTAAACACTGCGCGCAATTGTACCACAAATGTCTTACCTCCGTCACATTTGTCACTGTAACCTCAAATCTAGACTTTAGGCGCTGGAATTTCTGTAACTGTAATTTTTTATTTGGATGTTACGATTGTGGATGTTCTGAGGAACGCCCATCACGATTTGTGACATTTAATACGCGCTAGTGTCTATCGATACAAATCGACACCCCTGCTTTGGAGAAAAAATAGAAACAAAAATCAAGCAATATATATTCTGAAAATTTTCAAAATTGAACAACCGAACCCAACTTACCCGAACCTAATGTCAGCTGCTTTTGAAGGAAAATTTCCGATTTTATTTTATTTTTGAAAATGATTGAACAATTTCTAAACTAGCCTAACCTAGCCAAATCGGTATTATTGTGCTTTAAGGTGGTAACAAGACAAGTTTGTACACACATTTGCCTCCATATAGCAAGCAAATGGATTAGGTTTGGTTAAGTTAGGTTAGTTTAGGTTTTTCAAGTTGGAAAACGTTTTTTTAAAAATTCCAAAAAAGTTTCCCCCAAAAATTGCTATTTATTTGGTAACCTTGCGGTCTAAGGTGTTCTTTTTTCTTTTAAAACAAAAAAAAATATGCAGAATACCATGTTTATGAAGGTGACTAAGATGATTGGACCCACTTATTTTCTGTGCTTACTTTTCAGGTTGTGAGCAAAATAATGCCAAAAGGCTTTGAGTTCGGTAACATAGCATAAACATAAATGTTTTTTTTTAATGCAACAAAACCTAACCTAGCCTATCCTAACCTATCTTTTCAGAACAAAAAATTAAACTAAATTGAAATGTCACTTAATTTATTTTCTGAAAATTCTCAACCTTAAAAAAGAAACCTCACTGAGCCTAACCTAACCTAAGCTGATTTTGAATAAAAATTATATTTTTTGGGAACATGGTTGTAAATTTGTTCGGAAACTTTTGGGTATTATTGTGCTTTAAGGTGGGAACAAGAGAAGTTGTATGGGCGCTGTATGACCAACGCAGTCAATGCGGCCGTAAACCCAAATAACCAACCAACCAACCCAGAAAGATGTAAGCTGTACTTCCACAGTGGAGGGAATTCCAGCTATTTTGTTTGTTTTTGCACACAATTTTACATTTTTCAGCAAAAGGTGGAGAGCCAGTCCACTATCTAATCCAAATCTGTTTCTATTCAGTACAAAATGTGCTGGTTAACATCAATGTTTCTACTTAGCATGGGGTTTTTCATTTTTTTCCCTTTAGCTTTCTCATCAGCATAAAATAGCATAGGTTATTGGGGGGGCCCAAATCAACATTGGGGGGCAAGATCAACATTGGTGGGGCCATAGCCCCCACAAAAGGATACAAATCGACGCCCCTGCATACATGCATGATTTTGCACTTATCAAAATTTAATTTCATCTGCCATTTTTTGGACCACTTCACAAGCTCTTCTAAGTCTTTATGTAGCATGTACCTAGGTGCCTAGGTACCAGGTAAATATCAAGCTGATAGTGTGATGAGTGGGCTGTTGAGGTTAATTATAGTTTGTATATCCACACTCTCAATGATAACTGATTGTTGTTCACGGGACTGGATTGTATGCAAGTTTGACAATGACAATTGGTTTTTGTGCACACCATTTTGAATTTTGTAGCAAAAGGTGGAGAGTCAGTCCACTATCTAACCCAAATCTGTTTTTTTTATTACAAAATGTGCTGGTTAACATCAACTACATTTTCTATGTAGTTCATGGTGTTTCCCTTCTTTTTTACTTCAACTTTTTTATCAGCATAAAAATAGCATATGTTATTGGGGAGGCCCAAATCAACATTGGGGGGGCCAAGATCAACATTGGTGGGGCTCTGGCCCCCACAAAAGGATACAAATCGACGCCCCTGCCATCTAGACATTAGGGGATGACCCCATCCTAGCCCCGCCTTCAGCGCCTAAAATATCACACAAACTATAACGTAAAATTCCCTTTACGTAAACGTCCACATGCCTGCACCTTGATCGCAAACACCCGCTTTTATAGTCAGACATGTAACGTACTCGCTTCAAAGGTGGTGCAAATGATCTCTGTGGTCCGGTACGACTAAAAAATCACTCACCCACCCATGTGCAGTGAAATTGAAACTTGCCTGATGCTTCCAATTTATGCAATATACGAATAAAAACCTGTGACGTCATCAAGGTTTAAATGCGAACTTTGGTGTACCTTTTAAAATAATGGTATTTTTTGCGGCGTTTAATAATGGTATTTTTGCGGCGTTCGAGACATTGGTCTTGTCAAGGCTATTTCTTGTATAGCATTGGTCTTGTATGACTGTAAGGTTTGCTTAAAAGTCATGTGAGCCACAGCTTTCTTTTTTTATTCTTTTAGGAATACCAATTATAATGCAGTGGCCATGCAGCTTCTTGCTGACTTTTCTCTGTCATGGTATCATAAGCTGGCAGATTTGCCCACACATGGCTCTTGTTTTTCCCCATATCAATATTTAATGCATGCATTGTCATTGGGCATGTAGGTAGGTACCTAGGTAAATATCAAGCTGATGGTGTGATAGGTGGGCTGCTGAAGATAATTATAGTTTGCATATCCACAATCTCAATGATGATTGTCATTATTCTTCACTGGACAATGCAAGTTTGACAATGACTGGAAATTAAGAATGGATTTTTTCCTGTTTAAGCTCATATGCATGTGGTTTTGCCATTGGTGGCGTGTACAAACATCAGTATGACAATCCAATTGTTGTTTTGTGGCTTAACATTAAAAAAAAAAGACAATCTGGTTTAAAATGCATCATCATCAAATCTTAACATTGTATGCTGTAAGTTTTCCTTCCACAGTGGAGGGAAATCTAGCTATTTTTGTGTAGTTTGAATTGTGTAGCAAAAGTTGGATACTCAGTCCACTATCTAATCCAAATCTGTTCTTTTTCAGTACAAAATGTGCTGGTTAACATCGACAATCAAGTCAAGTTTTCACATCATCAAGCTTTCTATGTACCTAACACAGTGTTTTTCTTCTTTTTTCCTTTAGCTTTTTATCAGCATAAAAATAGCATGGGTTATTGGGGGGGCCCAAATCAACATTGGGGGGGCCAAGATCAGCATTGGGGGGGGGGCATGGCCCCCGCAAAAGGATACAAATCGACGCCCCTGATGCCAAGGTTTGAAGGAAAATATCCTCTCCGGATTCCATCACTCAGACATTGTCCTCTCCACACCCAGGATTGCCCTGGTGAGTCACAGTGAACGGTGTGAGATTAGTCAGGCTTTGCATCATCTTTCCGAGCAGTTTTGTGTGCATTAGTTATCACTTTGTCCGCATTCTACCGTTCACCTTACCATTAATAGGCACCAATGTCACCCATGTATTAATATTTCCCAATTCGTCACAGCCATTGAATCTGCTTAAGACACAACTGCTCTTGTTGTGCATTTCGAGCGATGAATATTGATGCCATCAGAAAAGCAAATTCTGTCAGCAGCGAGACTGACCTTACTTCCACTAGGGTAATGATTACAGGTACTGACAGCAGCGCGGCCAGAAATGCTTTTGGGTGCGGCACCCTTGCGACCTTATTCGTGTCCCTCGCACCTATATGAAGACTCCTTACGTCTGCCATGTGTTCCTACTATCCGACATTTTGCATCTCTTGATATTTTCCCTTTATATGCTTTATATTTGCTTTATATGATAAGGTCCGGTCACACGAAGTCGGGTCATCTCGGATCATTGTTCACACAATGTCATGGTGTACTACTTCGGGGGCTCTAAAACCGAATTAAAATTTATATTCACAAGGAGCAGTAGCATTCGGCATAAGACGACATTGCGGGCGCAATGTCGCCAAGGCAGCTGACGCGCACAAAAATCCAAACTCCACACACAAGACGGCAGTGTAGAATATGCATAATACTTGACCTGACCTAACACCATTGGCCTTGTCACATATTTGAAAGCCGAATGTTTATATCATTCTTTCATCACGTTCTGCACGAAAAGTTTTCCCCTTACTGCGATAAGAAGAGAAAATTTGACCTGACCTCCGTTTAGTAACCTTGGCCTTGACTAAAATTTTGGGAAAGCAGAGTTAGTAGTGTCCTCCTTGATCCGTCCCAAGTCAATTTCAAGGGAAATTAGAAATCAAATTGGTGAATGAGGTCAAGAAGGCAAATATGGTGGGGTCCAAGCACCACCAAAGGTATAGAAAATTCCGCACTTAACCTTTTGGAAGGAAAGGATTACAAGTGCTAACAGGGTTGCAGTAAAAATGCCCCTATTGCGATACACCTGGTGCGGGGACCATTCCAATTCCGCCGATTTGAAAACTGCTTTGAATTCTGCCATTATTCCCACTTTCCGAAGTTTTATACTTTTTATTTCCGACTCTAGCAAAGAAATGAAATGCCCCAATTATGATTACTTGTATGCATTGCGCATGCGCCAACAGAAGTGACGGGTGGCGTCTTCGCGCCGCCATTGTTTCCGAACACACGGCTGGAAGCACGACAGGTAAGTTAAAAGCTGATTGCGATGTACTTTGTTCTTGAAATAGTATGGATGAAAAGCGACAGAGGAATAGAATGTGACAGGAAAGCTGCCTTTCATAAGTATAGTTAGGTGTAATGACAATGCAGCTCATCCATATTATGTGCCAACAAGCAAAACATGATCTGTTGCAGTTCAGGCTATCTGGACACGGATGTCGATTTCTATACTTTTGAGCCCCCCCCCCCCCCTATCACTAGATTTGGTCACCCCTTTTTTAGATGTATCTAAGCCTCTGATTATGATAAAAATACATGACACGAAGAAAGGATCAGGGAGGCCATGTCTGCTTTGGGAAGCTTAGACAGGGGCAGATAAAGGGGACACTAGAAGCATGTTCCCCTCCCCTATGGAAGGTCTCTGACCAGGAAAAGCACCCCTCCAGGAAGGCTTGAGTTCACCCCTACCTCAAAATTTTCACCCAGGCATTCCTCTGAGAGAAAATGCACCCATTTAATGTGCTTGAGTGCGCCCTGCCAATTTTTTTTAAAACCCTGATGTGCCATTCCAGGTACTTTCACAGTGGTGCCTCTCCAGAAAAAGTGCCTCCTATGACAATTCCTGGACCCACCCTTGAGCCCAGGTGAGTTAAATGTTTTTTTTTTATTGCCTGACCATTTCTCAGTTTTCAACTTTGATATATTTTCATTTATGTGTGCATAGCATTTCATAACATATTTTTTAACTACATCTGCCAATGGAGTTGAAATGAAATGGAGCTATTTGAAATGCTTGTAAGTTTGCAGCTTAAGGTAATTCTTGAATTCTTAGAATTTCTCTTCCCAATGCAATGTTTATGGATCTTGTTAACATGATGTGACCACTCATTTCCTCTGCAAATGCATACTTTCCAGTTGGGAGAGAAAATATCACCCAAAAAGGTGCTTGGAGTTTGGTAATATTGCATACAAAGTAGCATTCAAAGTAAATAAAAAATGTAGCATAACCGAATCTAACCTAGCCGAACCTTCCATGCAAGGAAACAAATTATGTTTAAAAATTAAAAAATTTCAAACATTTTTTGTTCTCACACATTGTGTAATAAGAAAACCTAATCGAACCTGGCCTGACAGGCTTTTCAAGAAAAAACTGATTTTGTGGGGAAAATCCAAATTTTTGACGAATTTTCCAACTAAAAAAGCATAACCTAACCTAACCAAACCTATACCCTTTGCTTGCTTCATAGAGGAAAAATGTGTGTAAAACTTGTCTCATGGATATCCTAAACTAAAATAATACAGAAATGCTTGCCAACTCGATGAATATCAGGAAGACTGTTTGCAGGAATTCAACCTTGATATCTTCTCTTTTAAGGTATGAATCAATTGCTTTATCTTTCCGCACTGTACCATAGTTTGTGGTCTGAGGAATAACCGAAAGGTCTAACAAAATGATACAAAGCTTCAAAGTGATTTTTTGGCAACAAAAACTAATACACATCAGTTTTTTTTAACTAAAAAATGAAGTTGGCAAAATCCAAGGATATTTTGTTGGAAGAGGACAGTCATCACTTTTTTCTGCCTCACTCCATTAGGGTTCATCGGTCCGCCCCTGGCAAGTGAGATTGTTTGAACGAACCACCATTTAAAAACATTTTCCAACAAACCATTTTCAGTATTATTGAAGTTTAAGGTATCCACGAGACATGTTTTACACACATTTTACCTCCATTAAGGAGGGGGGTTAGGTTTGGTTAGGCTTGGTTATGCTTTTGTTTGAAGTTGGAAAATTAGTTTTAAAAAATTAGATTTGAAGAAAAAAAATTATTGTCTTCAAAAACAGGTCAGGATGGGTTAGTTTAGGTTACGTTTTTAAGTTGAAAACGTTTGGGGAAAATTGTTTTGAAATGTACCATTTTTAAACGAATTTGTGTTCTTGCATGAAAGGTTAGGCTAGGTTAGGCTAGTTGATGTTACATTTCTTCTTGATTTTGAAGATAACTTTTCATGCTATATTATCCAACTCCAAGCCACGTTTTTTGTGATATTTTGCCTCCCAACTGAAGAGTATGCATTTGCAGAGGAAATGAGTGGTTGTATCATGTTAACCACGTTCGTTAACATTGCATGGAAAAGGAAATTCACAGAATTCAAAAATTGCCTTAAATCGCAAATGTTCCCAATTTTCGAACAACTCTATTCTATCTTCTTGAAAAAAGGAGTGAATGATCACCCAGGGAGGATAATGCCATGGACAACAAAATCCAGGACAATATCATGACTTCTGCACTTTGTATTAGGTGTTTGTTTCCACTTAAGGTTTGAAATCCCAGGACAATGTTTGCTTAACTTACCTGAAAAGCTAACATGTACCAAGCTACTGCAATGTGCAACTTCAATGCTATTTCAAATTTCAAGGTTATAAAGCCGGAACCAGTGGGATAAATAGGATTTGCTCTGGGGAGGGGCTGATGGATTTGGAGGGGGCCCACTTATCCCAATTAAAAACCTCTCTGGATTTCGACCACTATTTTTCAAAGGGTCTTTTTTAAATAAAATAATTGATGACCAAATTAATTGTCCTGTGGAGGGGCTCAATCTACCACCATCCCTTCTAATTCACCGGATTTCAACCGTAACTCCCCCATCCTGTTCGAAAGTATGTATTTTGGTATCCCTTGATAAGTCACCTCACACTGCTAAAATTACACCTGTACAAATCGTTCAAAGGTGCAAAATTTTCAAATGTCAATTTCCTGCGGTTCTCCGGTTTCTGCTAGGCCTGCCACGTTTTGCTAATTGCTGTCACATGATAGTCCTGTTCCATTTTTAATGTGTGCAATGCTTCGGATGGGGTTCGCTGGGAAAATACGATTAATTCAATTCGATGATTAGTTCTCGTCTTCCAACATTTTCTGCCGGTTAAGAAATCCGGAGACCCGTTGAGCTTTGATGCACCTCATCTCTTTGGTTAAATATGCTCCCAGATTCATTGGTCCATTCATTATCCCGTCCATTGGTTCCGGAGTTGAAGGGTTAAAAGCCTCCCAGTGATTGGTGTATGGGAGAACACGCCAGCGTGGGTATCTACTCTACGTGGGTATCGTTGCGTGGGTATCTACTCTAACAAGGCATACTGCCTTTATTGCAGAAAGCGCCCTCAAACAGGCCATGGCCGTGCTCCGAGAGCTTTGGCTGACGGATTCCGCTCAGCCACAGGACGGCAGCCCGCACCTCCAGAAGTTGACTGTAGTGTACACCATATGGGTGGAGAGACAGCAGTCCAAAGTGCTGAGTCGGCTGTCCTGATGTTTATGCTGGCACACTCGGTCTTTAACTGTCAGTTTTCACAACGTTATAGGTGCTTCTGAGCTTTCATTCAGCAATATGTGTTGGGAATTGACGATGGCATCTCAGTCCCGGATACGAACCTATCCTTCATCCAAAAAAATTGAGTTTTGAAGTACTATTAGCGTAGTTCCGTACCGTAGTTCAGTGTCTCCCATAAGACCCTATCCTTTATCCAAACCTGTGAGTTTTGAAGTATCTACTGAAGTAGCGTTTCTGTACCGTAGTTCGGTAGCGTAGTGGAAGCGACTCGTTTCTTCACCGGTGTAACAAGTGCTGTATTAAGCGGTATTTTGACTAATGCGTTGGACTATCTCGCTTGATCTCGCATTGATCGGTTATGTTCAATAAAACTGAAAAATGAGTTGTGACTGTTTTCATGTTTTGGCGATGTACAGTGAAAATATCCATCCTTTGAAACGTTAAAGAATGGTGCTCGTTGGCGATGCAAGGTTAATTATATGCCTAGCTATCAGTGTATCATGTAAATTCTTTGCACATTTTTGTATGTAAAAAATGTACTTTTTGAAGTGTGATACTACACCAGAGGGTGTAGAAGAACACCCATAGTTTCTGGTGTATTGCTACACCCTAAGTGTTGGGTTACTTTTGATTCAGAAGGGTGTTATTTTGGAGCTTTCCGGGATCCGTGGCCGGATGGTGTAACACAATTAACATAATGGGTGTCAACGAACAGCCTTAGTGAAGTATTAATTCACCGATGTGGTATAGAAACACTCTTTAGCAGGGTTACGGGAGCTGAAGAACTTGAAAAACACCCCTTTTTGAACCAGCTAAAATGTTCAACGTACACCCATTATTCTGCTTACCTAACTCTTTATGAAGGTGTTGTTTTGTCGCCGTGATTTTCCGCATTATGGGTGTAAATATTTTTATCAGTGTAGTGGGCGAAATCCAATGAGTTTTTGCTTGGGGGGGGTCTAGTACGTTGACACTTCGGCCCCCCAATGTTTTTAAAAATCGACACCCCTGCATTATGCCCCCTCCCCCCAATTTTAAGCGCTTCGGGGGCCATAGCCGGAATGGCCCCTCCCTGGATCCGCTAGTGGTTATAGATACATCTGGCGCTTTAACAATGCAGTGTGCTGATTAATTGTCCCCCCCCCCTCATCCTGACACAAAGATATGTAGTGCCGACTCTGAATCGCACCATAAAGTAGCGAAAGCCTGGTGGCAAATGCATCGATTAAATTATTATTATTTCTGCAGATCATCTAAGCAAGGTAACACCTGCTTACCTGATTCCTAAATCAACAGCCAAGGTCCAGTTTTCCATCCATGGCTTGAGTAAGGGACTTCTGTTCGCCACTGAATTATCTCCACCAGCAACGGTCTCTCAGCTTGAGGCCGTGTCAGAAGAGGCGATAGTTTTCGCGCGCTCTTGCGACCAGCGTGGCGCGAGGCTGTACTGATCAATCTTGCCCTGTCGACCCGTCCCGGTCTGAATGCTTTCTGATGTTGCGTTGCGAGGTTGGCGCGCTTTTTGTGGCGAGTTCTTCGAAGGAGGTCCGTGGGCGCGCTAAAACCCGAGCGCTGGCCACGTGAGGTGGAGATGCGCTCTGCTCCGCTACGAAACGTACACGAAATGATAGCCGTGGATGATAGCAGTGCCAGTGTGTAAGGGTGGAATCTTCATGCTCTTCTTCAAGAATATGAAGTGGAAAATTTGAAGTTTGGCGCCATATTTGAAAATGTGAAGTTTGGGATGTTTCGGATCTTCATAGCTAACACCCCACCAGGGGTGTTGTTTTATATTCTTTTGAGGGGACAATCCATTTGAACCTGCCCATTGCCTTCATGTATTTTGCCCCCCCCCCCCCACCCCCACCCCCCACCCAATAATTTTCAGAAATCAACACCCGTGCTCAGGAGAATCACAGTCCGGCCCGCTCTAGCTCTCCGGGGCCCTCCCCAGTCCTCGACACCCTTTCGGGCCATCAAGGACAGTTTAGCTCTGAAACTGGCTCTCAGCGTTCCTCACAGCCATCCCTAGCCCTTAGGGACTCTTTGAATATCAGGGGGCCTGTTCTTCTCATAGGGACCCTTTCTAAGCCTCTTGGGTATCACAGTCCAGTCCTGTCTAGCGCTCAGTGACCCGTTTTCAATAGCTCTTTCCAGCTGTTAGGGGCCCTTCCCAGTCCTTGACAGTCTTTCTAGCTTCAAGGGCTTTCTAGCTCTGACGAGGGCCCTCAGTATCCCTCACAACCATCGTTGGCCTTAGGGACTCTACTTAGCTCTTAGGAGGCTCTGTTAGCCCTCAAGAGCACTCTCAAGCTGCTTGGGGCCCTTTCCATTTATCGACGGCGCTTGTGGTTTCAAGAACATTCTAGCTCTGAGAATGACCCTCAATATTTATCACAGCAATCGCCAGCGTACAGGGCATTTCTATATTTCAGGGGACCTTGACCTTGTTCGTTCATTATGGGCCGCTCACGAACTCAGGAGAATCCCAGTTCAGTCTTCTCTGACTCTCAGGAATCTTCTACATCACTCAGAGCCCTTTCATGCTTTTAGGGCCATCACAGTCCTCAATAGCTATATGTAGCTCTCATTTCAGTGGTATTTCAGCTTTGAGATGGGCCCTCACTAGTCTTCTTCAGCTCTTAGGGGTCCTGTCCAACCCCCAGGGGCCCTCTTGAAATGCAAGAGCATTCCAGCCCTATCTTTTCCTGAGGCGCCTGTTTATTCCACAGCTGTCGGGTCTCAGCATTCCAGCTGAGACTGCTCTTTCCAGCTGGACATGGGAACTCTATCTCTCGGGCGGGCCATCTCTTGTCTTCACGGTCCTCAGAGTGGGCGTCTTGAGGTATCAAGGGCCCGTTCCACACAAGCTGTAAGATGCGTAAGCTTTCCTCAGGCATGTCTTCGCCCCTCTGGGCGGTCACCTGTAGTGCCCCATCGGACTCGCCAGGGTGGGGGAGGGTACCCATTCACCTCTTGGAAACGCCACTGCTTTTTGACATCCTGGGGCCTCTCCTGAAGCCCTTTACGTAGCAAACCCTCCGCTTCGGCCCGGATCGTCTCCGTAACTTGGGTCCCTCTTTATTGGCCTGAGGCTCGCTGTCAGCTCTGAACCCCTCTCCAGCAGCGTGAGCCAAAGCCGACCCAGTGGCCCTGCACGTCCAGCTCGCCCCCCCCCTCCATCGACTGAGGGACCATCTTTCACGGCCCAGGACACTCTGCGTCCGGCCGGAGTGTCCTCTTTCAAAAGCTTGTGCCTCCTCTATCACGCAAGGGACCGCCTGTGCGGTTTCGGCCACTTCCGTCCGCCCAGGGACCTTTTATACCGGCTTCATGCCATCTTCAACGGCCCGGGGTACTCTCACGGCTTGGGGTCCTCTCACGGCCCGGGGTACTCTCACGGCCCGGGGTACTCTCACGGCTAGGGGTCCTCTCCGTCAGCGCATGCCCCGCCCCCTTAGCGATCCAGGGCTGCTTCTGTCAGGTCGGAAGACCACTTTTAACAACTTGGACCCCTCCATCAGGCCAGGAGCCCTGCTACGGCTTGGGCCACATCCGTCTGCCAAAGGGATCTTTCTGACAGCCGAAAGGTCCTCTCCGGCAACTAATGGGCCCCGTCCACCGTCTCAGGGGCCTTCTTTGACGACCCGGGGCCTTTTCGACAAGCTGCAGGCCCCTTTTCAAACGCTTAGGCCCTCTCCATCAAGTCAGGGATCCTTTCTTCGGTTTGGGACCCGCCGTCAGCCCAGGGGCCCTTCATATTGGCTTGGGAACCTCTCAGTCAGCTCGAGAGCCCTTTCAACGATCCGGGGTCCCCTCCGTCGATCTTGAAGCCCTTCACATTAGCCCAGCCAAGGGCCCTCAACATCTTCCCGAGGGCACATTCCGTTGACTCGGGCCCGGGCCCCTTTCGTCTGTCCAGGGGCCTTTCACGTCGGCCCTGCACCGACGCCTTGAGAGGCCCTTGTGGGCCCCACAAGGCGGTCACCTAGAGGGCCCCCTCCGACCTTTCAGGGGGAGCGGTTCCCTCTTCGCCCCCTTGACTACGCCACTGGAGCCACTAAAGTATGTTGGGGTCCCAAGGGCACATTGGTCGCTCTTAAGGATTATTTGTCGCTCCTAAATCTTGTCATGAGGAATATAAGGCCTGTTGAAAGCTCCTAAATGGCATTAGATCCCCTAGAGTGGGATTAAGGTCCCTAAAGTTCACGCTTTACTGTCTTGTAGCACGTTTTGAGGGTATTGGCGTGCTTTTAAGCGACGCCCAACACGTCCCGGAGTAATTTTTCGGAACGTCGGCACAATTTTTGCACATCACCCCTCGTGGATGGGACATAGTTGTCCCTGGTCTCCAGCGGTCAATGAAAGCTAAATTTCGGCTTCACGCGCCGAAATGGGGCTCCTCTAGCATGGCTGGGGATATAGTCCCCTTAGCTCCCTGGTTGCGCTACTGGGCTGATCCAAGGGTTGATCCATCCCATCGAAATTTGAGTGGGGGCAACTTCCGACAAACCGTCAAGTTTTCACACACATTCCCCAAATCCTAGCCGGTGTACATCGCAGGATTGCGAAAGATGTCCCTCAGCGCGGTTTGCTCGACCCGCAGTTGTAACGATAAAGCATATTCCGGCATGTGGAGTTAAGTGACATTTAAAAAGAAGACAGAATGAGGACCAACTTTCGTCCCCTTTTGTATGTTGACCGAATTACCTTCCCCTATCCTGGATCCGCCTTTGGGCTGAGCGAATCGGTTCAACGTCGGCTTCAGGTTCGGCCTTTTTAAACTTTAAGCCTGATATGGCATTTCGAGATAAAAATATTGCAGAAACACGTTTCTGGACGTGATTATAAGGATCAGGGGTGTTGTTTTAGATACTTTTCAGGGGGAAAATTCCCCCTCAAAGTTGGCTTTCCGTCCACCCGCAATAATTTCAACTTTTAGCATGATACCTTATAGAGTGTTCTCCCAATCTATTTGGGGCTACCCTTGTCTTCATGTATTTCCCCCCCAATGATTTCAGAAATCAGTACTCGTGATTATGACGATGTGACCATTGGTTCCCGCGGGAAATGGGACTGATGTTTTTCATCTTCAGGAACATTTTCACAAGAAAATGAGAAGCGAATAGAAAGAAAAGATGCTAGATCGATGCTAGATAGATGATAGATGCTATATTTAAAAATGGAAATGGCCAGGTTAGGTTAAGTAGGTTAGGTTAGGTTAGATTAGATTAGGTCGGTTAGGCGAAGTTAGGTAGGTGACGTCATGACGCAATAATTCGTCCCCAACTGAAAAGCAGTGGCGCAGCCAGGATTTTCCTAATGGGTCCGACGAAGCAAAATGGAATGAAACAGAGAACATTTTGGGCACGCGAAGTGCGCCGAAAATTGAGGGTTTCCCGCGGTAAAAATATAAAAATGTCTCGTTTCATCTAAAGTATCTTTGGATGCTTAAGGGGTAAGACAACTGTCCCCCAGCCCCCCCTCCCCCCTTGACCGCGCCTCTGTTGAAATGTACTCATTTCCTCCCCTACAAGAACAAAGGTTGTATTAATCAAGTTCAGAAACGTGTTTCTACAATGTTTATTTCTTGAAATGGCATATCGAGCCTAAGGTAAAAGTGTACTGGTTGTTCATGGTGCCCAGCGAGTCTCGTGTAGACCACGGGCTGAGTTGCCTACTAATGACGTCATACACAGGAACGAAATACGCACTTCGTGGATTCTTACCTTGTTCTATTGTTCTTATTGTAGTAGAAAGGACCCGCGGCACGGAATTAAGTGTGAGGTCCAGAGTAAATGAAATAGATGTGCGTGTGTGGGGATATATTGAGTGTCAAGGTAGGTATGTTGCTAGTAGTGGTTTTATTGAAGTGGGTAGTGTTCGGGGAAGAGCCATTGTAGTTGCTGAATTGGTAAATTTGCAGTGGTAAAGTTGGTAAATTTGCAGTTTATGGTATTTTTATTTATTTTTTCCAATGCCATGTTTATGAATGGGTAGGTAAATTTGTCCTAAAAGTCGTTTTTTTCTAATTCTTCTTTGGAATACCATGTTTATGAAGGTGACTATGGTGATTGGACCACTTATATTCTGTGCAAATGCTTACTTTTCATGTGAGCAAAATAATGCCAAGAAGAATGTTGAGTTAAGTAACCTAGCATAAAAAATGTGAAAAAAATAAACAAACATGCAACATAACCTGGCAATCTTTACCTTTTGGCCAACACATACTGTCAAGGTTAGTGATTTGTAAAGAGGTGTACGGTTGGGAACAGTGACGTCACAGGAGTCAGGGAAGTGACGTCACGACGTCACAAGTGCTTCGGAGGATTCTGATTTTCTGGTTAGGTTAGGTTAGATTATAATATGCTATGATACATTTTGTATATTATTCTACATTATCTTAGTCTAGGTTAGGTGGTAATCTTTACCGATACCCGACTCCTGCGACGTCAGTTCCCTGACTCCTGTGACGTCACTGGGCCCCACTATACACCTCTTTACAAATCACTAACCTTGGCAGTATGTGTTGGCCGAAAGGTAAAGATTACCCATAACCTAACCTAACCTATCTTAGTCTACCTTTGGATAAAAAAATCCCGAAGTACATTTTGAAAAATGTTGAGCAATTTATTTCCTGAAAATTCTCAAAATTAAAAAAGAAACCCAACCCAGCCTAACCTAACCTAATGTGACCTCAACTGCTTTTGAACAAAAAAAGAATAAATTTAATTTGAAAAAATTATTTGGAAAAATATTGGGAAGCTTTTTGGTATTATTGTGCTTTAAGGTGGTAAACAAGAAATGTTAAATGGGTTAGGTTTTGTTAGGTTAGGCTAGTTTGGGTTTTTATTTGAAGTTTTGTTTAATTTTCCCCCCAAAAAAATCAGAAAAAATCATTTGGACAGAAAATAAGTGGTCCCATCATCTTAGTCACCTTCATAAATATGGTATTCTGAAGAAAAATTTAGAAAAACACCTTTTAAGACAAATTTACCTATGAATGTGCCAAACATCACGTGACTACTCATTTCCTTGGCAAATGTGTACTTTTCAATTTAGAGTCAAAATAACATAAAAAGGGGCTTAGAGCTCGGTAGTATGGCATTAAATGTAATGCTTAAAATAAGAAGAAAATTGAACACAGCCTAACCTAAACCTGTGCTAAAGCATTAGCAGTTCCCCTAGGTATCATTTTCAGGCATTTTATGCAGTATTCTGAAGTACCTGGAGATTGGCAAAATTCAAATGTACCATTTTCTTTAAATTGTGTATCATATTTATCATATAAGATTTTCAAAATGTTCTTTTTTTTAGTACTTTTTTTAGTTTTCAAAAAGGGAAGTGTCACATGTGTAGGAAACTACCTACTATAACAAAGACTATTGGTATATTATATATATATATATATATATATATATATGTATATATATATGTATATATATATATGTGTATATATATATATATATATATATATATATATATATATATATATATATATATATATATATATATATATATATATACATATATATATATATACATATATATATAATATATATATATATATATATATATATATATATATATATATATATATATATATATATATATATATATATAAATATATATATATATATATACATATATATATACATATATATATATATATATATATATATATATATATATATATATATATATATATATATATATATATATATATATATATATATATATATATATATATATATATATATATATATATATATATATATATATATAGGTACCAGATTATACTATACTTTAGGCTCATCAGTGGACTAGGTTACAGAATATGGGACGTACATATAGCATCAGTTACTTAGCAGGGTACCTAGTCACTCAAGTATAGGAGATTAAGTGGTGATTTGATTGAAATGTGTAAGATCATTAAATGGATAGATTAGGTCAATCTGAATGATGCCCTTCTATCTAGACTATCACATAGGGGTCATCAATTCAGGTTAGGCAAATAAAGGTGTAGGATGGTTAGGCAACAACAGAACTTCAATCAAAGGATTGTTGATCAGTGGAATAGGCTGTCTGCCAATGTTGTGGGGAGTCACTCATTGAATGTGGAAATAGGATGCAGATACCTTTTTTAGGCTGCAAAATCTTGTTTTTTTAGTTCTGAGTAGTGGTAGATGGGCTGATATTTATGCTTAGTAGGTGTGCACTGTACAGGCCCCTTTAAGCAGGCATGGATGGAGTCTGAAGTTTATTGGTAGGGCACTCAAGCCACATGTGTTACACAGGATTAAGTGAATAGTGCTGGATAGGTAAGGTAGATAGGCATTGATGAGTGTGTGGGATGTTGGTGGATGGATTCCTTGGAATGAGGGATGTGATGTCAGATGGGGTGATGAGTGTGTTTTTGCCAGGGTTCTGATATCTTCCCTTTACAGACTTAACCTGGGTGGGCCCTTGTGGCTCTTATTAAGGCTAAACACTTTATGACTTTATAACCAAATTTATCCTTCCATGCAAGAAAATATTCCTTTTTAATGGAATATTTTAAAACAATTTTTCCTCAGAAATGTTCAAATTCAAAACCTTACCCAAACCTAGCCTGACCTGTTTAAAAAAATAATAATAATGATCTTTTTTCTGAACAAAAATCCATAATTTAACAAAAAAATATGGCCTACAACAAAAGCCTAACCTAACCTGACCTAATCTAACCAAACCTAGCCCCTTGTTTCCTTTATGGAGGCAAAATGTGTGTAAAACTTGTCTTGTGGTTGCCTTAAACTGCAATAATACTGACAAGTTAAGGGACAAGTACCTATGGTACTTGTCCCTAGGTACCTAGGTACCTAGGGACTGCCTAGGTAGGTGCCTAGAACCTACCTAGCCATAGTTTCCAAAATCAGAATGGGCATGTACAAAGTGAGCTGCTTGTGTACATTAGTGGAAATGATGTCTTTTAATTGTTCCCAGGTAAAGCCATCCAGATATATCAGCACACTTCTTAAAAGTAGTCGAGGAATTACAGATGAAGATTGCTAAGCATATTGGTGGATTAACAAGTCATGTGATGAAATTGTCATAAACACTGGCCAGTTCTTCCTGAAAACCTCATTCACCTTGCATCAGTTCAAAAATCCATAATTTAACAAAAAAAATATGGCCTACAACAAAAGCCTAACCTAACCTAACCTAATCTAACCAAACCTAGCCCCTTGTTTCCTTTATGGAGGCAAAATGTGTGTAAAACTTGTCTTGTGGTTGCCTTAAACTGCAATAATACTGACAAGTTAAGGGACAAGTACCTAGGTAGGTGCCTAGAACCTATCTAGCCATAGTTTCCAAAATCAGAATGGGCATGTACAAAGTGAGCTGCTTGTGTACATTAGTGGAAATGATGTCTTTTAATTGTTCCCAGGTAAAGCCATCCAGATATATCAGCACACTTCTTAAAAGTAGTCGAGGAATTACAGATGAAGATTGCTAAGCATATTGGTGGATTAACAAGTCATGTGATGAAATTGTCATAAAGACTGGCCAGTTCTTCCTGAAAACCTCATTCACCTTGCATCAGTTCAAGCCATGATGAAGATAAGTTTTGGTAGGCTGAAGGTCAGAATGGAAAGGAGGCCTCAGAAGGATCAGGAATCACATGGTAGAAATGTGTACAGCCCAAGAACACAGAGCATGAACAATGTAAATGCATGTGATTATGAAAATTTCCAGGATAATCCATTGCCTGGAGGTCTTCATGGTATTTATGCAACTCAGAAGCAATGCAGCAGATCAACAAGCAGTAGAAGCATTGCAAAGCTCTGCAAGAATGCTTCTCTGGATGGCAGGTGTAAAGTGACTGATCCAAGGCAGATTCTGCACACACAAAGGAGCTTCCTGAATGCTGTGAAGTGCAAGATATCCAAACGATTCAAGCAGCCTACACAAACAAATGTGAAAAGTACTGGAGAAACCAATGAGCAAAACTTGATGACAGCCAGCTATGCCCAGATTCTTCACCACCCTGGTTCCTCAAGAATTACTTCAACCTGTTCAATGAAGAACAAAACATCTGCTGTGAATTCAGTCTACCCTTCAGAATTGGGTGCCATGTCAAGAGAAACTGAAGGTCATAATATGCTTCATTCAGTCTGTGCTGATACCTCAGTGTCACTGCAATGGGGCTCGTGTAGCCACAGCAAAATGCCAGGTGAAAGCTTTCCAGACAAGCCAGTGTCACAGAAGGCTAACGATGTGCTCTTGCCCTCTGTTGCTGGGCCATCTCTGGAGTGGAGCTTGGCCCATGAACTTCGGAACCTTGTGGTATATGGTTGGTACTGGGGCCCTATCTCAAAAATGGAGGCAGAGGAGCGGCTCAGTGGCGAGCCAAATGGTGCATTCCTCGTGCGAGACTCGTCCGATGACCACTATGTGCTCAGCCTCAGCTTCCGCAGCTGCGGTGTGACGCGCCACACGCGCATTCAGCACGCCAACAACCTCTTCAGCTTCTACATGTGTGCCAACGACGCCTCGGACAGATACGGAAGCATTCGCGAACTGATCGAGAACGCTATCGAGCGTTCGCGCTCGTCCGTTCTCTGCTACGGCAAGGACGGTGTGGCGAGCAGTCGCGCGCTGCCGGTGCGCCTCACGCGGCCCGTGTCGCGGCTGACGCAGGTCCGCTCGCTGCAGTGTCTCTGCCGGTTCGTCATCCGGCAGCGGGTGCGGCTGGATCTGGTGCAGCGGCTGCCACTGCCCGATGCCGTGAAGACGTTCATCGAGGAGAAGCTGTTCTGAGCCGGGTGCGCGGAATGCGTGCAATGCTAAGGCGCTAGCCGGGCTGCAGTGAGCCGTTCGCGAGGACTGATGTGTGTGTAGTTCTAGCCGCAAGCTTGGTCCCGTGATTTGCCATGCGTGGTGGCGGACATCTTGAGCCAGCGGATGAGTGGCTTAGCCTCAGCTCTCGCCTGGCCTCCGGGGATGACCGATTAACTGCAGTTACTTAGGGTATCGCCTCCCCCTGTCGCCTCTGCGTTCTGTCGGATCGGTGCTTCAATTTGATAGCTGACTTCCCCGTTGTTCTATTTTGTGGTGCATATTGCAGCGTTTGTGATTGTTTATGTTGTCATTTATAGTGATTTTGGTACCTGCGATTTATTTTGTAACGATGCCTAAGCAGGCTCATTACGTGATTGAAGTCATTCATGAACTGGCGTGTGCTCGCTGTTCTTGGTCGGGATGTATGTTGACTCGTATTTTGGGCGAAACTGATATTTTAGGTCCGTATACGCGACCAGCTAATAATCGGATACAGAAAATTAGAACAGCTCCTGTGTTTCACGTTGTTCGGTATTGTCCTCTTGGGGACATTATCCAGACATTGTTGAAATAGTGAAATGCTGTGTTGTAAACCTACATCCCACAATAGGGGACGAGTGGTCTAGGGGCAAGATGCTCGTTTCACAATCGAAAGGTTGTGGGTTCGAGTCTCACCTGTCGCTACTCTTCGCCCGCGACCAATCGGCGTGAGAGATTGGCGACGCTACATGACTCAACGGTCGACGTGTCGTAAAACCAATAACCAACCAACCAACCAACATCGCACAATAATTCAACCTATCAATATGTCACTACGAACATCTTCAAGGTGCACCCCATGATTCCTTGAATTCGCTGGGATGCAACTAGTTCCAAAGTTTTATCCACGAACCTTCGCCCGTCTTACTGGTTTGTGCGATATTTGCATCGCTTCCAGTCTGATTGGAACCTTTGTTTGTGTATGATGGATGAGCACGAGTTCCTTGTACAATTCTACTGTTCTGGCGGGTGAGAAAATTACGTGAGCCAAATGACCTTCATGAAGGTAGGAACTATGTCAGAGTTTAGGACAAAAGTCATATTGATGTAATTTCTGGGCAACAAACTACGATTAAATTTCGTCCAAAGCACAAAAGGCACGTTTCCTCCTGCCCCCACCCCTGCACTCTCCCGCTCCTTTAGCAGCGGTGCTATTGTTTCATTTTGAGTCATTGGGTTGTCCCCATGTTCATGTGCTTATCATGGTTGATGTGCTTGAAGCTTGGTTGTGATCATTGCCGGTGTATTCGTATGCGCCGCGCGTTCCGGCTCGTGAATTGGGCGTTAGCTATGAGTGTCGATGCTAGATTTAGGTCCTTCTCGTAGGAAGCAGCAAGGATGGTTAAAAGATCTACATGTGTATCACTGGGATGGTGAGAATTCACTAAGTTACCAAGATGCAATTTTTGTCATTCTATTTTTCGGAGTTGAGTCTGTATAATTATGTGACTTACTCGATCCGGCGAAATTTCATAATTTTAATTGCTAGCATGGAACTCATCGGGCGGGCCTCCTCAATCGATTTCAGCCCTCCCATTTCCTCTCCATCGCCCACATTAATTATCTTGTAAAAATTTACGTCTCTGCTCCATACAGTAGTTGAAGGCGTTTGCACCGGCATGTTTGATATCTGCTTCCCAGGTTCCCGTGCTACTCTGGCACCATCTTGTTGGCCATACGCCCCTCTCTCTCTCGCCCTTCTCAGCGATGTGTGTGTAGTCCGTTCCCAACCAGTCTGTCGGGATCAGGAAAAGTTTCCTTCCGTAATTCCAATATCTCTGAGGGGAGAGATAAAGTCAACCCGTAACTGCAAAGAATGATCCAGGCCCTGGAGGTCTCAACGGGGCTCCACGCAAGAAGTATGTACATTTCAACATGGAGCTTTTTCGGTGAGATCCTCAAATGCGTTTTTATGTTATCGACTTGAGCAATTGCTGTGCCATCCCAGTGTTCTGCTTGACGCTCTGCACTTGGAGTTGTGTAGAAATGTTAAGCGTTCTGATGCCAGTCCTTTGCATATATTTTGCGATTTATGTGAACACGGTCTGAACTTGTTAGCCGTAAGTTATATAGCGCAGTCACTATACAGTACCCACTGTATAGTGACTGCGCTGGAGGTGTCATCTTATGTATTTTTTGGAGAACTGTATATTTGTCCTCTAATGTCCTCGAGATATAGCAAGGAACCGCATGAAAACCGTGTTTGGAAGTGGCGTAGCTAGTAGGATGTACACATCCGGAATCGAATCCGTGCTGGCCGTACGCTGCACTGTCGGTAATTATGGTCTGTCGGCAGTTCCTGGCGCTTGCACGTCCTCAGCATGGTTCAGTGCGCGATTGCAGTGGGCTCGTGTCAGCTGATGTTTGTCCGTGCTCAGCATCTTGCAACATAAGATGCACGCATGGATGCCATTGTCTGGTACCTGAATGCTATGCGCATTATGAAAAGCGGCAAGGCATGACGCGACGAGTGGGCGTGACATGAATGGCACGAAATACAGTCTTCGAATGAGATAATGCTCTGATGAAATACTGAAATATGATGAGATAATCTCCCAAACCGTGATTTAACTATTGTCACTCGTGACCTTATTCGATCTCTGAAGAGTGCTCATGTGCCGGGTGAATGACAGCATCTTGTCTCAAAACACGTCGGTTCTCGATAGCATTAATAAGGACGAACAGGATGTAATTCGGCCGGTTAGTATTGGACAGTTAGGCTGACTGTGCCACGCATGTCAACGACCGATGTGCAGATGTATTTAGTGCACTAATCCGCACGGACGGAGGAATCCTCTTAATGTCGAGCTCAGGCTCGAAGGTATCCAAATCCGGTGAGGTTTTGAAAATTGTCTGTATTTTATATCTCCCGTAAGCTGACTCAAGGCAGGAACGGATCCAGGAATTGTCGTTTGGGTACGTACTTGTTTGGAGGGGTGCAATTTCTTCGGAGTGGAGCCACTGGCTGAAAAAAGGGGATGCACTCGAGCCCAATGAAGGGGCGCCATTTTTTCCAAAGGGGGCGCCTCTGGCAAAAAATTCGAGGGTGCGCTCGAACCTTACTGGACAGTTGCCACGTTCCATGGGAGAGGGGACACATTCACCCAGTATCCCCCACCTGTATCCGTCCCTGACTCGAAATCGGTTGGCTGGATCTGGCTCTAGTTCAGGTGACTTGGATCCCGGAATCCAAGCTCGGGAAAGTAAGGCGAGACGGTCAGATGGAGCATTGTATGCGGGGCAAAGCGGACCACCTAACTTCAGCAAATCTACGTCCGACATTTCTCTCAAACTTTACTTACAGATCGCGATAAGGACATGTCCAAACTGAGGTTGGCAGCGGGAAGTAAGCGCTCCTATTTTCTTCAGTTACTTTGAAGTGTGGCAGTGTTCTGACGGTGTGAGGGGCACTGCTACCAAATAAGGATATTCTTCACAATAAATATTTATCGTGACGTGACTTGCAAGGAGAGGCAGACAGCGCGGTCGCCCCGCCCCCTTGGGCTCCCACCGGCCCTGGCGCGGCCCGAAGTGCGTAACCCTCGAAATCTCCATGGCAGAGATAGAGAGGCCAACATATTATGTTATCTATGACAACGCACATTTTATGGCTGTTGAATCCCTAAGAAAGTCTATGAGCCTGGTGTTGGATGCGTCTGGGCCCGAAAAGACACACCGGGACCAAAAAAAGTCGCACCAGAGCACCCAATGTCGTGTCGGAGCCCACAAATGTGAGTCAAGAGACACAAATAAACAGCGGGGCACTAAGAACACAACGGGAGGAAAACAATGCACCGGGCCCTCCAAAGCGCACCGGGTCACGCAAGAAGCCACGCACCCAGTCAACACGTTGATGTCGGCATGTGTCGAAGCGAGCGCGGCATCTTGTAAGCGTCATGCCGACATTGGGCCCCTTTCGGCCCGACATCGACAACTGACGTCGGCATGTGCGGACATCTTACTCCCCAGCCGATAGCGGGCCGCTGGCGTCCCGACGGCGGCCCGGCGGGGAGCCGAGCATCGGGCTGACGTCGGCAGGCTGTCGACATTCTCACTGGGAGGGCCTTAAAACACGCGCTGCAGCCCTAAATATACACCGGGAGCTCGGAAAAAAAACACCGGACAACCTCAAAGCACACCGGGACCAAGAGACCGCATGAGGGACTCAAAAACAGACTAGGGCCCGCAAAAGCGACATGGTCCAAAACAAGAAAAACCGGACATTAAATAAACACTTTGAGGTCTTCGAAAACGCTTCGGTACCTAAAAAATGTAAATATCACAAGTACACCACCTTGCAAGTTCCTCGGTTCATTAGTGCTAAAGCTGCCAGGTGACCTCTAAAATCTCCCGGGGCAGGGTGGGCTCACGAGCACCCCAGGTTTGGTTATGGTTAGGAGGTTAGGGCTAAAAGAGGCTGAAAAGGTTAGATCATGTTATGCTAGGTTCGGTTATGTTGGACCGCCTTTTTGGAGCAATACAGCCACCACATGTTACTGCCACCTGTCGGCACGCAGGTATGCGCTCTGCTGCTGTTAGGCGCTTACGATGTCATCTAGCGGAAGAAGTCAGAACTATTTTTAACACTTAAGAAACGGGTTTTATGAGTTGGGTTACTTGTGAGTTCACGATGTCTCTGGCATTTTATAAGTTATCTGGCAACTTTGAGCACCTAAGGAACCAAATATGGCATACATATATATATATATAGCACTTATGAGGCAACACAAATGGTTCATGGTATAGGCAACCTGGCATATGAGGAAAGATTGAAGAAATTGAATATGTTTTCACTTAGATATAGAAGGCTGAGAGGAGATCTCATCGAGGTTTTTAAATTTGTTCATGGTCAGGAACAAGGATATCTCAGGGAAATGTTTGAATTTAACAGAAATGATGCAATTAGAGGTCATCAATTCAAAATTAAAGTTAATCACAGCAGGACAAGGTTAAGACAGTCTTTCTTCACAACAGGGTAGTAGAAAACTAGAACCAGCTGCCAGGAACCATTGTCAGTAGCAACACACTGAACATCTTTAAAAACGGCATAGACAATCATTATAAGAATAGGGGGCTTGTTTTTTCTGTATTCCAGGGAGGGTTGATCGACAGATTTGGTGGGCAACTGGTTCAGTGTCCAAAGTGCAACCAAGAAGGGCCCTTGTGGCTCATAGTTGCACTGATCTTTTATGTCTTATGTCTTTATGAAACGAGGTACCTACTTGTGAGCGCGAACTTATGAATGCCTCCCCCCACACAAAAAAAATCATCGATGCGCGAAAAAGCAACCAAATCGAAAATAGCGGTCACAAAAACTGGATGGACCTTTGGGTCTCTTATTAAGTTTAAATGCTTTATAACTTTATATAGGGTGTACCTAGCAATGGATTTAGCACCTTCCTTCGGGATGTGATACTGATGAGATTGTCTATGGTAGCACAATGGGTATGATGGGAGGAGTTTGTAATTGTTGAGTGTGTTATGCAATAGCAAGTGAATGGTGCTAGATAGGCTGGGATATATAGCTCCCTGGGAACTTGAGATAAGGGATTGATTGGGGTGAGAGTATGTGCATTTTTAGTACCTTTTCTAGATAGGCTTAACCCAGATGGGCCCCTGTGGCTCTTATTAAGCCTTAACACTTTATGACTTTATAACAAAAACTGGAGCCCTAAAACACGCCCGCAGACGAAGAAAACCACAACCGGTCCAGAAAAAGAACACCGAGCCATGACCTCGATTCGGCAGCATATCTGGGAGCATATTTAACCAAAGAGATGAGGATCATCAAAGGTCAGCGGGTATCCGGGTTTCGTAACGACAAAAAAAATGCGGTTAGAGGAGAACTAATAATCTGGCTGAATTGATCGAATTTTCCCAGTAAACTTCCTTACGAAGCGTTCAATAACGTCCAATATAGCGTATATATTAGCGAAAGGCATGAGGCCTTGCGGAAAATGTACAATACCACGGCGAATGTTCTCAATGCGCAGGATGGGTATGCAGCAGACGAATATTGTGGTAAACCTGTATTTGAATATAGATAGTAATTTTCCTTCAAGTCCGCATGACGTCATCTGATTTTTTCCCATATGGTATGAATTTGGTAGCAAAAGCCTTTTCTCAAATCATGCGCAATAGTTACTTATATTTTGTTTCCGCTACAAGCAAATAGGTTTGTCTTCCGTTGACCAGGTGAGTTGTAATTGGTTGTAATCTTGCGTATTTCGGTAGGGAAGGGTCCATTGTTTTCGAATACTGTCATCTTTTTGTTATTTACGCGCTGAGCGTGACGCGGGAGAAGTTCAAAGGGTGGTGTTCGGGAAACGGGACGTGTTCGGATACCCCCACGCTTCTACCTTCCTACCTACATTGATATACAGCAGTGGTTCAAAGTATGGTTTTTGTAGGCCAGCTAGACACAGGACATGGTGTATTCTTCCATAGTAAATTTTGCATGGATTGTTGATGATGCATGCATAATTTAACATTTATGTACAATATCATTGTCATGCCCTGAATGCCTTCCTGAAACTTTCATGAGTTGCAGTCTGATTCCCTATAGTATGAATTCAGCATTTAGATAAAATGTTGGAATGTGGCACACCTGTTTCAGGTGTCATGCCCTACTGTGCAGTACCTGAGCATATAAGTGGAACTGGAGCAGGCAATCTAAATAAAGAACTTAGGCAACAATAACTTAGTTTTCCTTAAAACTATTGAAAACAAGTTAAAAAAATCAATTAAAAGCTCACCGACTAACCTCACCTATATTTTTGCTTCATGGAGCTAGAGTGCATTATGCATAGCTTGTGAATACTGTAAGCTGTAATGATGATTTTGCACAGCTTACCTGAAGTTCCACATGTGCAGGATCATTCATAATTTTGTTTCCAGTAACATCATAGGAATACTTAATGTTTAAAGACCCAGTCATGTCCGGGCTTAAGATATATCACATGATTTGTATGACATCAGATTCAATATTCAGCTGGAGTTGTGTAGCAGGAAGTGTGAGGTGTGTTGTTACCTAGCTTAGTGTATATGCAGCTGAAGTTCTGTAGCATAAGAAGTATGCAGTGTGTTGTTATCTAGTTTAATGCAATTTGACCACTAGTCCGTATACTAAAACAAAAATAGAAAAATTCAGTATACTCCAGAACTCTAGTGTGTTTTAGGGTTATATACCACAACCAGGTTGTAAGTGTTTGATATTCATGTGTAAATGGCTGTACAAACCAGGTGTTATTGAATTGACATGTTATATTCCAGAAACCAGCTGGCATCTGTTCCTGTGCTGTACACCTTCTCTGTGCATATCTACCAGCTACAAAATGAGAAGGTTTATAGGTAAGTTGCATTGGTCCAGGACATTACATTGCTGACAATATTGAATCAACACCAACATAGTCATCTTCATGATGATGGATTAAATGGCTGAAATAAAATTAAAATATTATTGATGCTGCAATAGCAAAAATGTGACATGATTTTAAGAATGCCTATTTGATGTTCCTGTTTCCTAAATTTCTAATTGGTAATACTATTTGTGCAACCTCATATTTTGTTTTGTGTAGCTATAACTAGTGATATTGAAATTTTAAAACAATCAATCAATATACTACTAATTTCCAGATTCGATAAGCAAGATTTTTTCAGCCTTGGAAGTTAGGAATGTAGCGGACTGTTAGAAATATGTTGAATGGATAATAATAGAATGTGTGCAATTCACATTCTTTACATTAATATTACACCTGTCAATAATTAGAATTGTCATGCCTCCAACACAACTTGTATGAAAACCATGCTGTAGTCTATAAAGAAGAACCTAGTCCTTTAAAGTGTTCTTTCATTTTCAGACATTGGAGCAAACTTAACAGATGCCATGTATCAGGGCATATACAATGGGTCCTCCAAGCATCCCCAAGATCTTTGTAATGTTCTTGAGAGAGCATGGAATGCTGGACTGAAGAAAATCATTGTAACTGCTGGAAGGCTGAATGAGACAGAGGAGGCTCTCAAGCTGGTTAAAACTAATGGTAAGAGATGTTGCTTTAAAAAAAACTAGAGGTGATGTTCAGGAAGAGGTTAGTAATTGGAATTTGTGAACCCTTTGCTAATCCTATAATGGCAGGCAGTTCTAAACTTTGAGTATGGTACTGCAAGTGTTTTATACGTATGTTCCATTGTCATTTTGGCATCAATTTACTCCATGCTTCTTATGAAATATTGCACACTACTGATATGGCTTACATCTGGGGTATTGTCAGCTATGAAGCACCACTTATTCAGTCATACATCCATGTCAAGATGTAGAAAGTGTTGGACCCAAATATAAAGCATGCCATGGTTGAAGATGGAGAATTACTATAATTATTGTGCTGTCAAAATATAATTTAAGGAATCCCTTCTGTGAAATGTTACATATGTAATGCTAATCTCCCTGGTCATTCAGTACTTTGGTATTGCCTCCTTAAATAAGTACTCTTGCTTATCGTGCCATGCAGCTCTAGCTGCATGTGTCTGATGCCAATTCTGAGCTGCACTAGAGTAGTGTGCTCCCAAAGAATGAGTGAGACATGGCCTGGCGTTGGTCCCAAGTGAGGGTTCTCTGGAACTGCTTCCACCATCTTGAGTGTGTGAGAAGCTGGATGTACTGCTGCACATTCGAGGAGTGCACTTTCTGCTACTGCTGCACTTTCTAGGAGTGAGGAGCTGCTGCAGGATTACAGGGCCCTTCTGGCCACACTGAAGCAAAGCAATAGCATAGTTATTGTGACAGCTATTCTGCCTAGGGCTGGAGTCTCCCCTGAGTGGAGCTCTAGGGCACTGGCAGCCAATGCCAGGGTAGGTAGCCTCTGCAATTAGTTAGGTTTGACCTTTGTTGACAAGTGGTGCAGGATTTATGGCTCATGGGACCTCTATCAGAGGGATGGCCTGCACTTCTCCGAGAAGGGGGTGCAAGTGTTAAGCAAAGTATATGAACATGTCCTTCAGGGAAACTAGATAATGGGGTGGGGAGGGAAGAAGTGGCATTGCCATCTCAGGGATATGCCAATAGTGACAGCATAGGCAATAGAACTTCACAGTCAGCAAATAGGGATAGCAGTAGATCAAGGGGGCAGAGTGGTAGCTCATCCAGAGATGATAGAGCTACTCAACATGAAAAAGCCAAAGAGGGTTATGGAACTTTTGTTAAGTGTATGATGCTTAATGCTCAGAGCATTCAATCCAAATTTGATGAGTTCAAGTGTTATGTTGCTGAGGAGAAACCAGATTTTGTTTGCATTACTGAGGCATGGGTCAGTGAGGGATATTTTGGGGATAACTTGCAGTACTATGAGATCCAGGGATACAATATGTTTTCATGCAATAGGGGTCCAGCAGTGAAAGGGGGTGGTGTAATGCTCTATGTGAATAGCTTATTCAGTTCCCAAAAAGTAGCAGATGGGGTAAAAAATGTGTCTGTGGAGTCCATTTGGCTTGATGTTGCTGTGGGAAAAGGCAACAGCAATAAACTGAGGATAGGAGCTTTGTATCGATCAGGAACCTTGCCACATTCTCAGCAACTGGAGCTCGATAAGGTGATTTGTGAGGAAATCAGTAGAAACTTTCAGAGGAAATGCCTTATTCTTGGTCACTTTAATCTAAAAGCATGTGAAAATGTTGGTGTTGGCTCCCCATCATGTAAACTGTTTAGGAAATGCCTTGAAGAGGACTTGTTCTTACACTAGTTTGTAACGGAACCAACCAGGCAGGGCTCATTCTTGGACCTTGTCTTCTCAGATTTAAGTGATTTAGTTCAAGACTTGACTGTAGGAGAAACTCTGGGAAGAAGTGACCATAACACAGTGAGATTCAAGGCACAAGCAGCAGGGACAATCAAGGATAATTTGGCAAAGATTCCAAATTTTAACAGGGCAGACTTTGACTGCATGAGAGAGGCTTTAAGTGCCATGAGATGGGAAGAAGAATTATTTGATTTAAATGCCTGTGAAATGTGGGAAAAGTTCAAATCTTACTTGAGGGAAATTCAGATTAGACATGTCCCCCAAAAGCAAAGGCGCAAAAGAAGGGTAGGAAAGCCAGCATGTCTTACACCAGATTTGATGAAAGCAATATATGAAAGCAATATTTGATGAAAGCAATGATAAGGCTAAGAAAGATGCATTTATAGTATTTAAGGAAGCTTCAAATATCGTAAATCTAAGGTCGTATCAAAAAGCTTGAGATGATGTGAAGCAGAAAACCAGAGCAGCAAAGCGAGCAAAAGAATTGGATTTGGCTAGGAACTGTAATGGGGACAGTAAAAAGTTCTTTAATTTCTACAAGCTAAGTAAAGTTTCAAGCACAATTGGTCCACTGGAAGTAAATGGGACTATATTGAGTGAGGATGGTGAGATGGTTGAGGAACTGAGCAAGCAGTTTAAATCAGTGTTTACAGTGGAGGATGTGACTAATCTGTCAACCGTGAACCACAGTTCAGTGACAGGTGATCAGATACACGATGTTGATTTCATTGATAGTGATGTTGTTTTCAATTATATCAGAAAAATAAAGCCAAACAAGGCAGCAGGACCTGATGGAATTTATGCTAGGGTATTGCGGGAAGCTGAAAAGGAACTGGCAATTCCACTTAGTATAATATTTTGTAGATCAGTTTCACAAAATGAAATTCCACCAGATTGGAAAAGGGCAAATGTAGTTCCTATTTTCAAGAAAGGAGTAAGAGGGAAAGTTGAAAACTATAGGCCAGCAAGCCTCACATCCCTAGTCTGCAAGGTACTCGAATCAATTATCAAGGATAGAATAGTTAGTTTTCTGGAAGGAAACAGATTGATTCAAGATACTCAACATGGGTTTAGAAAAGGGCGATCGTGCCTCACAAATCTCTTGGACTTTTTTGAATTTTGCTACAGAACAATTTGATCAGGGAAATCAGGTTGATGTAGCATATCTTGACTTTAGTAAGGCCTTTGACAAGGTACCCCATAAACGGTTAATGATGCAGCTTCAGGTCCATGGCATTGCAGGTAGCATCCTAAAATGGATAGAGTTGTGGCTTTCAGATAGACAGCAGAGAGTGATGCTAAATGGTACAAAGTCATCATGGCAAAATGTTCTTAGTGGAGTCCCCCAGGGGTCGGTACTGGGGCCACTATTGTTTATTATATATGTGAATAGCATTGAACGTGGCCTAGGCAGTAAGGTTTTGAAATTTGCGGATGATTTGAAGATCTTTAGGGCAATAACAGGGCACAATGAGCAGGTTTTGCTGCAGAAAGACTTAGACGAGCTTGTGAAGTGGTCCGAAAAATGGCAAATTAAGTTTAATTTTGATAAATGCAAAGCCATGCATGTAGGTAGGCAGCATATGAAGGCTACATACTTGATGGGTTGCCAAGTACTATCTGTGACTCAGCAGGAGAAGGACTTAGGTGTTATTTTGAACACAAAATTGTGGGTATCAGAACAGACCAAAGAAGCCAGGAAGAAGGCACTAAGAATGCTTGGGGCAATACAGAGGAATGTGTCATACAAAAGTGAGGAGGTCATCAGGAAGCTTTACTGTGCATATGTCAGGCCACATTTGGAATACTGTGTCCAAGCTTGGTCCTCTAGTTATGAGAAAGATTATTGGCTTTTAGAGAAAGTACAAAAGAGGGCAACAAAAATGGTTAATGGTATAGGCAACCTGGCATATGAGGAAAGATTGAAGAAATTGAATATGCTTTCACTTAGATATGGAAGGCTGAGAGGAGATCTCATCGAGGTTTTAAATTTCTTCATGGTCAGTGTGATTGCAAAGCCGGTGAAAAAGCTAACTCTGTATTACGTCCAGAGCGTGAGACAGCCCATCGCAGACGCCCCGGCTCCCGCCGGAACCCGCGGGCGTGGCGGCCGCTCATTGGCCAGTCGGCCGCCCACGCGGCCGTCAGCGACGTCCCGGAGCCCCGCCCGCGATTGCGCCACCCCGGAATACAGCGGCGCACCCGACGTCACGCCCCTGCCCGAGCGGCGGTCGTGACTCACATGTCATCACACCACACCCACCTGGCACTAAGGTGCCACACTCCACACGGGCCCACGTTACGCGTCATTTACGTTTGCGGCGAGGTGGCTTCCGCACCGACACACCCGATCACGGTGTGAGTGCACACTCGTCCCGTGCATCGCCAGCGGCTGCCGGCGCACTCTGCCGCCTCGGCGGGGCGCAACCCGTTCGTCGCCGTCCTCTGTCACCAGGAGGCGTCGCCGTAAGCCCGTATGCGTCGGGAGGCCGTCGTTCGCGCGCACTCCTCCGGGAGACAGCCCGGTCGGTCACGACAACAGCCTCATCCCCGAATCACCGTCCGACAGTACTGCGAACACATTCTCATCGCAAACACACGCATCCGTTGCACACCATCTTCACTCAACGTACTCCCCGCATTTCGTACAGGGTGCTCGACCCTCCCTCCGGGCGCGCCCCTGCCTCCACCAGCTCCCCACGGGTTCCTCCTCACCGCCAACCTCGGCCACCTCCCGTCATCAAACCCTGTCCGCGCAGCACGCGGCACCTGTTCCGCCGCGTGACCGATGTTTTCCCCCGCCTGCCGGCGCGACATTAGAACGTGCATGGGCATGCCGTCTATTTCCACTACCTGTTCCGACGGCACGCCCGGACCTCCCGGCTCGACCGGTCCCCACACTGTCAACCCTGGCGCCGCACCCACACCATCGCCACCGCCCACTCGCCTCCTGGCGCACCTCGCCGTGACATTCCGCCATTGCTGGCGGCGGGCGTCCGAGATCGATGGGCAGATCGCGTACATCGCGTCCGTACACTTCTGCGGGCGCTTTGTCCGCGATGGCGGCCCGCGGGCGTGACGTTATAGCGGTGCACGCCGTACGGGCACGCTGCCGAGCGACAATCACCTGATGGTTCGGTGGTGCCGCTGACTACCCGTTCCCAGCCTCGTAGGCCGCTCGGAAACGGAGCGTCAATGCCAACGCGCAGCAAAGGCCCGACGACCTGCCCGCGAAACTCGGTCGCGTTGTCGAGCAGGATCTCGCGGGGGCGCCAGCTCGAGAAAGATCTGCTCAGCGCGTCAGCCACCTCAGCACCTGTTCCCGGCGCAGGTGTCGCCACAATGCGAACCGCGATGGACCACAGTCTATCACCGATAGGTAATTCGCGCCCCCAATATGCGTAGGTCCATCGCGAGTCGAGTCAATCCGTGGGTACCGCCAACGTACCATGCCGCCACCGGGTCGGGGCCGGATCGATGGATTGACAGGTGTCACAGCTACCAACGACCGCCGTGCATCAGCCCGCCGTACCAATACGTGGCATTTCTCGTTATACCAGAGCGTACGGCGTACGCCCATGGGCCGGTCTGGGCGTGCACAGCCGCGATCTGGTCGCAAGTCGCGACCGGCCGGGGATCCACACCCGCCGCAACCGCGGCACGCCGCCGCCAGCTGGTGGCACCCGCGTACGCTCATCAGCCAATGACTGGCACTCGCGTGAGCGCGTCTGCAGGGTTCTCAGCTGACGTCACCAGCCGCACCCGAGCGTCAACTCAAACTCCTCCACCAGCTGGGCACAATGCCGAGGCGTCGGCGAATCAGCATTGCCTTGCGCGGATTAGCCGCGCCGCCCACTCACCGCGTCACGGACCCATGTGCCACGGCCGCCGAGTCGGTACAAACGTCACAGCGCGGACGCCCATGCAATGCCAGATTTAGCCCACGGATGGCCGCGTCCAATCTGACATATTGATGTGCGCCGCGCTGTCACGCGGCGACCAAGCCAGCACGCGTCCTCAACACATCGCCTGCCTGGTTGGCCAACACCACCCCTGGCGATGGCACTTGCGTCGGTCCACACGGTCGCTGGCCCACCTCCGAAGTCCCAACGGCCGCGTGCGGGATCAGCCGTGCTGACCCGCTCCCAGACGGACGCGATCATTTCCAGGAGGTCGGTGAGTCATCCACCGGGTCGTCCCAGCCCGAGGTCACCTCGTTCACCTTCCGCTTCAGCCAGGCTGCGGCCGGCCGCAGCCAACCCGCCACAGGCAGGTGCGCCGTCAGCACCCCACACCACTGGAACACCGACCGGCGCGTTACCACCGCCGGCGGGGCTGTCAACGCATTGTCCCGTTGCCAGCTCAGGCCGCCTCCTGTCGTGACGTCACACTCAGTCCCAGCGCCCGGACACCCTCGTCCGACACCCTCTCTGGCGCTTTACACAAAGCCCGTGTCGCCGGAAATAGGCCACCACTGCCTCGGCCGACACCACGCCCTCATCCACCAACAGATCATCCACATATGCCAGCACGCCCCGCTGCATCCTCTCGTCGGTCTCCAACACCGCCTTGACCACCGCCTTCATCACTAGTGGTGCCACGTTGAGCCCAAAACCCAACCGTCCCAGGCAATAGCGCTGGCCGTCCACCATCACGGTCTGGTACGGCCACAGGTCACGCGCCACGTGCAGCTGCAGGTATGCCTTCTTCAGGTCAACAACAGCCAGCCGTACGCCGTGCTGCCGCCACTTCCACCTCTTCGGCACACACGTCCGCCCCCGCGGCGTGCAGGAATGTGCTGATTCAGTTCACGGTAATCGAGCACGGGCCGCACCTTGCCTTTATGAGGCTGCTCTACCGCCATTAACGGGATCAGCGCCTTCGGCCGCCCAAACTCGGCCTCCCGATACGGCACCAGCCACCCCTGCCGAATCCACTCCTGGATCTCCCGATCGAACTCGGCCCGAGCCGCAGCCGGTACCGCATACTGCGCCGTAGTGTTATGCAACGCCTCAGGTGGCTCTCCATTCACCCACTTCCACCGAATTACCCACTTTCCGTCTGAGCCTAACTCACCGGAAAAATCCCGCTCACTGACCCGCAGGCCAGCCGCCGTTTCTACCCGGGCCGCAGCCACCACGATTGCCCTGAATCGACACCGACTAGCACCCGGGAGGCCCGAGCACCTGCACCCCTCCCAACGCCTCCACACCGTCCATGCCCAACAATACGTCCACCAGCCCCAGCGGCTGTGTGCGCACCACCAGCGCTTCCACTGTCGCCCGCCGGCCCTGGCACACCACGTCAATAGCCGCGACGCCCACGCACTCGAGCTCGCCCCCTCGATCGTCACCAGCACGGTACGCTTAGCCACCCACTCGCGGCACAGGCTAGCATGAACTAGCGTGTGGGTACAGCCGGTATCCACGAGGGCAGCGGTGCGACGACCGCCCACCCATGCCTCCACGATAGGCAGCGCGCGTCACTCCGCGTGTGACCGCGCTCGCGCCGGCGCGGTCACCTGCCCGTTTGGGCGCTGCTCCATCGGTGCCGCGGATGCGACGCGGTTGCGGCACACCGCGGCGTAGTGGCCTGTCCGACCACACGTCCAGCAGCGTCTCTGCAGGGGCTGGCCTCGACGCTCATCCCCACCGGGGGCGTCGCCGCTCGCCGCCGCTCCGGAGATGACGGCCGGCGACGGACCGCGGCAGCTGCAGTTGGGGAGCCCCAATCCGGGCCGTCGTCAGCTGCCGCTGTCACCGCCACTCCGCGAGCCACGCGCAACATGTCGCGCAGGCCCAGCCGCTCGGCGCGCGTCCCCACTCGCATGCGGAGACGCGCCGCCTCCGGCAGTCCGCTCATGAACTTGGCGTCGAGGAGCGAATCCGGCACCGGGCCTTCCAGGAACAGCGCGGCGAGCCCCCGCAGCGCCTGGAGAAACTCTTCTACCGTCTCTGGGCTGCAGGCGCCGCGCCTGAATTCCTCGTAGGCGTCCGCCCACGACGGCATATAAGCGTCCAGCAGGGCTGCTCGTACTGCCGTCGCGGACTCCTGTTCTTCCACCGACAGGCCGGCCCAGGTTGCGTAGGCTGCGCCCGTCAGCCGCTCGGGCAGAACCGTCACAAAGCTGACCCCGCGCCGGTCACACAGCGCCCGAAAGCGGTCGCACCATTCAGCGACGTTCCGCCCGCCGCTGTATTCCGGGACCACTCGAGCATCGAAGTATCGATGTTCCGGCCGGGCTGCCACCGCCTCCGTCACTGTCGAGACTGCTCGCTCCGCTCGCACCGACGTCACCGGCGGCGCTCCAGACACGGACTCCGCCCCACTCCCGTCACCACCACCACTATCCATGGCTTGACTTTGCACTGGCCACAGCAAGGGGCCGAAATAGCTTGTGATTGCAAAGCCGGTGAGAAAAGCTAACTCTGTATTACGTCCAGAGCGTGAGACAGCCCATCGCAGACTGCCCCCGGCTCCCGCCGGAACCCGCGGGCGTGGCGGCCGCTCATTGGGCCACGTCGGCCGCCCACGCGGCCGTCAGCTGAGCGTCCCGGAGCCCCGCCCGCGATTGCGCCACCCCGGAATACAGCGGCGCACCCGACGTCACGCCCCTGCCCGAGCGGCGGTCGTGACTCACATGTCATCACACCACAGTCAGGAACAGGGATATCTCAGAGAAATGTTTGAATTTAACAGAAATGATGCAATTAGAGGTCATCAATTCAAAATTAAAGTTAATCACAGCAGGACAAGGTTAAGACAGTCTTTCTTCACCAACAGGGTAGTAGAACACTGGAACCAGCTGCCAGGAACCATTGTCAGAAGCAACACACTGAACATCTTTAAAAACGGCATAGACAATCATTATAAGAATAGGGGGCTTGTTTTTCTGTATTCCAGGGAGAGTTGATCAACAGGGAGGAGTTGGGAGCTGGGAGGAGTTTGTAATTGTTGAGTGTGTTATGCAATAGCAAGTGAGTCTCGTATTAAGTCTAAACGCTTTATAACTTTATATAGGGTGTACCTAGCAGTGGATTCAGCACCTTCCTTCGGGATGTGATGCTGATGAGATTGTCTGTGGTAGCACGATGGGTATGATGGGAGGAGTTTGTAATGGTTGAGTGTATTATGCAACAGCAAGTGAGTCCCTTATTAAGTCTAAACGCTTTATAACTTTATATAGTGTGTACCTAGCAGTGGATTCAGCACCTTCCTTCGGGATGTGATGCTGATGAGATTGTCTGTGGTAGCACGATGGGTATGATGGGAGGAGTTTGTAATGGTTGAGTGTATTATGCAACAGCAAGTGAGTCCCTTATTAAGTCTAAACGCTTTATAACTTTATATAGGGTGTACCTAGCAGTGGATTCGGCACCTTCCTTCGGGATGTGATACTGATGAGATTGTCTATGGTAGCACAATGGGTATGCTGGGAGGAGCTTGTAATTGTTGAGGGTGTTATGCAATAGCAAGTGAATGGTGCTAGATAGGCTACGATATATAGCTTCCTAGGAACTTGGGATAAGGGATTGATTGGGGTGATAGTATGTACATTTCTAGTACCTTTTCTAGATAGGCTTAACCCAGATGGACCCCTGTGGCTCTTATTAAGCCTTAATACTTTATGACTTTATGACATGTCGTCAGCTGCCGCAGTGCATCCGAGCGTTCGGTTTTTCTATCGCTTACTTCAAAGAATGTTGGTATTGCATTAGCAGCACCAGGCATATAAGATAACCACCATGGGCAAATGGGCTGGGGAGGGATGGACCGAGATGCCCTCACGTCGGAACGGCCGGTACGTACGGCCGTGAGCCCCTGGCGTGTGTGCCTTTGCCGCCCCGTCCTGTCGGCCGTCGCGGGCGTGCGCTGGTCTGCCGGCGCACGTCACCGGCCAGCTGCTCTGAGCTTCGCCGTGCCGACCACCAGAGGCGCTGTACACGACGGTGGGCGTGCACCCGACCCGGTGCGGCGAGTTCGAGGCCGGCGGCGACCCGGACGGCCACCTGCGCGTCCTGCAGGCAGCCATCGAGGCGAACCGCGACCGCGTGGTGGCTGTCGGGGAGTGCGGACTCGACTACGACCGACTGCAGTTCTGCGACCGCGACACACAGCGTCGGTGAGGCGGCCCCTGGCGCATCGACACACAGCGTCGGTGAGGCAGCCCCCGACACATCGACACACAGCGTCGGTGAGGCAGCCCCTGGCGCATCGACACACAGCGTCGGTGAGGCGGGCCCTGGCCCGGCGCCCGCCGACCGTGGCCATGGCCGTGTGGCGTGCCACCGTGCCCTTCCGCAATATGGCGGTCCCGATAGGTAACGAGATAGGTAGCGAGATGACGAACGCGAAATGAGATGTAACTCGACAAGGGACTAAATTAGTGCTTGTGCGGTGTATAGTCTGCTACCTCATATGGTTCAGTGTTACCTTCAGGGGTGTTCAGAAATGTAAAGGGTCTAAACACAAAAGTCTGAAATACCCTCTTGCTAACTGAATTGGCCAAAAAGTACATTTATTTGAATGAATGCAAACTCTATGCAGTATCAGTAGAGTTCACTGATTGTTTGTGATTGGCAGATATTTCCAGCGTCAACTGAGCCTCAGCGAAAGCTCCCGCCTGCCTCTGTTTCTCCACTGCCGGGCGAGTGCTGTCGACCTGGCGGATATTCTCAGAACTAACTCTGACCGATGTTATGGAGGCGTAGTGCATTCGTTCGATGGAACGAAAGAGGAAGCCGAGGATTTTTTGGCGCTTGGCTACCATATCGGCATCAATGGCTGGTGAGTGTCTTGTCCGTAGTATTGTTTTTCAAGCACATTTTACCTTATTGCCACTACCAAATCAGCATAGGACGTCGGGAGGGCCGCTGTACGAACGAGGGGAAGAGACGGCCTTTTGGATTGCCAGACTGCAGACCCAGAATAGGACATGTGTTGCGCCAGACGTGCTGTGGACTGACCGCAACTGTCGTCTCCCGGTATGCGGTGGAGACGTCGATCTTTTCTATCCAACATCGGTGGAGGTGTAGGCGTTTCGGAATAAGCACAGCTGATTTAAGGAATCTGGCATAGTGGCATTGGAACTTGAGACTCCTATGCATCATTCAGAAATGCACCGTGACTTACGCAATGTTGCAACGTATTCAGGCATGAAGGAATTTAAAATAAACGCGCTTTCGCCTAAATTGGGTGCACAATTTCTGAACTTGAAAGTTTACCAAGTGCGGTGCACTTGTTTCAAACTTTAACGACTCGTGTCGAAGTCCCAAAATCTGTGAAGGCTTTGCCTGTATTTTCAGTGATAAACATTTCCACCCATCTCCACAGTTTCAGTACGTGCCCGTTTTCTGTTATTGTTTTCCACCAGATTACTGGAAAGTTTTGATTTGGAGTAACGCGCAAAAGCAATGGGTGTGCACCTCCACTGCAAATTGACATTTTCCCAGTATACAGGTATTTCCACGAAATAATATTTGTGGTGGGGAATCGCTTAAGGGCATGGCCCATGCCATATATGTTCAAGGTGAGATTCTTTTCTGCCATGACCAATCTGTATGAAGGATTGGCAGCAATATTTTTATATTGGCTCCATGACCACCGCAGTCGATGCACCCCTAAACTCCAAGAAGTCTTCTTTACCGGTATGACGTTGACGTTTGTGGGAATTGGAACAGAAAAGTGGGATAATTTTGCATTTTATGGATGCCAGGAATTAAAATTATTCAGTGTTCGCTCATAGGACCCAATATCCATTTAATAAGTACTTTGGGAACATTAACAGGGGGACGAGTGGTCTAGGGGTTAGATGCTCGTCTCACAATCGAAAGATTGTGGGTTCGAATCTCACCTGTCGCTACTCTTCGCCCGCGACCAATCGGCGTAAGAGATTGGCGACGCTATATGACTCAACGGTCGACGTGTCGTAAAACCAATAACCAACCGGGAACATTAACAGCTGCCTGAAGCCCAGAAGCATACAGTTATCCATCCTTTCACCTTGGTTGGCCCATCTTCACTTGTTCGCCCGGGTCAGCTCTGATCTGAATACGGGTCGGCGTCCCATATCCGATCCGGCCACCCGCTCAACCTGGCTCAACCCCGCCCACTGTCGACGCCGCAGCGTGACTGTCGCTCGTGCTGTCACCTGTCGCCAGCTCTCTGAAGACAGCAGCGAACCTGGCGGTTGCCGCACAGCTGCCCGCCGACCGCCTCCTGCTGGAGACGGACGCGCCGTGGTGCGAGATCCGGCCGTCGCACGCGGGCAGCGCGCACCTCGCGTCGCCGGCCGCGCCGCCCTGCAAGAAGGAGCGCTGGCAGTCGGACCGCATGGTCAAGTCGCGCAACGAGCCGACCAACATCACGTGAGCGTACAGCTGTTCAGTGTCGTGTTACCGCATTGGCACGCTAGCGCACCAGACTGTTGGGCCGAATTAATGACGTGAAATGTGGTCACCGGGTGTCGTCTGTCGGGTGATGAAGCCGCACCGTGGCATTGCTCAGATGGTCTGACAGGGGGGGAGCGTGACTCGTGACGACTGTCTGATTTAAAGCTGACATGGAAATCAGCATTTTAGCAGGCCTTGTTTCTACCTCATGACAACGGAGTTGTGATCTCCTGAATTGACGTCTTCGAAATGCACCAGCTTTCAACTGTGATGACAATTAGCATTTTAAATATGCCCTGTTTCGGTCGTATCGATATAATCATAGTTTTCCGGATGGCATCGATATTTCTACTTTAGTTCACTGTATGCCTGTGATATGTATGCTTTTTCGACGTGATTTTAGGTTTACACTTGTTGAACCGATAAGTTGCATTCCGAGACAAATTAATTGCAAGATATTGGTCCTGATGTATCAATACGTCTTGTTTAATCTTGAACTACCCAGTGAGTGTTGGTGTGTCTGACCTAATCACATGGATAGTGAAGCTTGTGTGACCGAAGCTCAGCTAATCTTGTCAGTTTTTCACCTGCAATCATTATTGCCAGATGGGCACAAAATGACCTCGTCGACGTGCCACTGACATCAATTCATCATCATTGCTGAGCTTCGCAATGAGCCAGCTGAGCCCGCATTTGTGACCGGTGCGCCTCATGGTCCGTTGATGAAGTAGCATGCGCTTTTTCGAGATAAAGAGAGAGATAGGTGGACTTACTTCCCCACGATCAGAAGTATGGCGACGAGTGAGTCTGTGTCGTGTCGTTGTTTCAGTCAAGTGTTGGACGTCCTGGCGGCGGTCCGACAAGAGGATCCCGACATTCTAGCGGAGCAGATCTACAACAACACTTTGCGACTGTTCTTCCCCGGCGAGCTGTCGAGCTCGTAACTGTGATATTCGTTCGTGAATATATGCGCTGAACTTTGATGAAAAATATAGCGCTGATTTTGTTAGCATGGTGTTGCTGAATCACCGATTGGTATGTTGCTGGTGATGTGGGGAATGCGTTCCCTACAATATTTAATGGCGTTGCTGAATCACCGATTGGTTTACCGCTGGTGACGTGGGAAATGCGTTTACTGCAATATTTCCTAGATGTAGCATCAGGCTCATGAGGAAAAAACACTTGTATTTATATCCGCCCTTTCGAAACTGAAGGAGCTTAGCAATGGACAGGTAATGAATGCCTCGTTCCGGTGCGCCTCGTTCCGACGCGCCATTCAGCGTGCGACGAGGCCTCGCCGTTGGCCAATCGGTCCGCGACCTGGTTCCAATCCACGCCAGCATACCCCGGCACCGATTTAAACGTGGCACGCCGTTCGCCGTCGGCCAGCAGGTTCAACTGCCTCCAGACATCAAGAGGCAGCACCTGGGTCTGGCGGTGCTGGCCTCGACTGTTCAGCTGAAGCACGGAGCGGGAGCCGGTGCAAACGGCGTATCTCATTGCCACCAGTTCGGCACGCATGCAGTATCTCTCCACGGTAGTGATCCAGTGCTCCGCCTGTCCTAAACTCGTGGAGCCGTCGCTCCATATGGTGTGAGGTCCGGGTGAGGCGGCGCAGACAGTGCTAGCGCTGCTGCCTCACGCCTCCTATCTGATGGACCGCTTGAGACAGGGGTAGGACCACCATTGCACAAGGGTTGTCCTCTGTTAGTGTCGGCCTAGTGTTCTCTGATGCGATGACGAGCGGCTCTGCAAAGGTGCCGCCAATGCCTCTCTCCCGCAGCATCCACCTACCTACCCGTCGCAGGCAGGGTTTATGTGATGGGGCGCTGTCCTCATCAATCGGATGGTGAAGGCTTTTCCCGCCATGACCACCGAGTCGTGGACTTAGCGCCATTCCTCGTGTGCTATGTGCTTCAGTCTCTGAGTGAAAGTGAATTCCAGGAGTCGGCGAACTAGTTCGCCCGTTGGTAGGCGGGTCAACCGGCTGACGTTCACAGTTGGTGCGAAAAGTGCGACCTGAGCCAGCAGAATTTCGGTTCGGGCGAGCCATGAGGGGCGGGGGCGGTGCACTCGAGCCTTCCCGGAGCCTCGTCTGCTCATCGTTGAAAAAGGGAATGGGCGGGAGGTGCAGCACTCGTGTCTAACCGGAGAGGTGCCTTTCCCTCCAGGAGGACGCCTTTTCTTCTCGGAGGGGCGCCTCTGGCTAACAAATTCGAGGGGTTGTACTCGAGCCTTCCCAAAGGGACGCCTTTCCCGGCCAGAGAAGCGCTCGTGTTCCATGGAGAGGAGCTCCGCTACACATGCACCCAGTGCCTCCTCCTCTTGGGTCTGCCCCTGGGGTGAACATGATGCAGCCGCCGATGAACCTTGGGTTTTTATTTTATTCGGCCTCGACCTTGACTCGGGAGGAAGCGATGCGTGAATGAATTGGATTTAGGAAAGATCGCACCACCTGGTACTTTTTGGAGAAACTGAAATCCCGTGAAAAAAAATAACGTCTTCATATTGTCCAAAATTATCCATCGTAGTCAACAATTTATACCAGGGAGAGTTGAATTAATCAATGACGTCACATAACGAAAAATCGTTGGTTGTCAGTACCTTATTTTATGTTTTGTTTCTTCGACCTTGTGCATTAGAGACCGTGTGTTGTCACGTGTTCGGACCGGGGAATGCCGGTGGTGAGGTAAGGTAAGTAAATACAACTAGACCTACATACCTACCTATTACAATTACGACTAAGGCTGATGATCTTGGGAAGCTACGGGCTCTACGTTCTTATTTTCACATTTTCAGATTGAATGTGAAAAATGACAACTTAACGTTATCATGGTACCAAACCAGGGTAGGTACCTATTATTGTGCTTTAAGGTTGTATCAGGACAAGTTTTTACACACATTTGCCTCCATAAAGTAAACAAATTGGTTAGGTTTGTTTAGGTTAGGTTGATTTATGTTTTTTAAGTTGGGAAATTTAAGATATTTTTAATTAAAAAAGAAATTGTTTTTTCTTCAAAAGCAGCTTGTTAGGTTTGGTTAGGTTGGTTTATGTTTTTAACTTTGAAAATGTCCAGAAAATAAATTTTACATGTTTTTTAATTCCATTTTTTAAAATGTTTTCTCCAACGCTGGCTGTAACGATCGTTTGATGGGTTCATGCTACCGACCGTAACGACAGCATGCAGTCTGTACCAGTGTACGTAGCGAGTGTATGTATAAACAGGCTACCTACCAGGGTGGGAATTAAGGCACTTCTTAAGAGATGTATCTCTGAAAACATTTTTGCACTCTGGGTTCATACTGGATAGGATGGGCTTCACATGTACTCCAACACAAATGTGGGAACAAAGATATCAATAAAAACAAACACAGAACGACACCCAAAAAAAACGCTGGTTATTCCACTTATGGTCATCACTCAAACTAATCACTTTTTGTAGCAGTCAGCAGCCAGACCACAGCTTCACACACTCCATCAATCTCAACCACCGGAATTGCCGACAACAACGTGCCAACAGCAACTTGCAAAATGATGTGCATGCTCACTGAGAACACTGTTCTCCAGCTCTGGAGCCATGTCTCAGAATACCTGTGTTCCTGCCACCCTATAGTGGGAAACTTTGAGAGTCTTAAGAGGCGTCTCCAGAGTCCCGGAGGCCACCAATCAGACTTGGCTGTGTTAGCGTTTTCTGTTCTGAAGTCTGTGTCAACCAATCAATGCAAGGTATTTTGTATATGACGTCATAACCATTAGCAACTTTGAACACATGGTTAACAGTGTCCACACAAGTTAACAGTAAACACAAGACCTTGACTGATCCTTTGCTTTGATCACATCCAACTGGCATGTGCGGTAGCGGAGTTGTGTTCGTATTACGTGGGAAATTGCCTGTTTAGGTAGGTATGTGCTCTGAGCTGAGGGTGAAGTGTGAAGTATTTTTGTTTGTTTTTCATATGGCTAGCCTTGTACTGAGACCAACAGTGAAAGCAAAATGCATTTCTCCTGTGAGTTATAAGAAACGAAACAGTGCTGATTGTTACGGGTCACTGCCGGGCAGTGCCATCCATTATTCACTTCTTTGTTCATATGTTTTGGCATTTGATTTGACCAAAAATGAGATTGATATTACTTATGCATATTATGTAGGCACTGATTTAGGTTTTTCTGGTCGGTTACTAGTAAACAGATTCCATGCATAAAAAAATAATGTCCATGAAAATGTACTCTGGAAGAAATCGGTATGCCCTCCGACACCGAACCTGGAAAGTAAGTTTCCCACTCTGGTGGAGGCCAATAGTGACCTCATTTTACCCTGAAGATATTGACCTGGGGTCATAAAGACATAAAAGATCAGTGCAACTATGAGCCACAAGGGCCCTTCTTGGTTGCACTTTGGACACTGAACCAGTTGCCCACTAAATCTGTTGATCAACCCTCCCTGGAATACAGAAAAGCAAGCCCCCTATTCTTATAATGATTGTCAGTAATCTTTACCTTTTGGCCAACACATACTGCCAAGGTTAGTGATTTGTAAAGAGATGTACAGTGGGGAACAGTGACGTCACAGGAGTCATGGAAGTGACGTCACGACATCAAGTGCCAACAAATTTGCTTCGGAGGATTCTGATTTCCTGGTTAGGTTAGGTTAGGTTAGATTATATTAGATTATATTATGCTATGATACATTTTGTACATTATGCTACATTATCTTCGTCTAGGTTAAGTGGTAATCTTTACCGACACCCGACTCCTGTGACGTCACTTCCATGACTCCTGTGACGTCACTGTTCCCCACTGTACACCTCTTTACAAATCACACCTTGGCAGTATGTGTCGGCCGAAAGGTAAAGATTACCTGATTGTCTGTGCCGTTTTTCAAGATGTTCAGTGTGTTGCTACTGACAATGGTTCCTGGCAGCTGGTTCCAGTGTTCTACCCTGTTGGTGAAGAAAGACTGTCTTAACCTTGTCCTGCTGTGATTAACTTTAATTTTGAATTGATGACCTCTAATTGCATCATTTCTGTTAAATTCAAACATTTCCCTGAGATATCCCTGTTCCTGACCATGAGCAAGTTTCAAAACCTAGAGATCTCCTCTCAGCCTTCTATATCTAAAGTGAATACATATTCAATTTCTTCAATCTTTCCTCATATGCCAGGTTGCCTATACCATTAACCATTTTTGTTGCCCTCTTTTGTACTCTCTCTAAAAGCCAACAATCATTCTCATAACTAGGGGACCAAGCTTGGACACGGTATTCCAAATGTGGCCTCACATATGCACAGTAAAGCTTCCTGATAACCTCCTCACTTTTGTATGACACATTCCTCTGTATTGCCCCAAGCATTCTTAGTGCCTTCTTCCTGGCTTCTTTGGTCTGTTCTGATGCCCCCAATTTTGTGTTAAAAATAACACCTAAGTCCTTCTCCTGCTGAGTCACAGATAGTACTTGGCCACCCATCAAGTATGGAGCCTTCATATGCTGCCTACCTACATGCATGACTTTGCACTTATCAAAATTAAACTTCATTTGCCATTTTTCGGACCACTTCACAAGCTCGTCCAAGTCTTTCTGCAGCAAAACCTGCTCATTGTGCCCTGTTATTGCCCTAAAGATCTTCAAATCATCTGCAAAGTTCAAAACCTTACTGCTTAGGTCATGAAATGTATTCTGCAGTGAGTTCACTACAGCTGTAATTTCTCCAAATTGTGTGCTTCTAGTTTCAGATCTTAGGTGGCCGACCCCCCTAGTAAACATGTGGGAGTCATGTTGACCAGGATCTTCTGCACTTCCTATGGCAGCATTGCTTGCACTCAAAATGTAATGGAATGTGGTGCGTACGGAACCGGGCTATTGAAATAGACAACTTGAACTGGATAGTGGATATGGATGCAATATTTCATGGGGTCACAAACCCTCACTGCGAGGTAGGTGTATGACCACTTTGGTTCAAAGATACCAAAAGTTGAATGCTTGCAGAAGGTGAGAGGTCTTACTGTGGGGCAGCGAGAAGCTATCATGGAACCATCTCAGTAGCTCCAGTTCATCAGAATCCCTTTCAATTGTTTCTGGGACAGGGGTGCTGGGGGCATGTGTCCCCTCAGCTTTTCAGCCAGAGTTGCACATTGAAAGAAGTCTGACATTCAGTGTGCCGAATGCCCCCTCAATTTTTTGTTCAGCCAGAAGCACCCTTCCAGAGAAAAAGTTCCAAGATGACAATTCCAGATGGTTCAATTGGACATTCATTGCATGAGTAGGCTTCAATTAAGTATTCTCCCTCCTTACCTTTATCGACAAATATTACATCATGCAAGTCATATGATAGTGTAAAGTAATCTAAAGTGCAACATTCACCAACGGCCCTGACCAATAACGACTGTGTGATCAGGTTAAGTGTATCGGCACTGAGGTTCAAACCCACCACCATCTGTACTGAAGCGGGCACCCCAACCAACCACTCCAACTGTCGACATGATGCAGGCCAAATATGCTACGTAGAGCATGCCGACTGAGGAGATGTTTACTTCCTCGACAAACTCTGATGAAGTTTGGTACATTCTTTACACACCACCATTCTCCAAAGGGAGGTTATGCTAGGTTGAGTTAGGTTATGTTGCATTTTTTAACATTTATTTTTATGCCATTTTACCTAACCAAAGCCGTCAAAGACTATTTTGCTCACAACCCAAAAAGTAAGCATTTGCACAGAAAATCAGTGGTCCCATCATCTTAGTCACATTAATAAACATTGCATTGGAATGATAAATTCCAAGAATTCATAAAACACCTTAAAGCACAAATTTAACCAAACAAGGGGTAATCCGAACCTTTGAACCCACCTGGTGTCTTGCACCATAATGTGAATTGTTACCAATTTGAGGCCACAAATTCTACCTGCAGGATATTGTGCATGTCAGAAAGAGCACTCAGTGAAGTGCTGTACCTGACCATCCAATGCACCTACTTAAAATGCAGTGTTCTCAAAATATTTCGTAGATTTGGAATGTTGTGCCGATTATGGCAACAAATGAAAATGTATGACATTAATGCAAAGGCACCAGGTGTAAGTTGTGCTTGCAAATTCATATTCAACATTTTCCAGTTGATTGCACCTTTAACTAGGGTCCTGACCATTGAAAGAATTAAATATATATTAGGCCTGGATAGAGCTTGTTGCATTGTCATCAACTCAATTATGCTCCATCCCAATCAGCTTCCATTAGCAGTCCATCAGTCAAGACTCAAGTGGTGCACCAAAGCCAAGTTTACATCACTCCCATGTCAATTTTATATCTGTCTGATATCTGCCTCAAACAGAAGGAACATAGTAGATAATTATCGGCATTACATCCTGAAGGATGTAAATTGGGTAAAGTTGTGATTTAAGGTAATTTCAGAATTATTGGCATTTTTTAAATACCATGTTTATGTACATGATTCTGAAGATGCAACCACTTGTTAATGCTGCTCTTCCTTGTTTTTCAATTTGAACAATGACATCATAGGCATATCTGTATGATGTGAAATGTCATAGGCATGGCACAGAGACATTATTTGGCTAAAGCTACAAGCAGTTCAGATACCTTAATGAGATGGTCCCAGCTGTGGGTTGTTGGCCAAGTCACTGTTGTTTCCATGACCATCCACTGACATACATGTGTCAGTGCAGGTCAGCAACTCTTCAGTCACTACAAAATCTCCTCCATTCAACACTGGAGTGGGATCTGATTCTCAGGTTGCAGCATGCTGACATGTGATCCCAATCTTTTTCCAATCACAAGTTGAAGAAACCAAAACTTGCCACAGTTCCAGGTGGGTTCTATCAAGCAATCTTCCCTTGTAGCCACCGTGGGCGCCAAATGACCATGTAGTCGGCACGCCCTTAAGCCCAAATAATCAATCAATCAACCTTGTAGCCACTTGTTACAAACCCACACTGCTTCTCCCTTCTCTTGGCAACATGAAACCTTTCAGAACACTTCCACACATGTCTGCCTTCCTGAAGCTAGCAGGGCATTCACACAATTAGGGATATCACTTTGATCAGGAGAACACTAGCATCTAAAAAGTACAAACAAACTTGATTGTTTAGGTAAATAAGCTGAATGATATCATATGGAACTGGGTCACAACATGCTTACACTGATGAATTTACTTGCAAGTCACACTGACAACATTTCTGCTTCAGCTGTGTTCTGCTGTAACATTCCTGCTTCTAGAGAATTTCAGGAAGTACAATGAGAAATAATGGTTAAATAGGAAAACCTAACCTAGTCAAGCTTAATGTGATCTAACCTGATGTAAACTAATATATTCTAACTTAATAAATCATAAATGGGAAAGGCAATATGGAGGTCAGGATGTCATCCATACATTGTGTCCAGACCGGCTCAGCAATGATAAATTATTCGTCAAATAGGGTGGAATATACCACTTTCTGGGCTCTGAATTGACATCCCTTGCAATGGAGTATCGACATCCCACTTCATGATTTGTTATGAAGTCTTCATATATAATTTCCAACAGCATCTTGTTGACAAGTATCATGATGATGCTCATCATTGCAGATTGTGATGCACACACATATCTTAGCACAATTCCAGGTACAAGGATTACCTATGATGTGGTCTGTTAAACAATATCAGTTGATAAGGATAAATATTTTGCATTGCTGTCACTAAAATGGTTACCTCTAAATTAGGTATCTCAAAACAAACAAAAAATGTGCACATATGAGTATGCTGCTAGATTGGAATTGTGTTTAAAGAACTTATAATTTATGTTAAATGACATGGTTTCCATGACGAATTCGATATCCTACTGTACTCGTTACGACATCTCACACCTAACGAAAAGCCATTATTTTAACACTGCAGCTCAGCCACATTGAGGCTGAGCCACATTGAGGTCCCTCCCATGTTTGTGTCAAATAATAAATGTGCTCAATGTATATGGCAAAAAGGTGGAAGCAAAGCATTTTTGACATGAAAAAGTGTTGAATCAGCTGCATGGTGTGTTCAATTTTCCCTTCATCATGTCTGAGAAATGCCAGGCCAAGGACAGATAAATTGTGGCATAGAGAACAGCAGTGCAGCATGGATGACTAAGTATTGGAATGTTCACTATCATCAATCAAATGATAAGCATGAGCAGGGAAAACAAGAGGTTGCATCTTGTGAATCATATTCATAAACATGGTATTCAAAAAGAAAAGGTTAAACAAATTATCAAAACACATTTGAGCACAAATTTACTGGAAATTTACTGGAGCACAAATTTAATGAGTTCCTGGTGCAGCTGTTGCAATGAGGAAAATTTTTCGTTAGGTGAGATGTCGTAACGAGTACAGTAGGATATCGAATTCGTCATGGAAACCATGTCATTTAACATAAATTATAAGTTCTTTAAACACAATCCAATCTAGCAGCATACTCATATGTGCACATTTTTTGTTTGTTTTGAGACTCAATGCCAAGTGAAGAATCACATGCAATCAATCCAGCTATGGGGCTAAGGCCTTGGAGACATGTTTCTTGTGCAAAAGTCAAAACAGTTTCTACTTTTGGACAGACATCAGGCAGAAATGAATTGTCACTCTGTCAAAGTTGTACACCTCCCCCATTGGAAATCGATAGTCGCAGGCAAGTTTATGGACTTCTGACTGATTTAAACCCTAGAATGGAAGTGGTATGAACAGGGCATTAGCCATTCTTTTCAATTCAAATTAGCTATTCGATGATTTGTTTCAAATGATGAGATTTCATAGCACATATCTGTTTTTCAGGACCTTGAAGCCTTATGCCTATTACTTAATTGTCCATGTTGTCAGTCCATGCCAGTGTTGTTTTCATCATTCATATATACAATTGCATATGCTGCTGTTTTACCATCAACTGTTCCAGTTATCTAGCAACACTAGTTTCATCCCATTGGCTGGGTTAAAATTGAAATCACCAAGCCAATCAGTAGCCTCCCTACTGTTGTCAGCAGGAGTTAATGCCAATGCAACGAGTGCCAATTGACCAGCCCTGTTGTTACCTTAAGTAGCCAGGAGATCCTGACAATCCAGCAAACACTAATTGATGTATTTACTATATAAAGTCATACCATCAGGATAAACTGTCCTGCTCACCTTGCACAATTATTGATATGTTGTTGTACCACTCTAGGACTCTTATGACATGTTGATCTTTATTCATTTAGATGTTGAAACTATATCTGAATAAATTGCTACTTGTGGTTAGCATTTACCATCCCTGGCGTTTTTTGTTTTGTTACATCGGACACCTAGCTGAAAGTGATGTTGACACACTATCATAATTTTGATTTTTGCATTTAATTTTACTTCTCAAGCACCACATATAATTTCATAAATAGACACTTCCAGCAACTATGTACTTATTACCTCATTTGCTTTTAGCTTTATTCGAGCAGGGAACAGAGGTTGAGTGTCTTACTTCAGCTACCGGAAAAAAGCGTGGCATTCCGGTCTCTCCTGGCCAGCCTTGATTTGAGAGGCATGATAATTTTGCCAATGAAGTACCTTTCAATCACAGAATAAGCTTGGGCCATGCCGCTTCATTCTCGAGCAGTCCAATATTTTAATGTGCATGGCTTTGTCCCATCTACTTTTCACCTGCATCATTTTGTTTGCAATAACAAAATTTGAGTAGATGGCAACAAGCAGACATCAAATCTCCTGATGAAGTAAAAACAGTTTGGAAATATGTGGGCAAAGGATTATATTCACAGACTAACATGGATCTGCTGGCATGATTGTGATGGCACAGGTGCCAGGAGTCCAGTATGGTGAAAACAGTAACAGTTAATGCAGTTGTATGTTGTGAAGTTCAACGAAAACGAATTAAAGAAGTCAAAACTCTGTCTCCAGGAGGTCAATGCAACTTGCTGATAAGTGTCATTTGCCACCTAAATATCTTAATTCTGGGACATTCATTGAGCATGTTTTATGTCACAGACCACCTTACTGCAATGCTGTTATTATTGTACTTATTGCACTATGTTGAGAAATGTTCCATTGTTAACCTAGTATGCCAAGAAGTATTTCGGGGACGAGAGGGTAAGACTCGTCTCACAATCGAAAGGTTGTGGGCGAGTCCACCTGTCGCTACTCTTCGCCCGCGACCAATCGGCGGGATTGGCGACGCACATACTCAACGGTCGACGTGTCGCAAAACCAATAACCAACCAACCAACCAAGAAGTATTTCAAAACACTTCCAAATCTGACCAGCTGAAGCTTCCTGCGCCTCGCTCTCCATCTGCCCACTAAGTACCCTGCCGGGTATCATGTATGCAGGCAAATAAGCATGTATTGCAATTATTACTATTTTGTTTTTCAGACTAATTTACTGAGCGATGGCGGAATTCGTACAGAAGCGACTTGAAGAGCTGCTGCCAGAGTTGGAGCAGTTGGAGCGTGTGCAGCTTTTCACCAAGGACGAGGTGCGGTCTGTCATCAAGAAGCGAAAAGAATTCGAATACCGACTGCAACGCAAGCGTAAGTCCGTCGAAGACTACACGCGGTACATCGAGTACGAGCGCAACCTGCTCCAGCTGGTGTGGAAGCGCCGCGAGCGGCTGGGCTACAAGCACAAAAAGGCCGACATCGACCACAAGATAGTGTCTCGCATACAGCAGCTCTACCGAATCGCCTGCATTCGCTTCAGCGACGAGGTGCCGCTGTTCCTGGCGCACGTGGACTTCTGTCGGCAGATGCGACAGCTGGCGGCGGGCAGTCGCGTTTTCACGCGCCTCCTCCGCACACACGGCCACCGACCCGACCTCTGGGAGGCGGCCGCCAAGTACGAGCTGGACGACAACAACAGCCCCGAAACGGGTCGTCAGCTGCTGCTGCGCGCGCTGCGTCTGCACCCGGAGTCGGCGCCGCTGTGGACGGCGCACTTCCGGCTGGAGCTGACCTACGCCGACGCGCTGAGGAAGCGACAGAACCTGCTTGGCGTGAACGCCAGGCAGCCCGAGCTGCAGCAGGACGGCGGCGACGGTGACGACCAGAACGACAGCGAAGTGACGGCGGAGCCGGAGCACGACCCGGTGCTCGAGGGCGCCGTGGCGCGCGCGGTGGCGCTGCAGGCGCTGAAGCGTCTGCCCGAGGCCGACCCCAAAGCCGACGCGTGTCGACTGCTGACCGGCCTCATCGCCGTCTGTCGCCAGTTCGACTTCGCCGGGAACCTGGAGCACCAGCTGCGCCACGCTCTGCGCGAGGAGTTCCCGGCGCGCGCGCTCACCTACGACACGCTGGCGCGCGCCGAGCTACAGGGCGGCCGCACGCCGGCCAAGCTGCGCCACCGACTGCAGCTGTGCTGCGAGGTGTACGAGGAGGGGCTGGCGGAGGCGCCGCCGGCCGAGCTGGTGCCGCTCTACCTCAGCTCGCTGGTGGAGACGGCGCGCGCGGCCGCGCGACACCGCCACCTGGTGCTGCCGCGGCTGGAGCACGCGCTGACTGCGGCCGAGCGCGACGCGCTGGTGCCCGAGCGCTCGTACCTGAGCGTGGCGCAGCTGTACACGGAGCTGGGCATGGCCGACCGCGCGGCGCAGGTGCTGCAGACTGCCACCGGCGTGCACCCCGCCTCGGCCGCTCTCTGGTGGAAGCGTGTTCAGGTGAGCGCCGGACGGTCGGCTGGCTGTCCTACCACTGATCTGCCTAGCCGTATCCTGGCAGCCTGCTGACCAAAAGGCAACCTGAGTAGTTTGTCCTGCTTCATGTTCAACGGACGTGCGTTGGAAGCAAATCTCATCTTTTGGCTATAATTATATGGCTAAAACAAACACTGTATGTGTATGCAACAAATGTATATGCAAATGTAAACTAATACTATCGGTACTTAGTTATAGCTGAAACAAACAAATTCGTATGCAAACATAAATTAAGACACTCGGCACTTAGTGCAACATTGGTATTACGAATACCTTTTATACATTAAATGAATGTATTGTGCATGCAACTGAGTTTGGTTGCATGCGATTTGTCTATCAATTGCCTGGTGAAACTTGTTGGTTTCATGGCGGGAAGATTATGTGTTCGTAATTGGATTCTGTCACTCTTGTGTCGGGGTCGGTCTTTGAATTTAGTTGTTTCCCCCACGTTGCAAGGTTCTTGCGAAATCCGGCAAACAAGAAGACAGCTGTGATGGATTTCCTATTACTTAATTTCCCGTGCTCCTTTTAACTGAAAATCTGAGTTCTGAGGAAGCAGGAATGTGCCAGAAGATTTACGGTAGATGACTGGTTGCCCCTTATAATTTTGAAGTAGTTGTGGAGTTGGTTTGTTCTTTTTCTTTTAGAAGTGGAAATCCTCATCATGTATTTCTGTAGAAATGTTAGATATAATAATACCATTTGGCTACCATCGTTGGAGAATACGCAGTTATATAACGTCGCGTGACTAATCCCGCCGGCCGCCGACCGCGACGGATGCTTCTACCGTGTTATGGGTTACGGCCGATACCTGAGCCATCGGCCGCCGACCGCGACGGATGCTGATATAAATGTTATGGGTTATGTTGGCGATCGGAGCCGTACAGCGACGACTCTGCTTCCGGACTAGATAGGCTAGGTATTCCGCTGTCGACCGCCGCCAGGAAGCGCTTATCGTCGTGTTATGGGTTGTGCCGGTGCCTGAGCCGACTGCCGCTGACCAAACGGCGCCCCTGTATCCGGATTAGATAAGGCCGACTTTCCGGTCTACCCCCCCCCCGTCTGGACCTATGGCGATCGCCGCGGGCGGAGCCACCAGACCGTGAGCGGGTAGTGGTCGGCCATTATATTAGTCGAGAGTCGACGGTCCAGAGAACAGAAGAGATTGAGCTCTCTCGCAGGCCGGACCGCCGTCCGCGGTGCTAACAGTCGCGTCTAAATTGACTGTTAGTACTTGTAAACTTTCGGCTATACGGTTGCCTTGTATTCGTACGTATGCGCGAGCTGTTCGAGTAGTCACGCCCGTTTCGCCTTGCTCAAATAAAGAGCAAATTTGGTGCTGAAATTCGAGACTGAGGTTTTCGCGACGCGTTCGTTCTACGGACTTTTCACTGGCCTAGAGAAACTTTCCTACATTTCGGAGCTCAGCATCACATGAGTTTTCGGTTCTCTACGTCAATGACAAGGATAAAAGCACGACACAGGGATTATAAAATACACATTTACAGGGTTTATACAGCAGGTTGCGGCTTAAGGTGGTTGAAAGAATAACCACCAGGCGCCTCTCACACCAGGTGGCAGACAGTTCCACGCTCTCACTGCTCAGCACACGAAGACCTGGCGAATTCAGTTCACATGCGTGGAATGTGGAGCTGTCCATCAGCAGTCCATCGCCCTTGTGCTGCGCTGGGAGACAGCGCGACAAGCTATGCAATGATGTCGAAAGAGCTCGGGTGCGTTTGTGTCGTTAAAATGTTGTACATGAATTGTAGGGCTTTTTCTTTAATCATGCGGGCCACACTCGGCCATCGCAGGTCAGAGTGTTTCACTAACTCCGTCACGATACCGCAGTCTGGCGACGATGCGAGCACCAAAGTTGTTACATTTTTGCACCATTCTTCGCTGAGTCGCATTGAAAGGCTCTGGTGGCCACCCGAGGTGGACTCAGCAGATGTACTGACGCGTTCACCCGTCTCACCGACAGATTTTGTTGGCCACCCGAGGTGGACTCAGCAAACGTACTGTCGCGTCCTCCCATCTCGCCGACAGGCGCTGGTGGCCACCGAAAGTGGACTCCGCAAATGTACTGTCGCGTCCACCCATCTCACCGACAGACTCTGTTGGCCACCTGAGGTGGACTCAGCAGATGTACTGTCGCGTCCACCCTCAGCGATAGGCTATGGTGGCCACCCGAAGTGGACTCAGCAGATGTACTGATGCGTCCACCCCAACGATAAAATATTGATTTTTCGTTAGGTGTGAGATGTCGAAAGAAGTCCAGTGAGATGTCGAACTTCACCACTGAAACGATATAGTTTCGAATATTGTTTATATCCTTCAAGCTCATTTTTGAGCACATATGCTTATATCTGCATATTTTTGTTTATTTTGGAAAATACCTACTTTAGGGATACTTATGTCATGGATAAGAATGCCATACTATCAGCAACTTGAATTGAACAGCAGACTACATTATAGGTGATCTTTTACCTGAAATTACATTAAGTACGAGATGCTTATATATCACAATCTGCAATGGTGAGCATAAGCATGATGCACACATGACACCGTTAGAAGGGAGGCACGGAGACTTCATAAACCGACATCAAGAAACACGATGTCGATACTTTTGTGGGGTAAGGATGTCTCTTCAATGTTCAGTAGGTAGTATATTCACCCTATTTCACGAATAATTTATCACTGGTCCACCCTCACCGACAGGCTCTGATGGCCTGCGGCGACGAGAGCGGCGTGTGCGCCGCCTTCGAAGCGGCGTCGGTGGCCGTGCCGGACTCGGCCGACGGTGTGGGCGAGCTGTGGCGCGGCGTGCTGGAGTGGGCCGCCACGTGCCGGCCCGACTACGTGGAGCACGTGTTCGCGGCGGCGGCGGCCCGCGGCGCGTCCGTGCTGCGCCCGCTGAAGGCCGCCTACCTGCGCTGGCTGGCGTCGCAGCGCGGCGTCGAGGCGGCGCGGCGCATGTTCGCCGAACACCACCTGCGGCCGCCCGTCGACGCCGAGCTGTTCGCGGCTATGGTGGCGCTGGAAGAGCAGCAGCGGCCCGTCGACGTGGCGCGCCTGCGCGACGTGTACGGCGCGGCGTGCCGGCACGTGGGGGCGGCGCGCGCCGACCTGTGGCTCGACTATGTGAAGTTCGAGCGGGAGCTGGGCCGGCCGGAGCTGGCGTCGGCCGTCTACCGGCAGGCCGTCAAGTCGCTGCAGCCCGAGGCGGCCGATGCGTTTGTGGCGCAGCACGCGCTCATGGTGGCGAATGTGGCTGCGTGACGGGCCGGTGTCCATACCGATGACAATGAAGTTGGGTAATATAAGACTATGTTTTTGTGATCGTTCCTGGATTGTCGTTGAAGGGCAGTTGTATTGACGCGCCCACCCACGTTGAAGGGAACCTTCCCATCTGCATGTGGCCCCCTTCGTCGGCCCAGGAGCCCCTCACGTCGGCTCAGGTGCTCTTCAATTGTCGGCGCTGAGGCCCTCTCCGGTCGCCCGGATGCGCCATGGAGCGATAAATTTGCTTTGTGCTTCGTCACGGTCTATGTTAAAATACGTGTTCAGCGCACCCTTTGGGCCCCTGGGAGCATGGCATCATGGCCCCGCTGGATCAGCCACTGGCCCTGGGGCCGCCTCCAAATTCGAGCTTAGAGCGGACAAAGCACCGTGAGGATCTAAAGGCGCACTGGATGCCCAAAATTGTACTGGTTCCCTTCAAAACACACCGGGTCCAGCAAAAAAAAGCGACAGGGCTTTAGAAATATGCGTCCGGCCCCAAAGTAGACACCGGGAAGTCTCACAAACGGACCAGAGGCCCTCAAAAGGCACCGGGGAATTCGAAGCACACCGGGGCCGCAAAGGCGGCATGAGGGTCTAAAAAAACAAGCCCGAGGATCGCAGAGTGGCGCATCGAAGAAGGGGCGAAGGTGACTGACTCCAGCTGAAAGATAGGGGGGGGGGGAAATACTCTTGGACCCGGAAGATCACGCTGGAGCCAGAAATGGCCCCAGGGCCCCAAAAATCACTCCCGGACTGGGAATAAGAAGTTGGGGATTCAAAATGCTAAGCAGGGACCATGAAAAATCGATCCGATCCGGAAAACCACTGCAGCCAGAAACTCGCGCCGGAGGCTCCAAAAGAACGTATAAGGCGTTGAAAAACGTGCTGGCTTCCAAAAATCGAGCAGGGGTCCAAAAATCTTGCCACGCTCAGCACTATTGCGTGAGAGGCTAAAAAATTGACGTTGAGCTCCAAAAATCACGCCCCAAATTATATACGGCGGGGAACCAAAAGTCGCACCGGGGTTGTCGGTGATACCATCGCGGCAAATTATGTTCTTTGGGTAGCATCTGGGTGTAATATGGAGAGTTTCTCTAATAGGTCAGCGGAATGTTCATGGTGTTAAACAAATAAAAATATATGATGGCTGATGGTAGCTGATTAAGGTGAAGTTTACTTGACGCTACTAAGTTACTTGGCATTGCCGCAAGAACAGTTGAACCAAGATACCTTTACTTTGCAAGTTGAACGGTTTTACAAGCTGTTTTTTTTTTTTTACAAAAGGGAAGATGGCAGCTGCTAGAAAGCATTTAACATGGCGCTGCAGCTACTTTTGAAGATAACATCGTATGCTAGTCACGGCGCGTAAATAAAGAGTTGAACACCTACTAGGAACCTACTATTGAACACCTACTAGGGATAGCTTTTTCTTTCTTCACCTATTGTGCTAGTGGATTATTCAGAGTTATTTCCGATCAAATTTCGGCTGTAGATCGGATTTCAACAGATCACATCTGCAGCTCTGTGTAGGTACCGGGGATTTCATGTGGATTACTAATGCAAAACCTGGGTGAATTTGCTTTATGTTAAGAACCTGCTCTCTTATTGGTTACTTAAATTTAATTCATGTGAAGTGCAACATTGCTTATTGGGGCTATGAAATATGCATGGAGGGTACCTAGGTATTCATAGCAATGCATGTCTAATAATAATAAATAATAATATTTATTTTGCACCTCCATTAATGAATGCAGGTAGGTACCTAGGTACCTACCTATTAGTTACAGTACACAGAAAGGAGAGAGACTCTCAGAAACAATTAAGTTTAGTTTGGTTAGGTTCTTTTTAGTTGGCAATTTAAAAAAAAAAGAGTTTTTTTCAAGACAAAATTGGAAATGTTTTTTTTAACTAGGTTAATCTGGTCAGGTTAGATTGGGTTATATTTTGAAGTCCGAAGATTTTGAGTAGAAAATTGGGTAAATTTTTGATAAAAGGTGTTTTTTTTTGTATTTGTGGGAACAAAATTCAGAAAATGATGTTTATGAGCATGACTAAGAAGATGCGGTAATCTTCAAGTATTACTCCTCAAACTTTCTTTATATCAACAATGCATCCGAGTCACGGTCAGCTGACTGCCAGTCAGCTGTTGGTGACGTCACTCGAACATGCAGAGGGGAGGGTGTGCAGATGCTATTTCATGATGGTGAAAACCTAACTTAACCTAACACTAACATAATCTAACCTAACCTAACCTAATCTGACCTGACCTTATAAATATTCCTGGTGATGCCCTTGGATCATTCAGTGCATCCAGCTGAGTGATGTCACCAACAGCTGACTGGCAGTCAGCTGACGATGGCTTGGATACATTGTTGAGATGAAGGAAGTGTGAGGGGTAATACTTGAAGAATACCAAAGATGCGACCACTCATTTTCGGCGCTGATGCTTACTTTTCAATTTGAACGAAGACGTCACATCAGTACGGTTTGATGACGTCATATGTATGGCACGGTTCACATACCTTAATGAGATGGCTGAAGTAGCTTAATCTAATATAATCTAACCTAACCTAACCTAAACTAACTTAACCTAACAGGTAAATTTTTGATAAAATGTTTTTTTTTAATTTTTAAGAACAAAATTCAGAATATAATGTTTATGAACATGACTAAGAAGATGCGACCACTCATTTTTGGTGCTGATGCTTACTTTTCAATTTGAATGATGACTTCACATCTGTACGGTTTGATGACATACGTATGGCACGGTTCACATACCTTAATGAGATGGTTGAAGTAGCTTAATCTAATATAATCTAACCTAACCTAACCTAAACTAACCTAACTAACTGGTAAATCTTAATCTAATAAAAGGTGTAAATTAACACCTTTTATAAAAAAAAATTAATCTAATAAAAGGTGTAAATTAACACCTTTTATCAAAAATTTACTGGTTAGTTTAAGTTAGTTTAGGTTAGGTTAGGTTAGATTATATCAGATTAAGCTACTTCGACCATCTCATTAAGGTATGTGAACCATGCCATACGTATGACATCATCAAACCGTATCGATGTGACGTCATCGTTCAAATTGAAAAGTAAGCATCAGTGCCGAAAATGAGTGGTCGCATCTTCTTAGTCATGTTCATAAACATCATATTCTGAATTTTTCCAAAAATTCAAAAAAACACCTTTTTAAAAAAAAAATACCAAAATTGTGCTACATTTGGTATTTTCTTCAGATGGAAGTTCTGTGGTAAATTTGTCTTAAAAGGTGTTTTGGAATTTCTGGATTTTGTTCGTGGAATACAATGTTTATGAACGTGATCCAGAAGATGCGACCACTCGTTTTCTCTGTAAATGCTTACTTTTCAATTTGAACAATGATGTCATAGTCACCTTGGTATGGTGTGATGACTATCTTTATAATCTTTATCTAACCACAGATTGATGAAGCACAAAACTTGCCACGGTTCCAGGCAGGTTCCATCGAGCAATGTTCCTTTATAGTCGCTTGTTACGAACCCACACCTCTTCTCCTTTCTTCTGGCGACATGAAATGTCTCTGTATACTCCCACTGATGTCTACTCTGCTGCAACCTGCAGGCCTTGGCACATTTAGGACAGATAACTCTGGCCGGAAGAACTCTGTGGCATCTAAAAAAGTATAAACTCGCTTGGTTGTCCTGATCAGAAAGTTTAATTATGTCATATGAGACTGGATCACAAGCCTCACACACTGGAACCTTGTTTGCACTGGAGAACAGACCTGGAAGTGATATTGACAAGAGTCTGCTTCTGCTGCATCCTGTCTTGCCTCAAGACCTCCAACAAGTACTATGATAATTAATAATTAAATAGGAAAGCCTAACCTAATCTAACCTAACCTAGCATAATGCAATCTACTCTTATCTAAACTAATATAAACTCATATATTATAATTTAAAAACACAAGCATAATGTTTATTGTGACATCATCTGTACGTCACGGCCACAAGCTGAGCGGTCTGCCTAGTTTCTTTTGGCATTCTTGTGGAATAATAATGGTTCTCACCTGGTTCTCACCTGGTTGGCTCCCCATATACTCGAGCATCACTCACCCAGAGATGTGTTCCGTGCCCGATGAGGGGAGCCCGCATCTGCAGGTATGCCAGTCCCCTAGATTAAGGAAAATATTGTTATCAGATAGTCAGGGCAAGACACAGGAACTGGAAAGTGTACCTTAAGCAGAATTTGTATGCTTAGAGTAGCCACTACATTCTGCTAATATTTTGCTGTCAGTCAAGATTTCTGAAAAAGAAAATATAGAGATTAAATACAGAGATTGAATACAGAGATTGAGTATAGAGATTGAATACAGAGATTGAATGTAGATATATAGAGATCTCTATATTCTGAATATAGAGAAGTTAAGCTACTCGTCATGTTTGATTAGTATATTATCATGGTTAATCTATTCAATATATTCATGCAACAATGTGCAGAGATTTGAGTGCAATGCAGCTTTAAATGCACACAGGTCCGTTAAGGTTACTACATCATCAGGCAATGAGTTCCAAGTGGCACAACATCTGAGGCTAAAAAATATCTTCCTACATTCTACTGATGCATGCCTGTGAGCCAATTTCAGTGAGTGCCATGTGTGTTCACCAATGGTGCCAGCACAAACATGTCAGGGATCTTAATGGCAGATTGACCATGAAAAATCTTCCAACATTTGATAATATCTGCTCGAATCAATCTACCTTTCACCGAGTACAGACCTAGTTTCCGTAATCTGGCACCATAATCCAGACCTTCCATCCCCTCTATGTTTCGTGTCCACCTTCTCTGTACTGATTCTAGTCGCCTCAAATCACCTATGTAACCTGTATTCCACACACATGATACAAACTCCAAAAGAGGCCTGACATGAGTAATGTATAGGGTTTTCATAAATTCAGGAGAACGACATAAAGTAGAACTTAGTAGGTTGCTGGCCAGACTTCCAGCTTTCTGTACTATACCAGCAATGTGTCGATGGAAACTCAAGTTTTTATCTACTGTGATACCTAGGTCAGTATGCATCTCAACAAAGCTTACCTGAAATCCATCTAGGTAATAATGTGCATAAGGGCCAAGATTTTTCCAGTCATATGACCCACGGTGTGCTTTGAGAACTGCACATTTTTTGGAGTTCATTGCTAGTCCCCATGACTTGGCAGCACTAACCAGTGTATCAATGTCCTTTTGACCCTGTGAAATGCCAACCAGCAGGTCTGTGACAGATTTGTACTTCAGTTTCATGTATATTTTTATGCCATCTTCAAAAACCTTGAACTGGGAGTGTATACCATGAGGCACATAATTCACATAAATCAAGAATAACACAGGACCTAGTACAGAGCCCTGAGGTACTCCACTTAGAACATTCTTTGGTTTGCTGGAGGAGCCAGAGACAAGCACTACCATTTCCCTCCCACATAAAATTTTTGATCCAGGTGAGGATTATCTCTGAAATTCCCAGAGCTCTCAGTTTTGTTAGCAGCAGCACATGATTAACAACATCAAATGCCTTTGAAAAATCAAAGAAAATTACATCCACCATATAGCCCTCATCTAGCCATGTAGAGACAGTCATAAAGTCATAAATAAAGTCATAAAGTATTAAGGCTTAATAAGAGCCACAGGGGCCCATCTGGGTTAAGCCTATCTAGAAAAGGTACTAGAATGTACATACTCCCACCCCAATCAATCCCTTATCCCAAGTTCTTAGGAAGCTATATATCCCAGCCCATCTAACACCACTCACTTGCTACCGCCTAACACCCTCAATAATCACAAGCTCCTCCCATCACACCCATCGTGCCACCATAGACAACCTCATCAGCATCACATCCCGAAGGAAGGTGCCGAATCCACTGCTAGGCACATCCCACAGAAATTCATAAAGCGTTCAGACTTAATAAGAGACTCACTTGCTATTGCATAATACACTCAACAATTACAAACTCCTCCCATCATACCTATTGTGCTACCATAGACAATCTCATCAGTATCACATCCCGAAGGAAGGTGCTGAATCCACTGCTAGGTACACCCTATATAAAGTTATAAAGCATTTAGACTTAATAAGAGACTCACTTGCTATTTCATAACACAGTCAACAATTACAAACTCCTCCCAACTCCCACTCCTCCCTGTCGATCAACCTTCCCTGGAATACAGAAAAACAATCCCCCTATTCTTATAATGATTGTCTATGCCGTTTTTAAAGATGTTCAGTGTGTTGCTACTGACAATGGTTCCTGGCAGCTGGTTCCAGTGTTCTACTACCCTGTTGGTGAAGAAAGACTGTCTTAACCTTGTCCTGCTGTGATTAACTTTAATTTTGAATTGATGACCTCTAATTGCATCATTTCTGTTAAATTCAAACATTTCCCTGAGATATCCCTGTTCCTGACCATGAACAAATTTAAAAACCTCGATGAGATCTCCTCTCAGCCTTCTATATCTAAGTGAAAACATGTTCAATTTCTTCAGTCTTTCCTCATATTCCAGGTTGCCTATACCACTAACCATTTTTGTTGCCCTCTTTTGTACTCTCTCTAAAAGCCAACAATCTTTCCATAACTAGGGGACCAAGCTTGGACACAGTATTCCAAATGTGGCATGACATATGCACAGTAAAGCTTCCTGATGACCTCCTCACTTTTGTATGACACATTCCTCTGTATTGCCCCAAGCATTCTTAGTGCCTTCTTCCTGGCTTCTTTGGTCTGTTCTGATGCCCCCAATTTTGTGTTCAAAATAACACCTAAGTCCTTCTCCTGCTGAGTCACAGATAGTACTTGGCCACCCATCAAGTATGGAGCCTTCATATGCTGCCTACCTACATGCATGACTTTGCACTTATCAAAATTAGACTTCATTTGCCATTTTTCGGACCACTTCACTAGCTCGTCTAAGTCTTTCTGCAGCAAAACCTGCTCATTTTGCCCTGTTATTGCCCTAAAGATCTTCAAATCATCCGCAAATTTCAAAACCTTACTGCTTAGGCCACATTCAATGCTATTCACATATATAATGAACAATAGTGGCCCCAGTACCGACCCCTGGGGGACTCCACTAAGAACATTTTGCCATGATGACTTTGTACCATTTAGCATCACTCTCTGCTGTCTATCTGAAAGCCACAACTCTATCCATTTTAGGATGCTACCTGCAATACCATGGACCTGAAGCTGCATCATTAACCGTTTATGGGGTACCTTGTCAAAGGCCTTACTAAAGTCAAGATATGCTACATCAACCTGATTTCCCTGATCAAATTGTTCTGTAGCAAAATTCAAAAAGTCCAAGAGATTTGTGAGGCACGATCGCCCTTTTCTAAACCCATGTTGAGTATCTTGAATCAATTTGCTTCCTTCCAGAAAACTAACTATTCTATCCTTGATAATTGATTCGAGTACCTTGCAGACTAGGGATGTTAGGCTTACTGGCCTATAGTTTTCAACTTTCCCTCTTTCTCCTTTCTTGAAAATAGGAACTACATTTGCCCTTTTCCAATCTGTTGGAATTTCATTTTGCGAAACTGATCTACAAAATATTATGCTAAGTGGAATTGCCACTTCCTTTTCAGCTTCCCGCAATACCCTAGCATAAATTCCATCAGGTCCTGCTGCCTTGTTTGTCTTTATTTTTCTGATATAATTGAAAACAATATCACTATCAATGAAATGAACATCGTGTATCTGATCACCTGTCACTGAACTGTGGTTCACGGTTGGCAGATTAGTCACATCCTCCACTGTAAACACTGATTTAAACTGCTTGCTCAGCTCCTCAACCATCTCACTATCCTCACTCAATATAGTCCCATTTACATCCAGTGGACCAATTGTGCTTGAAACTTTACTTAGCTTGTAGAAACTAAAGAACTTTTTACTGTCCCCATTACAGTTCCTAGCCAAATCCAATTCTTTTGCTCGCTTTGCTGCTCTGATTTTCTGCTTCACAGCGTCTCTAGATTTTTTATACGACCTTAGATTTACGATATTTGAAGCCTCCTTAAATACTCTAAATGCACCTTTCTTAGCCTTAATTGCTTTCATCACATCTGGTGTAAGCCATGCTGGCTTTCCTACCCTTCTTTTGCGCCTTTGCTTTTGGGGGACATGTCTAATCTGAATTTCCCTCAAGTAGGATTTGAACTTTTCCCACATTTCACAGGCATTTAAATCAAAGAATTCTTCTTCCCATTTTATGGCACTTAAAGCCTCTCTCATGCAGGCAAAGTCTGCCCTGTTAAAATTTGGAATCTTTGCCAAATTATCCTTGATTGTCCCTGATACCTGTGCTTTGAATCTCACTATGTTATGGTCACTTCTTCCCAGAGTTTCTCCTACAGTCAAGTCTTGAACTAAATCACTTAAATCTGAGAAGACAAGGTCCAAGAATGAGCCCTGCCTGGTTGGTTCCATTACAAACTGGTGTAAGAACAAGTCCTCTTCAAGGCATTTCCTTCAAGGCATTTCATATGTTAGCAGTAGTTGATCCTCTACAGAACGTCCACGACGGAAGCCAAATTGTCCTTCGTCCAGCAAATGATGGACCTCCAAATATTCTGTAAGCTTTTCAACAATTACACGTTCCAGAATTTTACATGGTACGGAAGTAAGACTCACCGGGCGATAATTTAGTGGAGCATGCCTTGAACCCTTTTTAAAAATGGGAATAACTTGTGAAGTTTTCCAACTATCAGGAAGACTTCCAGTAGAAAGAGATGAGTTACAAATTATGAAAAATGGTTTCACCAGCTCCTCACAGCAAGATACAATTAACTGAGGGTGGACCCCATCAGAGCCCATGCTGGAGGATCCATCAATCTGACTCGAAATTCTGAGCACCTCAGCTTCAGTAATTTCGATACTCTGCAGCACTGTTTCAGTAGATTGGTGTGGGGCTGGGTTTTCTAGCCTACCCTTACAGTATGCCGAGGAAAATGCCCCTGCAAATATATCAGCCATTTCCTGGCAGTCACTTGTTAGCCGATCAGTTGGTTTCCCTCTCAATGGCCCCAGGGATGTTCTGCCGATTTTTTGGTGTCGAATGTAAGAATGAAATTCCTTGGAAGATGGTTTGCGAATTAATGACAATTCATACTTGACCTGGGAATGAATACTAAAATTTCTATACTGTCTGTTTAAATCTTGGAATGATCTCAGTGAAACATCTGCCTGTGAAGACTGTCTCCCAAATTGGTTTCTGTCCTGTTTGTACTTTATCCAAGCATCCTTTCTCCTGCTTAAAAGACTTTGAGGAGGTCTGGTTGGCCATGGAGGATGCGCCTTTGGCACAACTCTCGGTATATATTAATTTGTAAGGGCTGCTATTATTTCTAGGAACCTTTTGTACATAACACTAGTGTCTAAATACTGAAACTCAAGGTTCCAGTCATATTCGGACAGACGTTCTTTAATAGCTAAGTAGTTCCCCCTGTGCCAACACCTTTTCAGTGATGTGTTGCTAGATATGGCTGGTTTACTTGCCTGAAAATAATAGTCAATTAGAACAGGACAGTGCTGGCATTTGGGAAAGGGGGGCAAGATCTCTACCAGTCCAACCCTGTCTATTTCAGATGTTAAAATTAGGTCCAGCGTGTTTCCAGAATTTACAAAGGTAGGCTGGTTAATCCATTGAGTTAGGCCAAGCATATGAAAACAGTCAACAAAAGATCTATCTGTGTGGGTAGTACCCACTGTGTCAGCAACACCATCTGGCCAGTGCACTGATGATAAATTAAAATCTCCTAGAATAATTATCTCTACCATCACAAAAATCAGCCAAAAAAGTTACAAGTGCCTGGTTCTGGCAATCAGAGTTTGAGGGAGGGCGGTAAATGCACACTATGTATAGGCAGAAATCCTTCAGAAAAATAGCATGAACATTGGGAGTGGAGACCCTGGTTGATTCAAACTTAATTCCATGTTTCACATATAAACAAACACCATGCTTAGGAATAGGACCAGTTGTATCAGTTCTCACTATCTCATAACCTGCTATGTCTACAAATGAGCTAGGAACTGTTGGCAACAACCATGTTTCATTTACTGCTAGTATGTCAATTTTTAAATCTGAGAGAAAGGCAGATGTGTACAGAACTTTGTTTTGAATACAATTTAGGTTCACCAAGGATATGCAAAGTCTGGAAAAGCACAAAACTTGCCTGATAGCATGCAAGGGAACCCTACATGTTAGTTTAAAGGTTTTTGCTCCTCCGTGTTTCCATGCCTGCATCTGTAAAACTCTTGACGTTGGGTGTATGTTAGATCCCTATGAATGTAAAGGGACTTTAAATCGTCATGTTTTGCCATTTCTCTAGCCTTTTCCAGAAGCAATTTTCGTTTATCACTATCAGCTATCTTAGCCCTGTAAATATCTTTTTCCTGGCTAATGCAGACAATATCTGTAACGACAACCTCAGTGTTCATGATCCTTTGTGCTGCTGCCTTCACTTTTTGTTGAACTTCCAGCAGGGATCTAGCTCCAGAACCACGGATAATTATAGAGTCCTTTCTTTTCTTCCGCTCCTCCATCTCTCTCAACTCCTCTCTGATTTCTACTCTGAGCTTCTCAGGGCTAGTTTCAGATATACGAGCCTGAGTTGCCATGCCAGACCCCCCTGACATCAAAGGTGTGTCATCTATGTGGCAAAAGGTGGGAATTAAGCATTTTTGACATGCAGAAGTGTTGAATCAACTGTGTGGAGTGGTGAATGTCCCTTTAATCACATCTGAGAAGTGTCAGGTGAGGGATGGATAAATTATGGCACAAAGAACAGCTGTGTGGCATAGATGGCGCATTATGGAAATTATCGCCATGATCAACCAGGAGATAAGCATTTATTGAGAAAATGAGTGGTTGCATCTTCCGAATCACGTTCATTAACATGGTATTCCAGAAAAAATCATACAATTCCCAAAACACTTTTATAACAAGATACAGGTTATGCTAGGTTGTGTTACACTTTAAAAAAAACATTTTTATGGTATATTAACTAACTGCAAGCCCCTTTATTAGTGTTATATTGCTTGCCAACTGAAAAGTAAGCATTTGCAGAGGAAGTGAATGATCACACACATATATTTTGCATTATAAAACAATGATGAATTCATAAAGCACCTTGAATTGTGCAACCAAGTGCAAATTTGCCAATTATTGTCTCCTTTTTAGGGCTGAGAGGTTAAGTGGTGCTGTTTGATAATATTACAAACTTATTGCACTTCTATGTATGTTTCCAAAGTGCACTGGACGGTATAACCTAGGGTTTTCATGTGACAAAGACAAAATAAGGTTGCCTTTTCTCAGAAGAAGAATTGGATGACCCAAATATTTTCCTCCAACTCCAGAACCACAAAATGTAAATCCCACACTGCCTTTGGCCAGTTGAAGTTTGCAATGCATGGCAATCTGGGCTATGCTGATCAGCTGCATTATGCTGATCAGCATGTAATGATTTTAAATGATACATGCAGTCCAGTCTGCAGAATGTGGCAGCTTTTAAAGAGGTCTTGAGCATGCAAGGACTTTCTCAGGTATGCACATTGGCCATCCACATTTGATATCCTGTGAGCTTTTGGGCTTGTGCAGAGCACACACTCTAGGTTCTTTGGGCATGCTTATACCATTTTGCAGAAGTGGTGAAACGCAGTGGTGAAACGCAATGCAGAAGTGGTGGCAATGGTCAATGATGATGCCAGCTTAACCTGTGCCAAAACAAGCCTTATCTGGGGCAGGTCTTGTAATTTATATAAGGATTTATGGAAAGCAGGCTCATTCAGTTGACTGCATTTCCCCAGAGGAACACCACTGATCTTGAAAATTTGAGAGGATGCCCTACTTGGACCTTCCATGCAACATCATGTCAGCCTCCAATAGCCATTAGATAGGTAAATTGTTGTCGGGGACGAGTGGTCTAGGGGTAAGGTGCTCGTCTCACAATCGAAAGGTTGTGGGTTCGAGTCTCACCTGTCGCTACTCTTCGCCCGCGACCAATCGGCGTGAGAGATTGGCGATGCTATATGACTCAACGGTCGACGTGTCGTAAAAACCAATAACCAACCAGATAGGTAAATTGTTACTTCATAATTCCTTAAAACTGTGAGTTGAGCCTCAGTAATAAGATTAAGTTTTTCGTCTTAGGGTCTGAAATATGTTGGGTGACCAATACACATGCAGTTGGGCTACATGAATCGCTTCCCTTGAAGAGTGTAAAGAGTGCCAACACATTTTGCTGTTAGATAGGAAGAGAGCATGATAGTAGAGATAATGATATGTCTGCAGATGTTGACTACTGTGTGCACCTCATCCATAACTGATATGCATGACCCAAACTTAATAGTGCTGTGTTGAACCTTGGAGTATCATGCACATGATGTATATATGCACCTGCTATGTTCATGGTTCACTTTCATATAGATGTGCTTGTAATGGAAATGTGTTGTCTGGTATCAAGTAATTCCCTGAAATGAAGGGATTCCACTTCAATGATGTCATAGTCGATACACCCCTAAACTCCAATAACGAACCAATCAATGATGTCTTGAAAGGCAAACAGTGTTTTCATTGGACACATTTCATTTCAGTTGTCATCACAAGGTTATTTGAGGGTGCATACCTATGAGACCTCTGCAACCTCACATAGTTGGTTTTTGCACTGTTGTGCTGTCTGAATGAACTGTTTCCAATGACACTCATACCAAATACCTTCAATAATGCACATACAACCTTCATTTTGAGGTCAGGTCCGGTCACTGACCCATGTGTTACCTCTGTGACATCTGATGCACTTACATTGGTGACTATCTTGGTCTATGAGAAGAGTGCTTTAAAATAAGACCCATATTGGTCATAGTCTGGTCTGCAATGCACACAAAACCACTATTTTGAGGTCAGGTCCCTGATCCAAATGTTATTCCTCTAGCCTCTGACATTCTTAATAATGATATATTAATAATAAACAGATACAAACTTACAAACTTAATAATAATAATAATGTGAACAGCTTTGAAGCAAAATTAATGTTGGTTATGTTGATAGTCATGCACAATAACGGTGTCTGGAGATTGGGTCAGCCACTGACATTTCATCTCAGTGACCTATCATAGAGTCAGCATTACAAAAAATATAGATGCCAACAGTTAGACAAATTATAGGATAATGTTTGGTGCAGATGGAAGGAAAAATAAAAGTGTGACTGAAAAGGTCATGATGTCAATAAAATGGTATAAGTTAACATAGCAATTGACCTCAGGAAATCACAGCTGTTTTTTATTGCATTGGATAGGCTTTCCTCTTTCAAATGATGTGTATCTTTGGTAGAATAATTGCTACTATTTAAAAGATATAGCATTTTCTATATGCACTTTCTCTGTGACCTCACAACTTCGATGACCTGTAACTTATGGTCCTGAGACCTGGAAAACGAAATATGTCAGAATCGTAATCTGCGCCATCGATAACCACTTGAACCCATTTCAGTCAAAATCAGTGGGAGTGTGGTGAATATACCTGGGTGATTTCTCATGGAATCACCCCATAACATTGAAATGTACAGTAGGTATATGCCAGCAATGGTTTTTGTGCATTTCATGTTGAAGCTAATCGATTTTCTGATGATGGTTTATGATGTTCATGATGTTTTTTTCAGACACTGTCTTTTATCCATTGCGATTTTGTGTAGCCATCATTTTCCACACAATGTGTCCTGTAATATAGGTCATCTGGCCATGAATCTGATTATCAGGCTATGTTCATTAGATACTCCAAATATGGCTAGTGGCATATGCATTCATAATGTGTGAATAATGTTTGTGTTTTTATGGAGAATTCATGTTTTCTCAGCTGCACTTGGAATGGTGCCAGCACCACTCTTCATCCAGGAACGACTGAAAAATCTCACAGACTATGTGAAGCCCATTATTGGTGAGTATATTGGTCTTTCATCTGGTCACAATTCCATGCATAGTTTGTAAAGGGATGCATCTCCAAGAGCATAATTTGTTGCACTCCTATCAACTCCATTAGAAAACAGTAGGAGTTTTATATAAAGGGCATTTTTTCATTGTGTCTAGAGGTAATTGTGTAACATTCCATTCCATGGGAAGCGGTACTATCTGGTACTGTATCATGAGATGTGAGTAGTGGTCACTAGACCACTGTCCCCAATAGTGGTCATGTGCATTACAGCCCAGTGGTTACAAACACATTGCTGCTTTAAAGGTGAAGTACAGGCTGCCTAAATGCACATTTATAAACAAAATGTCGAAATTTATTGGAATGGTATGTGCATTCAGCATTCGATAAGTGGTAAATTTCACCAATTTCCACGGTAAATTTACAACTGCTCCAATGACAACTTTCCTTTGAAATGCTCACGACCCTTGTTAAAAGAGAATGTGTTGGGGCCATTTCCCTGCCCCACACATCACACCATTCCGAACCACCTGGCGATGTCCCACTTTCGTCTCCTCTAACCACTGCCCACGGGCTGCCAAGACAAGGCACCAGCTGTCTGCTGTCTGCTGATGCAATGCCAAGATCTGTGCCTTCAGCAGGTGGCCATTTGGTCCACCTCTTGTTCGTTCGGTGCACCTAATGACGACGTATGCTTGTGCTTAGAATGCTTTAGTGCGTATTTTCTGAAACGCTTTGGTGTGCTGAAAGATGTTTATATATATATATATATATATATGTATATACCTTCCAAATGTGCTTCAACAGTATGTTTTCATGTTGGCATGTTTTATTGAAAACCACAGCATATCTTCCTTTGATAAGCATGTTCGTAGCTCTTCCCGGCTATCGAGTTGCTCGTCTTCGTTCTTCATTTAGTTCGTCAGGTATTCGCCTTACACCTTACATTTATTTTTGATGTTTTGATGTACCATGTGGTCACCACACTCCATATGTTGTGAGTTGATCATGGATGCCGTGGTGGTTCAGTATGTTCAGAAGGAATGATCCCGAACCCTATGTTCAGATGAGTACCCTTGCTGCGCCCTGTGGCGGCTTTGTTGGCGTTGTTCATGGGATAATTACAATCCCATGTAATTCTCCCGGGTTTTGTTGCGTATGGAATCGTCAGATTCAAGAGGAGAGTGGGGGGGGGTGCTGAGAAGGGAAATTATCAGGCCATTGTCTTCTTTACCAAATGACCAAACATTTAAGTAGCAGTGCAACTTTCTCTTGATTTTCAGCAATTTTAGGCACACCCATAGAGAAAACGAAGGGTACTGCACATTGCTGGAACGTTGCTACATACCAGCACATTACAACATAATGGTAAACCATAATGGTAAATGACCAACCAAACTATATATTGTTATAATTTGTTTTTAAAAAACAACTTGTCCGATTTCCAGCAATGTGCTCCAGCAATGTGCACATTGCTGGAAATCGGACAAGTTGTTTTTTAAAAACAAATTATAACAATATATAGTTTGGTTGGCCATTTACAGAAAAGTTTGACCACATTCGCAATTGGCAATTGGTTCCTTCACTGCCACCCAGGAAGATATATGAACACCTTTTCCATGATTGCATTCTGTGACTCCATGATCTTTGTGAAATTCTACCCTCACTTGTCTCTTCAAAAAATATACCTTGAGCCCCTTTGTATGAAAATTACGAACTTGTCCCCGCTTTGTTCTGTTTTGGCAAATGTTCAGGTAAATGTTCTGGGAAGGATCTGTTCCTGGGAAATGTTAAGGGCAACTCTCAAATTATTCAGCGCTCCGTGTATGCAGGCTGTTTCGCGCAGAAAGTTCCCAGTTCTTTAATGAGGTCTATTATTTGCATGAAGGCAGTAGCACTAATTATCGTACACGGTGAAGAAGGTGCCATTATTTGGATAAAGACAGTAGTACTAATTGTTGTGACCAGTAAATAGGATGCAATTACTTGCATGAAGGCAGTAGCACTAATTATTGTACCCGATAAAGAAGGTGATATTACAGGCAACCTGCTATGCTCAGTCTTGCTACATGTGAAGCGTTGTACGTTAATGTTAGCATTATTCGTTGAAAGCGTTCATTCTTTTGTTACGTAGCGTGGAACATGGTAAATGGCTCTTTGGAATCGTTGACTGCCTTTTGGTTGGACAGATTTGGGTTTTCAGAGCTGCAAGAAGTGTACTGCATGCCCAAAGTTGACCATTGGGCCCAGTACTCTAGGACTGTATGCGAAACAAGCGAACAAAAAACTATGTGAATGCTTTGTTAATTCGCTTTTGAAAGACAGGGCGCTGCATGACCGGCGCAGTCGATGCAGCCCTGAAGTTCAATAGCCAACCAACCAGCCACTTCTGAAAGGCAGTTTGTAGCTGGACGTGTTACGCTTCCTCTTAACCTTCGATGTCGAGGACGTTCAACTCTGCGGCGGATGACGCACGTTTCATTGCCTAAGCTACGCCAGCTGTGGTGCCCAGAATGCCAACACCTGTGGATGTTTTAGTTCGCTATCCGAAGTCTGCTGCTACACGTGACCGTGGTGACTAAGTCAGTCGCGCGTGCACCATCAACCACAACCCAAATTGGTACGTCCGCCGGGACAGCGTAATCGCCACACCACAAACCAGCCGGCTGCGGCCGAGAGCGGCCGCTGCCGAGCCACTGCGGCCGCGCCTGCTGCGTGTGTGTCGCTGGCCACCGAGCCGCTGCGGCCGCGCCTGCTGCGTGTGTGTCGCTGGACACCGAGCCACTGCGGCCGCGCCTGCTGCGTGTGTGTCGCCGGCCACCGAGCCGCTGCGGCCGCGCCTGCTGCGTGTGTGTCGCTGGCCACCGAGCCACTGCGGCCGCGCCTGCTGCGTGTGTGTCGCCGGCCACCGAGCCGCTGCGCCGCAGACGTGGCAGGACGGTCGCCGCGGCGCGCTGTCGGCCACCGCCTGCTGCCGTGCGACAGCCGCGTTGGTGCTCAGGACTGGGCTGACGGACGTGGACAGAGTTTGGCAGTGGCGGCGACCGGGCGACACGTGCGCCTCACGGAGGGAATCGGCCGGCGGCCCGGTGACGTACACTGGACAGCAGCCGAGCGGCGACGGCAGCATCTCGTCACGCCTGTGTTGTCGTGCGGTCGTGTCGTGTCGTCGTGCAGCCGTGTCGTGTCGTCAAGCAGTTATGCGGTCTTGCGGTCGTGTTGTCGTGCGGTCGTGCGGTCGTACGGTCTCGCGGTCGTCGTAAACCCTCCTCGTCTCTGCCTCTTCACTATTCCAATCCGTCGATGTGGTGACACCATCATTATCCACCTGTGACGTGTCGTCGTGTCTCCGACCATCTGACCACGTCGTCCGTCCATCCTCAGTCGCATCCATCCTCGTCCGCCGTCTCCGCGTGTGCTGCCGGCTCTCCGGCACGGTCCGCCCTGACGCCGGCTCCCGTCGCCGCCGCTGCGGTCCCGGTGCTCGCCGCCGCACGGCCGGCGCTCAGCCTCCTGACCGGCACCGTGTCGCCGCGACCGCCGCAGTCGACGGGCGCGGCCGCCGGCGTCCTGCTGGCCGAGGCGGCCGCCCACTGCTGTCTGGCGTTCACCGTGCAGCGCCTGCTTCCAGCCGGCTACCTGGACCTGGACTACGCGTGGTGGCAGGTGTGGCTGCTGTGGCCCGCCATCGCGCTGCTCGTCATACCCGTGTCACTGCTGCTGGCGCTCTTCCTGTCCGCCTTCTTCCTCGAGTGCTACAAACACTGGTGGGTGGGCGCCGTGTCGTGTCGTATTATGTTATGCCTCAGCACATGTTACCGGGCGTCTGTTGGGTGGAAGGTCAGGCCAGGGTGGCGAGGTCGTGTCGTGTCGTGCCTCCACACGTGTTGACGTCCGTTAGGTGGGAGGTCAGGTCAGGGTGGCGAGGTCGTGTCGTGTCGTGCCTCCACACGTGTTGACGTCCGTTGGGTGGGAGGTCAGGTCAGGGTGGCGAGGTCGTGTCGTGTCGTGCCTCCACACGTGTTGACGTCCGTTAGGTGGGAGGTCAGGTCAGGGTGGCGAGGTCGTGTCGTGTCGTGCCTCCGCACGTGTTGACGTCCGTTAGGTGGGAGGTCAGGTCAGGGTGGCGAGGTCGTGTCGTGTCGTGCCTCCACACGTGTTGACGTCCGTTAGGTGGGAGGTCAGGTCAGGGTGGCGAGGTCGTGTCGTGTCGTGCCTCCACACGTGTTGACGTCCGTTAGGTGGGAGGTCAGGTCAGGGTGGCGAGGTCGTGTCGTGTCGTGCCTCCACACGTGTTGACGTCCGTTAGGTGGGAGGTCAGGTCAGGGTGGCGAGGTCGTGTCGTGTCGTGCCTCCACACGTGTTGACGTCCGTTAGGTGGGAGGTCAGGTCAGGGTGGCGAGGTCGTGTCGTGTCGTGCCTCCACACGTGTTGACGTCCGTTAGGTGGGAGGTCAGGTCAGGGTGGCGAGGTCGTGTCGTGTCGTGCCTCCACACGTGTTGACGTCCGTTAGGTGGGAGGTCAGGTCAGGGTGGCGAGGTCGTGTCGTGTCGTGCCTCCACACGTGTTGACGTCCGTTAGGTGGGAGGTCAGGTCAGGGTGGCGAGGTCGTGTCGTGTCGTGCCTCCACACGTGTTGACGTCCGTTAGGTGGGAGGTCAGGTCAGGGTGGCGAGGTCGTGTCGTGTCGTGCCTCCACACGTGTTGACGTCCGTTAGGTGGGAGGTCAGGTCAGGGTGGCGAGGTCGTGTCGTGTCGTGCCTCCACACGTGTTGACGTCCGTTAGGTGGGAGGTCAGGTCAGGGTGGCGAGGTCGTGTCGTGTCGTGCCTCCACACGTGTTGACGTCCGTTAGGTGGGAGGTCAGGTCAGGGTGGCGAGGTCGTGTCGTGTCGTGCCTCCACACGTGTTGACGTCCGTTAGGTGGGAGGTCAGGTCAGGGTGGCGAGGTCGTGTCGTGTCGTGCCTCCACACGTGTTGACGTCCGTTAGGTGGGAGGTCAGGTCAGGGTGGCGAGGTCGTGTCGTGTCGTGCCTCCACACGTGTTGACGTCCGTTAGGTGGGAGGTCAGGTCAGGGTGGCGAGGTCGTGTCGTGTCGTGCCTCCACACGTGTTGACGTCCGTTAGGTGGGAGGTCAGGTCAGGGTGGCGAGGTCGTGTCGTGTCGTGTCGTGCCTCCACACGTGTTGACGTCCGTTAGGTGGGAGGTCAGGTCAGGGTGGCGAGGTCGTGTCGTGTCGTGTCGTGCCTCCGCACGTGTTGACGTCCGTTAGGTGGGAGGTCAGGTCAGGGTGGCGAGGTCGTGTCGTGTCGTGCCTCCACACGTGTTGACGTCCGTTAGGTGGGAGGTCAGGTCAGGGTGGCGAGGTCGTGTCGTGTCGTGCCTCCACACGTGTTGACGTCCGTTAGGTGGGAGGTCAGGTCAGGGTGGCGAGGTCGTGTCGTGTCGTGCCTCCACACGTGTTGACGTCCGTTAGGTGGGAGGTCAGGTCAGGGTGGCGAGGTGTGTCGTGTCGTGCCTCCACACGTGTTGACGTCCGTTAGGTGGGAGGTCAGGTCAGGGTGGCGAGGTCGTGTCGTGTCGTGCCTCCACACGTGTTGACGTCCGTTAGGTGGGAGGTCAGGTCAGGGTGGCGAGGTCGTGTCGTGTCGTGCCTCCACACGTGTTGACGTCCGTTAGGTGGGAGGTCAGGTCAGGGTGGCGAGGTCGTGTCGTGTCGTGCCTCCACACGTGTTGACGTCCGTTAGGTGGGAGGTCAGGTCAGGGTGGCGAGGTCGTGTCGTGTCGTGCCTCCACACGTGTTGACGTCCGTTAGGTGGGAGGTCAGGTCAGGGTGGCGAGGTCGTGTCGTGTCGTGCCTCCACACGTGTTGACGTCCGTTAGGTGGGAGGTCAGGTCAGGGTGGCGAGGTCGTGTCGTGTCGTGCCTCCACACGTGTTGACGTCCGTTAGGTGGGAGGTCAGGTCAGGGTGGCGAGGTCGTGTCGTGTCGTGCCTCCACACGTGTTGACGTCCGTTGGGTGGGAGGTCAGGTCAGGGTGGCGAGGTCGTGTCGTGTCGTGCCTCCACACGTGTTGACGTCCGTTAGGTGGGAGGTCAGGTCAGGGTGGCGAGGTGTGTCGTGTCGTGCCTCCACACGTGTTGACGTCCGTTAGGTGGGAGGTCAGGTCAGGGTGGCGAGGTCGTGTCGTGTCGTGCCTCCACACGTGTTGACGTCCGTTAGGTGGGAGGTCAGGTCAGGGTGGCGAGGTCGTGTCGTGTCGTGCCTCCACACGTGTTGACGTCCGTTAGGTGGGAGGTCAGGTCAGGGTGGCGAGGTCGTGTCGTGTCGTGCCTCCACACGTGTTGACGTCCGTTAGGTGGGAGGTCAGGTCAGGGTGGCGAGGTCGTGTCGTGTCGTGCCTCCACACGTGTTGACGTCCGTTAGGTGGGAGGTCAGGTCAGGGTGGCGAGGTCGTGTCGTGTCGTGCCTCCACACGTGTTGACGTCCGTTAGGTGGGAGGTCAGGTCAGGGTGGCGAGGTGTGTCGTGTCGTGCCTCCACACGTGTTGACGTCCGTTAGGTGGGAGGTCAGGTCAGGGTGGCGAGGTCGTGTCGTGTCGTGCCTCCACACGTGTTGACGTCCGTTAGGTGGGAGGTCAGGTCAGGGTGGTGAGGTCGTGTCGTGTCGTGCCTCCACACGTGTTGACGTCCGTTAGGTGGGAGGTCAGGTCAGGGTGGCGAGGTCGTGTCGTGTCGTGTCGTGCCTCCGCACGTGTTGACGTCCGTTAGGTGGGAGGTCAGGTCAGGGTGGCGAGGTGTGTCGTGTCGTGCCTCCACACGTGTTGACGTCCGTTGGGTGGGAGGTCAGGTCAGGGTGGCGAGGGTTGCCTTCGCTGATGCTGCTGTTGTGTGTATTTCTTGAGTTACTTCCTGACTTTTTTGTTGGGTCGTACGTGGTCCTGCTATTAAAATGACTAGCCGTCGTATTGTGACTAGGGCTGCGCCCGGGCGATATGCGACCAGTGCTGACATTGATGTGTCCTAAGGCTCAAATAACTAACTAACTATTGCTTGGTCCTTGTGGTGGTCAGATAGTACCTATGCAGCCCGTTGCGATGGTAGTTGTTTGACGCCACCAGCCATTTAAAGTTAGGAACTGGATATGGCTAAGATAAGAAGGACATGAAATGGTATTGTAAAGAATATGTACTCTGATTTTTTTAGATCATGGCGCTACTATAGGGAGGATGGAACTTCCTAATTGTGTTTGTGACTTACCGTGACTTTGTTCGGGCGCTCATATTCCACGATATAGGCATCATCCCACGTGACGTTATCAAACGGTGACGTTTTGACGTGACGTTTTGATGTGACGTTTTGATGTGACGTTTTGACGTGACGTTTTAACGTGACGTTTTTTCGGGACGTTTTTACGTGATGTTTTGACGTGACGTTTGACGTGACGTTTTGACGTTTTCAGGCACGGCCTACGAGCCGCCTACGAGCTGAGTATATGGGACGGCGCCCGATATACCATCGGAGTGTGCTGGAAGGTGCATGGGAAAATTTGGCATGGTAAGTCCGCTGCGAAGCTTCGCATGTGGGCGTACGTAAGTGCGTTCGGTTACGCGTAGTTGAATTACAGCGCATGAGCTCTACCATCAGGAGCCATGGATGCGATGATAGATATTTTTTCCTTATCAGAGGCAAAGTACCATCCGCTAGAGGAGTGATGCGTTAAAGAAGGTACCAGGCATATTACAGGATATAACCGGCTTGTGTGGCATCCATCAGATAATCAAGAAAGGAAAGTAGGGGAACGCCAGCAAAAAAAGGGGCGTACATATGATAGGGTACATACATATGATACAGTGCATACAGTACATACAGACATACAGGTATTCATACACGGAAGAACATTTGGAGGGTGGCCAGCATCACTGCCCCGGATCAGGCTCCGCTAGCCATCCGCGACCTGAAACGAAGCGGATGTCCGTCGCCCAGAGCGAATCGTAGGCGACCGGACACAACCTTGGATGTGTTGTGTTTTAGTTAAATCTTGGTAAAAACACCCGTAGGAAGAAAATCCAAGCTGCTTGGAAACCCCGATGATAGAGAGGTCTGTGCCCGTGGACATTGTGTCGAAAATGGACTTGATAATGGAAGTTGAGTATACTTGGATACCGCACCGGGATACTTTGTTATGAAATAGTTCCTTGGCATTGTGTTACAGTACTTTCTATAGTTTCTCCCTCTAAAGATTGATTGCAGTTCCTTCTTATTACTTGAGTTACAAGGGTGTCTATTTCTATTACTTTGTGTATATCTACGTCACACTTTTACCAGCTGACGTCAGCTGTCCCGTTTGCTTGTAGTCAGTTTTTTCCATTCCATCGCTACCTTCCCTTTAGCTCTTCTCCCATAGGTTCATGAAGCATATTTACTCTCGTCGCCATCAGAATACAATACTTTTCCCCCCTTGAGAACCTTCAATCCCCGGCGGAATTCCCCGGGCTGATCGTTCCTTCTGCAAACGGCGGCATATTCTGTCACAATCCTCATCTACAGCTTAACGGGAAATTCATGCCTTGAGCTATGCATGTGAACAATTCCTGCTATTCTCCTACGTTGCTGAACATTTTGGGGCTAGAAATGTCCACGTTGGCTCAGCAATTTAACAAAAATAAGGTCTTTCTATGCGTTCCTGGTGAGTTATGCGATTCACGATTACTTCGGAAGGAAAATTAAATAATGGAGCCGGAAGATGTATGTTTTATCGACAATGGATATATATATATATCTGTGTGTGTGTGTGTGCGCGCGTGTGCGTGTGCGTGCGTGCGTGTGCGTGTGCGTGCGTGCGTGTGCGTGTGTGCGTGCGCGCGCGTGCGTGCGCGCGCGTGCGGATGTCGAAAGTTATGCAAAGGTTTTGTCTTGGTATAGGTCGAATGACTGTCGCTGATTCTCCTAGGTATGCAACTTATCTTTAAAACGCATGTTTCCTATGGATGCAACAAGCGATCCCGAATATGCCACTTCGTCTTCGCCACTTGTGGTCACAGTCCAGCATTGATCCCCGTTACGTCAGTTTTAGCAGCTATCCTGTGAGGAGGAAGCACCACACTTCCGACTGTCGCAAGTCACGTGACACTGCTGTGTCGCTCAGGGTACGAGGTGAACGGCATGGAGAACATCCCCGACGGCCCGGCCCTCATCATCTTCTACCACGGCGCCATCCCCATCGACCACTACTACCTGCTGTCCGAGATGCTGACCAGCACCGGGCGGCTCATCAAGACGGTCGGAGATAGATTCGTCTATAAAGTGCCAGGTCAGCGCGTGCTCCCAGCCTGTGCAGGGAAGGAGCGCCACTGAACACTGGTTTCAGCACTCGACTGGAATGGACTGGATGTTGATACTGACGCTGCGACTTGGATGATAATCTGTTGCGCCTTCCTGGTGTAAGAGAGGGTGTGTATGATAGATGGCGTGGTCCAGTCGTGCATTAACACGCGCACCGGGGCAGCTGAATCCGCCTACCCTCCTGTTTGTCGACGGTATCTCATGAACCAGCAGTTATATTGGAATGAAATCTTGTAAGTGTGTTGCAAATTGATACCACATCCTATGCAGTTTTGTGTTGTTGAAATATGTCGGTAAATATAGGAACTGCGGGTGTGCAAAGTCGACCGACCGTCCACCTAGCGTTCAAGGTCACAAAGGTTCCGTCGGCGTGGCATGGCGGCCGTTATTGACCCCATTTCACCTTGAAGCCATTGACCCGAGGTCATCAAATCTATACTCCAGAAAATTCACCACATCCGTAATCTCTCCCTCAAACCATGTGTTTCTAGCTTCAGTAGTTTTCGAGATATTGGGAGGGGTGTGAATCCGCCGCCGCCGCCCTCCCCCCCTCCGTCTCCGGTGCTCGTTATGTGAGAGGACGTCCGGGGCGCATGTTAGCACGCGCACCGAAGGCTGGGGTGTTAACAAGTGTTCAAGGTGCGTTACCCGAGGCCGCTCGGTTCTCTCCGTTGCTAGGGAATCGCATTGGCACATGGACCTTGTGGGGATCCGGTTCTTACAGATCGCCCTGAGCTGCGCCAATGCTCGTCGAAGCGCCACGTGCGACATGATACGCAGCGCTCAATTCTGTCTCATGGCGCAGCATGTCCTAACTGCTCGCGTCTCCTTCAAACGGTCAAACACTTGTCACGGTGTAGCGCTATTGGCGCACATGTGACGTCACCGTTGATGCGTAGATCGACCAGTGTTAAAATAATGGTTTTTCATTAGGTGTCAGATGTCTACTTATTACAGTAGGATGTTGCAATTTGCTATGGAAAGATTTTGCTTAGCATTGTCTAAGGCCTTCAGGATCAATTTTAAGCCACTAGCAAATTCAATAGCAAGTAGTACACTAATAATTGAATGTCTTTGTTCATTTTGGCCGACACCTAACATTGGGATACCTATTTCAACAAAAATGATAATACCATTATATTAATAAATAACATGGCATAGCAAATCACATCATAGATAATCTCTTTACCTATAGTTGTGCCACAAGATGTTTGTATATCACAATCTGTAATGTGGAGCTTGAATATGATACTTATACATGAGATGCTGTTGAAAATGAGCATGGATATTTCATAAACACACATCAAGAGGCACCAGGTGCACGTCTTTGGGACGGATGTCTACTCGGTGTTCAGAAAGTCGTATATTCCACCCTATTCATGAATAATGTATCCCCGAGGTCGATCCACAGCCTCCGCGTGCTGCCGGCAGGCTGGAAGCAGATGATGCACGTGTTCTGCGTGATCCCCGGCGGCCAGGAGAACTGTGTGGCCGCGCTCAGGAAGGGAGACCTGCTCGCCATCTCGCCGGGCGGTGTGAGGGAGGCCTTCTTCGGCCAGGGGTATCGACTCGTCTGGAAGGACAGAGTCGGCTTCGCCAAGGTTGCCATCGAGGCCCAAGTGGTGAGTGACCGATGTGTGGAGTGTAAGCTGATCAGATGTGAATCGTCTGTGCATAGGACCGTGCGATCAATTGTCTATGTAAACTGTGGGGCTTCGGATCTGTGTATGGGACGGCCTGTCAGTAAGCAAGTGATGACGATTCCGATTGATGTGGCGCGTAGTGTGCCATTTTTTGTGTTCGTTGCTTGCCAGTTTAGAATGTGTGTCCAATGAAGGGAATGTTTTCTGTTACTTTCGGGAGCTCGACGCTTGCTATCTAGATGTCTCCGGGTGCTTCTTGGAGGGATGATTACTCCCGCAATTCATTGACGATACATTGGCTTGTTTTGTTGAATACAATTTGATCGTCTTCGTCTTTGATATGTGCCCTGACGGGTGTTGCATGACTAAATTTGACGTGATTCTAATTTTGGTGGTTATGTTCTGTGCCCATATTATCACTTCAATCTATCCACAGGTGTGACCTTGGATATGAATGCCCGTTTATTGAATTATCGTTATAATGTCAGCACACCGTCAATGATATCAATCTGACGAGGTGCACTCTGCCTGCGCGTACTATCGTTCGGTGTATTTGGGCAGCTCTCACGACGGCAATTGAGCAACGAAAACCTTGACCCAAATGCAAACTGCTTGAACCACAACGCACTGCATATGAGTAGGCCATTCAGCTATCTGGTCGGCCCTTAGCTCGTCGCAGCTGACCATCGCGCTGTGTTTCAGCCCATCATCCCGATGTTCACAATGAACGTGCGGGAGTCGTACCGATCGTTCACGCTGGGCCGCCGTTTCTGGACGTGGCTGTACGAGCGCACGCGACTGCCGTTGATACCCATCTACGGAGGCTTCCCGGTCAAGCTGCGCACCTACCTGGGCCGGCCGGTGACCCACCAGGCGGGCACCACTGCCGAGCAGCTGGCGCAGAAGGTACGGCTGTCGCACGTCACGGTAGTTCATCACAGGCGGACATCACTGCCGAGCAGCTGGCGCAGAAGGTACAGCTGTCGCACGCCACGGTAGTTCGTCACAGGCGGACACCACTGCCGAGCAGCTGGCGCAGAAGGTACAGCTGTCGCACGTCACGGTAGTTCATCACAGGCGGACATCACTGCCGAGCAGCTGGCGCAGAAGGTACGGCTGTCGCACGTCACGGTAGTTCATCACAGGCGGACACCACTGCCGAGCAGCTGGCGCAGAAGGTACAGCTGTCGCACGCTACGGTAGTTCATCACAGGCGGACACCACTGCCGAGCAGCTGGCGCAGAAGGTACGGCTGTCGCACGTCACGGTAGTTCATCACAGGCGGACACCACTGCCGAGCAGCTGGCGCAGAAGGTACAGCTGTCGCACGTCACGGTAGTTCATCACAGGCGGACACCACTGCCGAGCAGCTGGCGGAAAAGGTACAGCTGTCGCACGTCACGGTAGTTCATCACAGGCGGACACCACTGCCGAGCAGCTGGCGCAGAAAGGTACAGCTGTCGCACGTCACGGTAGTTCATCACAGGCGGACACCACTGCCGAGCAGCTGGCGCAGAAGGTACAGCTGTCGCACGTCACGGTAGTTCATCACAGGCGGACACCACTGCCGAGCAGCTGGCGCAGAAGGTACAGCTGTCGCACGTCACGGTAGTTCATCACAGGCGGACACCACTGCCGAGCAGCTGGCGCAGAAGGTACAGCTGTCGCACGTCACGGTAGTTCATCACAGGCGGACACCACTGCCGAGCAGCTGGCGCAGAAGGTACAGCTGTCGCACGTCACGGTAGTTCATCACAGGCGGACACCACTGCCGAGCAGCTGGCGCAGAAGGTACAGCTGTCGCACGTCACGGTAGTTCATCACAGGCGGACACCACTGCCGAGCAGCTGGCGCAGAAGGTACAGCTGTCGCACGTCACGGTAGTTCATCACAGGCGGACACCACTGCCGAGCAGCTGGCGCAGAAGGTACAGCTGTCGCACGTCACGGTAGTTCATCACAGGCGGACACCACTGCCGAGCAGCTGGCGCAGAAGGTACAGCTGTCGCACGTCACGGTAGTTCATCACAGGCGGACACCACTGCCGAGCAGCTGGCGCAGAAGGTACAGCTGTCGCACGTCACGGTAGTTCATCACAGGCGGACACCACTGCCGAGCAGCTGGCGCAGAAGGTACGGCTGTCGCACGTCACGGTAGTTCATCACAGGCGGACACCACTGCCGAGCAGCTGGCGCAGAAGGTACGGCTGTCGCACGTCACGGTAGTTCATCACAGGCGGACACCACTGCCGAGCAGCTGGCGCAGAAGTGCGGTACGGCTGTCGCACGTCACGGTAGTTCATCACAGGCGGACACCACTGCCGAGCAGCTGGCGCAGAAGGTACGGCTGTCGCACGTCACGGTAGTTCATCACAGGCGGACACCACTGCCGAGCAGCTGGCGCAGAAGGTACGGCTGTCGCACGTCACGGTAGTTCATCACAGGCGGACACCACTGCCGAGCAGCTGGCGCAGAAGGTACAGCTGTCGCACGTCACGGTAGTTCATCACAGGCGGACACCACTGCCGAGCGGGATGCGGATGCTACCGTCCACATTTCCAGTGTGTTAAACGAGGTACATGTTTTTTTGCCTGCCAGGTGCGTTTTGCTCCTGGGATTGCGTGGGAGGAATTATTCCGAACCCTGTCTCCTTGAGTCGTAGTCATTCGCTGTTCCTGAGTGTTTCGCATCGAACGGCCGCGATGGTCGTATGTCAGCGTGGTCAATTCCAGCAGTTGTAAGGTGCAGGTGTAGGCCATCGAATAATAACTGTGACGCCTTGTTGAGCGGATAGCCAGCGGGACCTGAGAAGCTGCAACCGTTCAGATTCGGAACAGTTTTGACACGGTGTTTCGGTGCATTCAACTCCCTGTGATGTTTTGCAGTCCAGTGAAATATTTGCAATAATTCACGAGTAAAAGTAATGCAGTATGTAACATGGCGCCGTGTGTCCCGTAACAGGCTCAGCAATGCATGCCGTGTTATCCTATCATATCATCACAAAATAATTGACAGCAAAAGGTCAAGCGCAGCGCTCATAGTCTTCACTACAAGTACTGTTGATCAGTCTTACTAAGCAGAAGTGTCAAAACCTAATACAAACTACATGTTAAATGACGTACGAGAAAAGTCAAAATATATAGATAATGATAATGCATTCCTGCGATAATGAAGCTACGTGTCCGTGCCTATTCCGTGATTCTACTGTGCGTCTTTGCAAAGATATAAGCTTCTCCGAAGTGTAATGGTAGGACTAGCCTGGCGTCTCAAGTTAGTCTCAAGTTAGTCTTCAGTTAGTGGAGCGAAGGCCCCCGAGCCCCCACATTCGGTCTCGCTCGCAATCGGGGAGCTTACTTTATACGCCAACTCACGTCGTCGCGGCCATGTTCCTGTTGTGTATGAACATTCGGCACGGGTATGGGAAGGTTGGGTACCCCTCTCTGGCCGCTCTGGCGGCGAATCAGTTGACGGACTATGGATCGATGATACAATGTGAAATATGGGAATAGCTGGACGAAGTGTGATGTACAATCGACCATGCACGCGCACACCAGTTGTACAGCCGCGAAGCACTACAGCCATTATTGGGACATTGCAGGTGGCGGTGGAACTGAATCGGCTGATCGAGACCCACCAGAAGCAGCCGGGCAGCATTCTGCGCGGCATCATGGAGCGTGTGGTGGAATGGCCCAAGTCGCACGCGTCCTAGCGCCCAGCTATCCTTCATAGTGCTTCATCCTCATTAGGACACAGCGACATTTGTCCGGCTGCCGCCGCCTGAGGACCGACCGTCCGGCCACAGTCTTGCGTCATCGCCAGGGAGTGGCGACTGCCCTGAGGGGCAGGGAGGAGAGCACCATCCGGGGTTATTAGCAGGGAGCGGTGATTGCCCTGAGGGACAGGGGGAGAGGTTTGTCCGGCGTAATTTGCAGGGAGCGATGATTGCCCTGAGGGACAGGGAGTGGAGCACCATCCGGGGTCATTAGCAGAGCGCGGAATTTGCCCTGAGGGATGGGGAGGGGAGCACCATCTGGGGTCATTAGCAGGTAGCAGTGATTGCCCTGAGGGACAGGGTGCGGTGATTGTCCTGAGGGACAGGGCGCAGTGATTGCCCTGAGGGACAGGGAGCAGTGATTGTCTTGATGGACAGGGAGGGAGGACCGTCCGGCGTCATTGACAGGGAGTAGTGATTTCCCTGAAGGACAGGGAGGGGAGGTCTGTCGTGCTGCCGTGTCATGCACCGTCTGCGCAGAACAACACTTGCAGCTGAGGTGGCATGAGTGCCTAGGGTGAAGATGATCGGCAACATGTGTGACATCTCATGCTGTGATATCGCAAAGCTTATGAAGGGATGAAGATAATTGGGCGGGCGCTGTATGACCAACGCAGTCGATGCGCCCCTAAGCCCAAATAACCAACCGAAGATAAGTGGGCGGAAGTGAAACTGTCCCTTGGCAAATGGTCTGTTTGCGACGATACTCGGTTCACCCGTAAAACCGAAAGTGCCAGGAATACGGTCATCTTCGTAATATGGTATAATGTGATGTATCGGACTGAATGTTACGGGGAAAGACAAGCGTGTCATCACGGCACAGTTCAAGCTGGTGTTGCATGCATCACGCACAATAGCGAATGGATCCCGACCAATTTTGAGACCAACGCGCGCGTACTAGTAGCACACGAATACGCATAATGTTTGCCAAAGTGTAACCGCTGTGGCTAGGGAGCCCCCCTTTGTCTCAGTTGAGTCATATAGCCTTGGTATATCCCCGACCGTAGTGATAGTTGCATGGTGCGATTGAGACATGTGGGGATAATAATGTTCAGCTGTTCAACAGAGCTCGAGACCCGAGTCGCGGGTAGTATCCCTCCGATGCTACTTCGCCATGTATCCTTTATCGACTGCTTTTCATGCGTGATGGATTGGGTTGTGGCTTTAGGACGCACTCAGCAACTGACGCCATGTGGCGTCGCCTGCCTCTCACCCTGGCAGGAAGGGCGGGCATCGCGGGTAATCGAACCCCGTACCTGTGGCGTGTCAGACGCCCAGCTTAACCACTGAGCCACCGACGCCCTTTATGCGTAATGCAACGCAGTTTATTCCTTCCGATAATTGGTTGACCGGCTGTGCAGCATGCAGTGCTAGTGGTATCCCATGGCATGCAATTTTGCAGCTGGGATTCGTCCGCGTAGCTCGGGAAGCTCGTTACTTAATCGCTGTCAAACGCTTCCGTGCAGGCTGACTTTGCCCATCTTCTTGGTGGCGAACTAGGCGTCAGATGTAACCATGCGGCTGCCTGTGTGCACCAAAGCCCCAATTGGTGTAGCGTGTTGATTACCTTCTCCCATGGACCACTCTATTCGCTCCCTGGCGCGTCGTACATCGGCGCGCGGGAGACTGCAAACTCCGCAATTACATCATCAATGCAGTCAGGTGGTAGAAACATTGCTTCGCATGTGTGCCTTGTTTTTCGGTCGCGTCGGCATGGAACAGGTTGCACCCCCCACCCCTCCCCCCGTTTTCATTTGTCATGCTGTTTTCCATGTAGCGCGCGTCGGATCTCCCACCCTTCCAGCTAAGCTGGCGGTATTTGTATCCCGTTGTAGATGTGCAATGTGTATCGATTGGGCCGGTCGGGTGTCCTCGTACCCGATACGCCGCTCGTGCTATCCGGGGATTGTGGTGGCTGTTTTCATAAGTGTGTTGCGTAGAGATTTGTGTGTATGCCACGGGTGACGCGTATCCACGCGCCGTGCGTCCTATCTGGACCTGTACCTGGAGCGCAGTGGCTCGGTGTTGGCCACCCGCTGTGTTTTAAAGTGGCCGGTGGCCATGGTTACGTGACTCAGTCACACTCCCCAGTCCGGCTGCGTGCGGAAGCCGTGCGACCGCGTGGCGTGGCGTGGCGCGACGCGACGCGGCTCACCCGTTACACTGGCAACATGCGCCGCGCCGGTGCGGAGGACCGTCCTCAGCGGCCACGGCCGGACAGCTCAAATACACCGTACCCAAACACATAGCGCGTCTCGAGCGAAGCGAAGCGAACGTTTGGCTCGCGCAAGTCGGCTGAGACAGCAGGGCTGGAACAGCTGGTCGTTCGAATTTGTCCGCATCGGAGAATTATGCGCTGGAAGGGAAACACTCATTGTTCCGCTCTACGTAACAATTTGGTATCTGTGTGGTGGTGTGTGGTCCATGACGCGTGAAAGCTTAACCTCAGCGTGATCCCACCAGAGGTATCTGTGTGACAATGCGTGGTCCGTGACCACTTCCCAACAGCGTGTTCCCGCCAGAGGTATCTGTGTGACATTGCGTGGTCCGTGACCACTTCCTATCAGTGTGATCCCACCAGAGGTATCTGTGTGACAGTGCGTTGTCCGTGACCACTTACCATCAGCGTGATCCCATCAGAGGTATCTGTGTGACAGTGCGTTGTCCGTGACCACTTACCAACAGCGTGTTCCCGCCAGAGGTATCTGTGTGGTGGTGGTGGATTTGTGCTTTAGGGCGCGTCGACTGCATTGGTCATTTTGCGCCCATAAGGTATCTGTGTGACAGTGCATGGTCCGTGACCACTTCCCAGCAGCGTGATCCCACGAGAGGTATCTGTGTGACAGTGCGTTGTCCGTGACCACTTACCAACAGCGTGTTCCCGGCAGTTATCTGTGCGACAGTGCATGGTCCGTGACCACTTTCCACCAGTGTGATCCCACCAGAGGTATATTACGTGGTCTGTGACCACTTCCCATCAGTGTGATCCCACCAGAGATATCTGTGTGACAGTGCGTGGTTTGTGATCACTTCCCAGCAGTGTGATCCGATCCGCGGTACTGTTTTGGATGCTTGCTTGGACCATGTCTCGCTCGTTGTCTTCCGGATTGTATGCAGGACCGCATGGAATCCCTATGTTATGGCAGTGATAAATTATTCGTCAAACAGGGTGGAATATATCACTTTCTGAGCACTGAATCGACATCCCTCCGAACGGGGTATCGACACCCTGCTTCATGATGAGTTGTGATGAAGTCTTCATACCTAATTTCCAACAGTATCTTGTTGATAAGCATCATGCTGATACTGATAATTGCAGATTGTGATGCACAAACATATCTTACCACAATTACAGGTAGAGGATTACCTATGATGTGGTCTGTTCTACAATATCAGTAGATAATGATGGGTATTTCGCATTGCTAGCGCTAAAATAGTTACCCTTGAATTAGGTATCTCAGAACAAAGGAAAAAGGTGCATGTATGAATATGCCGTTCGATCAGAATTGTGTTCGAAGAACTTGTGATTTGCTAAATGACATTGTTTCCATGGCAAATTTCGACATCATGCTGTACTCTTTTTGATATCTCACCTAATGAAAAACCACTATTTTAAAACTGTTATGGAACCTAGCAGAAGTGTGGACCTGAACGGATATCCGCTACGACAAATAAAGTTCCTTGAGCCTGAATCAAAGCATTTGACATTCCCACTGTAACTCTTAGAGGAATGTCTGTTGAGCGGCGGGGGAGGGTCGCACAGCATGTGCAAAAATGGTTCAATAATGCAGCGGCATGCAACATCAATCTTCTTTTTCTTGTGGCGGCCGTGAAAACTGCCTTATGGAAGCTCAGTTTTCTTTCTAGCTAGTACACGCATCTACGAATCGATCTCATCAAACGTCGTCCGTGGGCCCTCAGCTACCCTGCGCACGTATTTATTTATGAATGCAGTTGTATTTCTAATTATGCGCTCCCGTACATTTGCCATTATTGCCCGAGGTAAGCGGCAAACTACAACTGGATAAGTGGATATTAACCCTTTCTGGTCAGATATTCACTCGGGGGTTGATGCAACCCCCAACCCCTCTAATCTCCAAACTAAGCGTCGCACGAAAACGAAAAAGGTGTCATCGGAAAGCGCTCGACGAGCATGGCCAGAAACCACCCCCAACACAATTGACGGCACTAGGATTTCACGACTGGCATCATGTTTTTGACTGGGGTGCTCATTTTTGGGGGAGATTTAACAAACACAAATTATTTTGAATCAGAAAAGGAACGCGAAATCGATCATGACCCTAAAATTTTCGTCTACCCCAAAATCCAAATTTTCATTTCTTGAAATTTCAAAATGTTGAGTTTTCAATTCTCTTTCATTTTTCTTATTCTATTGTGTAGAGCGGAAAGCAAGAGGTTGTTTGAAGTTAACTTGCTCTCATAAAAATGCTTATTTTAGCCAGAATCTTCGATTTTATTCCTTATGGACGAATATGCAAAACTAATGCCATCAGATTTAAAAAATCAAAAACTCCTGTGGTGCGTTTTGTTCCATCCCTAAAGATAAGCAAACGCTGAAAGTTTGATTCATATATCTTTATCCGTTAAAGCGTGGCGACTGGTTGAACTTTTCTGGAGATGACCTCACTTGACCTTGACGGACTGACCCTAGATGACCTGACCTCAAAATTTTCAAACAGCATGCCAAATTGATGTGGGAAAAGATATGCCAAATGTTGACGCGCTGCCGCGCACCGTTCTTTCACCACCGGCGGAAAACCTTGGGGGGGGGCGCCTATCACCCCCCCCGAGACAGCGGGTTAAAGCCCGAGGTATGCGGTGATCCACAAATGGATAAGTGGACATTTGCTACTGAAGCCCCAGGTATGCGGTGATCCGCAACTGGATAAGTGCACATTTGCTATTGAAGCCCGAGGTGAGCGGTGATCTACAGCTGGATAAATGGATAAAGCACGCAGCTGCGGGCCTTTACGCATGATGTGCAGTCGCGCAGCTACGGATGCGGGAAAAGGCATGCAGGGCGGGGTAATCGCTCACTCGGCCCTTTGACACCGATTAAACAATAATATTGTTCCATTGACAGCCCACCACCAGCACTTGGTCATTGAATGTAGACTTGTGTACGTCTTGGACAGCCCGGGCTGCGCTCTTGGCAGTGCGTTGGTGGGCGGGGGCGGGTTCCACTGGTGCCCAGCATTTCGGGAACAATCGCAGTCCTCGGCATTCCGCAATTAAAAGCAGTGCGACAATGACGACTTTCAGTGTAGGTGGATTCAGGGGACCTTTTAACGTGACGATCAAATGGCCATGGTCCATATAACCTGCTTAGTACTCTGGCGAGCGAAATGAGAGACGAATATGCAATTATATTTACCTGGATCGTCGAAAAAATTTAAATCTTACGATTATTTGACACAGTCTGGCACAATCTTCTTCAGGCAAGAACAAAATCGTCATCAGTCTCCTGTGTTTTTGTTCTGGTTTTACTGGTTAGTAATTCTACTGTGAATCAATCAGTGTTAACACAGAACAAAACCAGGCCCGAGGTGATGGGCGGTGTTGGTTTGGTGTTTTAAAGGTGTGCCAACTGCCCGGCCATTCCGCGCCCATTCTGAAGTGACTGGTAATGCTGAACACCATTCTTGATATCACATATGGATCATTTGCTGTGGGTTTAAAGTCGATATCACCAGACACAGACGTTACACGAGACGATTCTCGATGTTCACGTTCTGTCATGATGTACTTGGAGAGTAGCGTCTCCAATAGCTACTGGCTCTTTTTTAATGACACATGACCAGTAATCCAATTGTCTACGGCCGACAATGAACCGACGTTTAGTATTCATATTTTCACTGCAATCCGGTAACGAAGAATGGGGGCAAACGAGCCAAGTAGTCGCGCCCTAAAGCACCAATCAACGATCATCACAGGGAGCGAAGAGATGCCGTGAACCCTCTTCCTTCTATATCCGCTGTATGTTGTTAATTATACATGCAGAACGAACAACGTACGGCAGTGGTCACAAACCCGCCCGTAGAGTTCACACGAAATTGAGATCGGATGGTTGTATTTGCTATGCCGTTCGCGAAGTGTAATGCCACGATCGCTACAACGAGCATACGTCACTTATTTCACGAAAATCGCCCGCAACATTTCCTGAAAACACGACTGACGTTAAAATATGCAAACTGGGCGCAATGTACGATCGTGTAAAAGATGGCGTGGTCTCATCGCAGAGCGGACGGCGCCCGGCCTCCGCGAACCGCGGCGGTCTCGGTCTCCCCTGCCCGACCTGTTACAAATGGGTGTGAGGCGCGCGTACAAACGTTGTACTCTGTTTGTACAGTGATTCCGCCGGCTCCAACGCCGACCGTCAGGTAATGCGAGTCGCCGCGCGCCGCGGCCCCACACCGTGCCGCGCCGCCGGGTGCGACTGCACGGAGAGGTGGCTCGCGGCAGCCTCTGCCGCCAGCGGCCATCGGAACGAGCTGGACATGTAACATAGACAATCTCGGATGCCTACCAGAACCGCGCCAGACCTCAGGCACACGCCAGGCACCCACCGTACGCTGGCGCATTGCAGCGGTTTTGCACATACCTGGAACACGCACGGACGTGTAAACACGCAACCAATCATGGATGGGTCCCGCAGGACCAAACGCGTCGATGCGCTTTCAGCTCAAAACTGCACTGACCAATCCTGTGCGCGTGCTGGATCCATACAGAATGCAGGCGTGCTGAGGTTCAAGCCATCAGGGACACCTTTCAATACGCACTGGTGCGTATTGGGTGCATGCTGTTGAATACCGGGTCCGTACCGAACATAAACCTGAACCCATGTCATGTCATGTCAAATACATACAAACACGCGCAGATCACATGCCAGACCGACACCGGTCTGCTAAGACACACCCCGGCCGCATATTGGGCCGATTTCCCGGCCGGCTGCGACGCTTCAGTCGTCCGACTCGGCGCCGTAGATGGCCTGATTGCGGCGTTTGAACTTCTTGGGCCCCGGCGTGACGCCGACGGAGCCGGGCGCCGTCTCGTCGCCGACGGCCGCCAGCTTGACCGGCGTGGACGCCGCCATGTTGAACTCGGGGAACGTCATGGCGGGCGAGCGGCCGGCGGCGCCCGAGCCGAGCCGGTCGATCACGAACATGTCGCCGTCGCCACAGTCGTCATCGTCGCCGTCGTCGAGGGCGATCTCGGCCGGGTCGGCCGTCACCTCGCCGTCCGGGTCGAGCGTGACGTCATTGTCGAGCGTGACGTCACTCTCCTCGGGGTTGGAGCGCGGCGCGACGTACGTCGGCGCCGGCGGGGCGTGGCCGCACAGCATCTGCATCGGGTCCTGGTGGAGGAGGCAGGCGGCGGGTCACACGGACAGGTCGCCATATATTGCAACACCTGGCGGTATGTCACAGGCAGGTCGCCATGTATTGCAAGACCCGGTGGAGTGTCACACGGGAAGGTCGCCATATATTGCATCACCTAACCATGCACTGCGCCAAAATACATTATAAGCTGGGCATTAGATGTAGATACTTTTAATGTTTTCTATAAAACATGTAAGATATGAAACTGTACACATAAAATTGGCACGCAACTACACCATACACTTGTTCTGTGTGGTGCCCAACACTGCCCAAACTTGAAGATAAAGAGAGCTAATGTCACCTGCATCTGGAATATAGGAGATATCTAGGATACAATTGAGCTGGACCAGTGATGGGTGTAAGAACAGCAATGATTTAATGTCCGATGTTGTTATCATCCCACCTATGCACCGTTTTCAACGAAATATCCCAGTTTGGACACATACTAACCATTGCATCTCCTCTCAAATATGCATGGTGAGTTGAGAAACTGAAAGCTTTGGAAACAGCGGTGCTGTTCTCTATAACTCCCACAAACGGCTCCCTTCTCAATCATCCCCTTTCCTACTCACTCCATTCCCCTATAGGTGGTACACAAGAAACACGCTATATCCGACAACACCATTAACTATGTTCTTGAATCCAGCGCGTGTCCCACCATCCCCAATGTGCTTATCACCAGCGATTACGAGCACGATATCCGCAACAGAGGCCACAAAGTCCCAACACAAACATCGGCATGGCACGCGACGGATCATCAGGCGAACACAGTTGCGACTGCCCCTGCTGTTGCTACCTGCACTATGCGAAACCTTGCTTTGCCCGGCCCTCTGTTGATAAACCGCCACCTCCGGCAGGACCACAGCAGCCTGATGGCAGCCGATGTGGACCATTCGAAACAGACTGGCTAGTGACACAATATTTATATAAATACTACAAGGGCTTCTGGTGCAACATCTGCGTATGGTTACCCGGCAGGATTGAAAACAACAAGGGGTAAACATGGCAACCCCGGAACATCAGAAGCCTGCTCAATTTCTCTCCCGCCGACTGTGCGCCACACCCGTGCCCGACCAGAACCCCACGTCAGCCAGCACGTCCAGAGGCCTCCCAGACCGGCACCCACCCTGTGCCAGACCAGAACCCCACGTCAGCCAGCACGTCCAGAGGCCTCCCAGACCGGCACCCACCCTGTGCCAGACCAGAACCCCACGTCAACCAGCACGTCCAGAGGCCTCCCAGACCGGCACCCACCCTGTGCCAGACCAGAACCCCACGTCAACCAGCACGTCCAGAGTCCTCCCAGACCGGTACCTACTCGTGCCAGACCAGAACACCACATCAGCCAGCACGTCCAGCGACCTCCCACGCCAGTACCCACCCGTACGGCCAGTCTGTCGCAGAAGCGCTTGGTCTGCGGGTCGGTGGCGGCGGCCGGTTGTCGGCCGCTGCGGATGTCCGACTTGCCGTCGTACGGCGTCACGGTGGGTGCGAAGTCCACCGGCACGCGCAGGTCGTCTCCCCAGGCGGCCGTGGTGGCGGCCAGCTCCTCCGCGTTCGGCCGGAAGTCGTACCTGGCCGGAAGATACGTCAGTACGGAGAGATGGGGTGGAACCGCGAGAGGTGGTGGTTATTGGTTTGTACGACACGTCGACCGTTGAGTCATGTAGCGTCGCCAATATCTCACGCCGATTGGTCGCGGGCGAAGAGTAGCGACAGGTGGGGGTAGCGTCGGGACACGGGGCGGTACCTGGTGAGAAGAGGGGCGACACTAGGGCCTGGGTAGTACCTGCTGAGAGGGAACCTACTACGGCAGCTGCGCTGAGGAATATAAGAAGAACCTTGGGTTCTTTTACGACGCATTCAACCGCTAGGTTATATAGCGTCGCCAACCTCTCACGCCGATTGGTCGCGGGTGGGCTCGGTAAATACCGTCGGTTGTGAGATTCGAACCCACAATCTTGCGATCAAGAGTCCGACGCTCTACCAACAGAGCTACCGCAGCCCCCTTTGAGGAATATGCCAGTTGAAACACGGATTTGGAGAGTGGGGGAGGGGGTTATCTGACGAGAGAAGCAAGCGTGGCGACGGCCGTACGGCAGTCGTGTTCGAGGGAATCGTCAGCGTCAGGCACTACCTCCGGTTCAAGTATTACCTTAGCAAGTCCTGGTGAGAGGGGAAAGTGACAAGTAGACCAGGGTCATACCAAGGGAGAAGGTAAATGATACTGGAACCTCGGGTCGCACCTGCTGGCCGGGGAGGTGGCATTTGGAGATAGCCATGTCCAGAAACACCAGGTGATCGGTAGGAGCGACATCGGATGTCAAACACTCATTTATGCTTTGATTGCACCATTAAAACTTGTCTTAATATTACATGCATCGCTTGCGCATCCTTTGAATTGTTTCCATCAATTCCATTCCTTTTTATCATATCTGTCCACTTGCTTCATTACACCCGGTGACCATCGCCGCATCTCTCAGCAACGACAGCCGCAGCTTGGACGCACTCCTCGGGCGCCTGCCATCTGGCGGCCGGCCGGCTCACCTCTGGTTACAGCCGGGGCCGGGCATGTACTGGGCGGCGCTCGTCACGCTGGTCAGGTGGTCCGTCAGCCGCACCACCGTCAGCCACTCGAGGTCGTAGCTCAGCTCCGGCCGGCCGTCGCCCAGCTCTAGAACCTGGCGCCGCGACTCCGTGAGACCCCCGGGTCAAATCAGGCCCCGAGGCGGCGAGACGACGCGAGCCACAGCGTCAGGTGACAGGCCGACTGTGACGTCACGACCCACTCAGCCCAGAACGACGCCGCGAGGGCATCCGACTGCAGGTGATCTTGGTGCTGCATCGAACAGCAACACCCTCAACATTCGGCGCCGCACATAACCAGTTGTCTTAAACACGCACCCTCCATACCGATCTCACAAAATTCCCCAGACTATTATAATGGTGGACAGGTAACAACCAAGCTGGTCCGCTAGGCCATGCATACCGCGCCACTGTCTGGCACACAATGCGCTGTTCTTCAGGACAACAGGCGTCCATGATACCAACCTGCATGTACTTCCGGCGCGGCAGGCATTTGTCCAGCGCCAGGAAGCGAGTGACACGTCCGGTGGAGGGCGAGTCGTTCCCGTTGTCCTGCAAACGTGACGCGTCAGGACGCCAACTGACCGACACTGCCGCAGACGCACACTGGAGGAATACGCCAAAATGGCCCCCTCACATGTCATATGGACGTTGGTATAGTAAACGAACACAGACAGTGAGACGTTCTTCCTGCTGTAAAATGCTACCAGCTGATCTGAATACTTGAAGAAAATAGACTGCATACTTCTGCAAAAGAACTTGTAACTATTGTTTTTTTTCCAGATACCTCAACATGTTGACCGGTGGAAGCTCAAGTATCCCACACCCCACACACTGTAAGCATACTGTACTCATCACGACCCTGTATACCCCAGTGGGCACTACCACCTCCCAAGCAACTCCAGCAGCATCATGCCAAAAGGGTGTGGCGCCTTGAACCATCTTGCCACTCCGGACAACGCGCCCACGAGCGTAGCGCACAGCACCAGCTGATCCCCTCGGCCGGCACCACCGTCGCTCACCTTCACACCGTTGCCGGCCGAAACGTTATCCGTGACGTCATCGGCGCCGGTCCCTTCCTTCGTGGCCGCGTCGTCGGCCGTCGGCTTTGCCGGCGTTGGCGGCGCGTCAAGCGCGTCGACGGCCGCCGCAGGCTCCGCGTGTTGCACCAGCGCCGAGAACTTGACGTGCAGGTGCGCGGCGAACCAGAACCGCGGCTGCAGCTTCTTGAGAACTTCCTCGGCCGGCCGCGACCCCAGCTTGTTGGTCTCCACCTCTTCGCTGCGCAGACGGACCGAGGTCAGGTGGGTGGGCAGATGGACCAAGGTCAGGTGGGTGGGCAGACGGACCAAGGTCAGGTGGGTGGGCAGACGGACCGAGGTCAGGTGGATGAGCAGACCGCGGAAACGTCACGAGGTTCCGCAGACCACGGTCAGGTGAGACGGGTGGCTAGACCGGGGTCGGGTCAGACGGGTTGACAGACCACGGTCAGGTGAGACGGGTTGACACACCGGGGTCGGGTCAGACGTGTGGACGGACCAGGGTCAGGTGAGACGGGCGGACAGACCGGGGTCGGGTCAGACGGGTTGACAGACCACGGTCAGGTGAGACGGGTGGACAAACCGGGGTCAGGTGAGACGGGTGGACAAACCGGGGTCGGGTCAGACGTGTGGACGGACCAGGGTCGGGTGAGACGGGTTGACAGACCACGGTCAGGTGAGACGGGCGGACAGACCGGGGTCGGATCAGACGGGTTCATAGACCATAATCAAGTAGGACCTGACAGAGCCGCGGCCAGGCTCAACAGTATGTGGCCGTACCGACACAGATACCAATTACTAGATGATCCACAGATGCTCCCAACCAAAACCGATGGTAGGCAATAGTAGCTAAAAACATAGCAGATAGCGAACCTCGAATGCAAGACATTTCGCACCGAGTTGACCAAACTGCCTGCCAAACATTGCCGTTGCTGAGTGCTCACCGGAAGAAAGGCTTTTTGCTGAGCAGCTGGTCCACGTTTCCATGGTGGTATATTCCACGCGGCCAGTCGTGGGATATGAATATATCCATTTCGGGAGTCAACTACGGGAACAAAGACTGTATGTTAATAATCACCCACAAAAGTTACCTACTAGATCACTGGTTAACCGAATCACGTTCCACAACACACAGATGGCTCTGCAGGTCGCATCATCTCCTTTGTCAGGCTCCATGCACAAGACTTGTGGTTGGTTATGGTTGGTTATTGGTTTTACGACACGTCGACCGTTGAGTCATATAGCGTCGCCAATCTCTCACGCCGATTGGTCGCGGGCGAAGAGTAGCGACAGGTGAGACTCGAACCCACAATCTTTCGATTGTGAGACGAGCATCTTACCCCTAGACCACTCGTCCCCTGACAAGACTTCCGCATGTGGTGCATTGGTTACTTAACAATCAGCGACTTCAACTCTGCCCTTTCAGCATCCAGTCTGTAGCGAGCCACTTCGCTATCGCCTACCCCCTGCCTGGCCTCTGACCTGCTTGAGCCGGTACGCGTCGACGTTGCGCACGTGGTACGCCGACCACATGGTGCTACAGTCGTACCCTCTGCCTGGCCTCTGACCTGCTTCAGCCGGTACGCGTGGACGTTGCGCACGTGGTACGCCGACCACATGGTGCTACAGTCGTACCCTCTGCCTGGCCTCTGACCTGCTTGAGCCGGTACGCGTCGACGTTGCGCACGTGGTACGCCGACCACATGGTGCTACAGTCGTACCCTCTGCCTGGCCTCTGACCTGCTTGAGCCGGTACGTGTCGACGTTGCGCACGTGGTACGCCGACCGCATGGTGCTGCGGTCGTACGGCGGCCGCTCGTGGTGGCCCTTGAGGTAGTCGTGGCCGTTGTAGATGCCCGACAGAGCGCCCACGCGCAGACTGCCGAACCGCAGCACCGTCGCGTACCCGACGAAGTAGATGTTGGCCGCCAGCCAGCCGCCGTAGGCCAGCGACTGCATGTAGTTGGACGCCTCGTGGTTGCCGCCGACGACCAGCGTGAGAACGGGCGCCGTCAGCTCGCCGCAGTAGTACCTGCCGCGGCGGCACGCCGAGCGTCACAATCGCTACCGGCCTCACAAACAATAATATTGGGCCCCATAAATAATACATAAAAATTAATTTAAAAAAAACAACTTAATTTGTACGACGCGTTCGACCGCTGGGCCATATCACGGCGTGGCCAGGTCCTCGCGTCAATTGGCCGCGGGTGAATTCGGTAACCCGCCTGCTGTCTGATTCGAACCCACGACCTTACGATCAGGAATCCAACGCCCGACCGACTGAACCACTGCGACCCAACCACTGGCTTCCAGAGTTGGCAAGTGATTGCAGGAGAGTTAGTGGACTCAGCAGCTGTGCCACATGTCTACTAGCGGCATGCCTGGCTCAGGCTGCCCCGACATAACGATAATACTTTCCTTAATGTTACACACCTCAGCAACACCACACACCCATGACAGGACCAGACCGCGTGCCCACCACACACACTGCTGTGATCTTCATGTCACCACATAGGCACGCTAATGTGATTTTGATGTCACACCACAGACACGCATTGTGTTAGCATGCAAACATGTACCGCAATCGACACTTCGAAGCGGTTATTGTTCTCACTTGTTGTTATTTGGGTTTAAGGGCGCTTCGACCAAAGCGTGATCATTTAGCGCCCATATTGTTCTCACTTGTAGAACGTTCCCATGGTGTAGTACTTGGGTGGCACAGCCATACACTGCAGGTCGTCTGGGTTCCTGGTGGCCTGGAAGTCCCCACATATGATGAGCAGATCCACCTTGATGGACCGCGCCTTTTCCACATGCTGAATGGCGGCGTAAATGCCATCGAGCTCGCCGTGGCCGCAGCCCTCCACAGCTATGTACATGGCAGATGTTCACCAGTCTGTAGGGAGCACAAGTCACGATAACACAGTGCCACCGGCAGCTCGGCTGGCAGATTATACCGAATGTACACACCACTGCACGTCCCCTACTCTGCAGGTGCTTGCTGTCATTTTCTGATTTTTTAATGACTGTCTGCTGACCAGAGTATGGTGTGGTTCAATTGGAAGCAGGATGGCGATCAATGAGCACTGTAATCAAGGGGTGGTCATGTGAGAAAAAGGCTGGTCTCTTGAGTATGCACAATGCATAGAACAAGCTACGAACACAAATTATGTGAGCATACAGTTTGGTTCTGGGCAACAAGCTGCTTCTTGAGGTAGAGAGGAATATTTTACATCACTTCATTGGGAAAACAGTTCAGGGCTACTCATATGCAGGCCTACACCAAAACTTTGCCAAGAACCTGAAAAATGCATTACAAAGTTTTTTTCTGAGCAAATGGGGACCATATTCCCTTTATTAAAAGCAATGGTCCATTGAACTGTAATATTGCACATCAAGGAGGTATTTTTGTATTCTTTGGAATGTTTTTCCAAACAAGATGTATTTTAACATAATTAAGACAATTTGACCTCTCATTTTCTCTGCAAATGATTACTTTTCAGTTGGCAAAGAAATACACGATCATAATCTTCACTCTACAAATATAGCCAATCCCATATAATTATCCATACCTGGATGTCACAGATGTGATAAAGAAGGAATTCAACACTTCATGCACCTGATTCAATACTCCTTCACCTCGAAAATGGTATGTTTCTGGCTTCATTGCACTTCATTCGAGATACCCAACATTCGCAACCACATGCAGCTGGAACCCATGATCAAGGCCGGAAGTTCCTTGCAATGCTGTTAGTGTCAAGGTCTAGCAAGATTTGATGGAGTCATGGAAGAAAAGTGTGTTTGGGAAGATTCTGGTTGTTCCAGTTTAGGTTAGGTTAGGTTATATTATGCTATATTATAATATATCATATTTATTGTGCTATCTTAGTCTAGGTTAGGTTAGGTTTTTTTCTATGGTTTATCTATTCACATGTAAGTTTTGAATACTTGATTGAGCAAGCAGAAGTCAGCTGACAAGCCATGCAGCCATGAGTATCAGTGTAAGGACAGGTTTGCTGTTATCAGCTGCACTCTAGTACCTCACAAAATCATTCAGCCTTCTTTTGACCACAAGCAAGCAAATTTATAATTTTTACAACAACAGTGCCATTCCCAGTGAGGTTATTTTCCCAACTTGTCCCAGGGTCTGCCAGTATTTGTTTTTGAAGGAATTTCACGGCCACAAGATACATAATTTCCTTCTCGAAGCATCAAAGCTTTTAAGCAGCAGTCCAAGCACAGTGCTGGTCGGTCTGATACCATTACGGTACAAATGGACGAACCACAGCCCAGACCATCCCATTAAGGTATGTAAATGTTTGGAGCATTAACTCATGAAAAAACAACCCTAAAGCCCAAACTCATTAAATATAGGCACATTTCCTCTGTACCATACCTATGGCATGAAATGTATTCACCGCCATTGACTGAAAAGTAATCATTTGCAGAGAAAATGAGTGATTGCATCATCTTAATCACATTAAAAAGCATTGCATTAAAAAAACGTCGGTCATAACGAGCACACATACAGTCCTTACTACTGACTGTAACGACAGCATGCACGGTCTGTACCACCGTACATAGCGAGCGTACATACGCATGGTCTCTGGGACCAATTTGTGACCCCCTTGAGAATGCTGGCTGGGGTTGAGTGGTGGCCGATTGTGACCTCATTTGATCCTGAAGGCATTGGTTGACACATAGGTTGACACATGCCACATTGGTTGACATTGCATTGGTTGACACATGACACATAGGGTCTTGGTTATTGGTTTTTACGACACGTCGACTGTTTAGTCATATAGCGTCGTCAATCTCTCACGCCGATTGGTCGCGGGCGAAGAGTAGCGACAGGTGAGACTCGAACCCACAATCTTTCGATTGTGAGACGAGCATCTTACCCGTAGACCACACGTCCCCATGACACATAGGGTCATGAAATGTATACTGCAGCTAATTCACTACAGTCGTAATTCCTCAAAATTGTGTGCTTCTAGTTTCAGTAGTTTCAGAGATCTTAGACTGCCCCCCCCTCCAGTGGGAATTATGTGAGAGGCATGTTGACCAGGGATCTCTTGCACTTCCTACTGTAGTATTGCTTGCACTCAAAATGTAACAGAATGTGGTGTGTACTGTATCAAGCTGTTGGAATAAACAACTGGATACGGATGCAATGTTTTCATGGCATCACAAACCATTGCTGTCAGGTAGGTGTATGACTCACTTTGGTTCGAGGATACCAAAAGTTGAATGCTGGCAGAAAGTGAGAGGTTTTACTGTATAAGTTAGGGCAGCATGAAGCTATCGTGGAACTGTCTTGGTGGCTCCAGTTCAGCAGCATCCCTTTCAATTGATTCTGGGACAGGGGAGGATACAAAGAGGTGCTGGGGGCATGTGTCCTCAGTGTACCCTCAGGTTTTCGGCCAGAGGTCAACCTTGAAATAAGTCTGCCCTTCAGTGTGCTCAAATGCCTCCTTATTTTGTTCAGCCAGAAGCACCCCTCCAGGGACAATGTTCCACTATGACAATTCCAGATGGTTGAGATGGACATTCATTCCATGACTAGGCTTTAAGTGAGTAGTTTCCCTCCTTACTTTCATTGACGAGTATTAGTACATCAAGCAACTTATATGATATTGTAAAATAACCTAAAGTGCAACATTAACCAACAGCCCTGACTATTAACAACTGTGTGATCAGGTTAAAAGCAAAACCACACTGGGATTCGAACCCCCACCACCAAAAGAGAAAGCGGACGCCCTAACCAACTGCACCAACCCACCAGATGGTGTCTGCCAGAATACTCAATGTCGAGCATGCCAACTGTAGATATATGTATTGCTTCACAGATCCCCAATGAAATAGGGTATGCTCATTATGTACCACCTAAACAAATCCAAAAAACAAGTTACATTGATCTCCAAATTTACCCATCAATTTACCAAAATGTATGTCCAATCTGCTGCAAACAGCAGATTGGACATATTTTAGCTGCTGTGTTTCAGGAAAAGTAATTTCAGGAAGTTATTCCAAAGAATCAAAACTTACCTTAAACAACAATAACACTGAAAATGAATAGTTGCATCATCTTAATCACATTCAGGTATCAGATTAAGCAATGTAAAACATTAATAAAAAAATTACCATAAACTGCAAATTTACCTTATATTCTTGGTGAACTGGCTACTTATTGAGATATAAGTAGGTACTTGAACTTGAACTGCTTATAACTTGAAAAGCAGCATTTCTGAAGAAAAAATCACCAAATGCATCAAATCGCATCAGAAAGCACCAGAAAAACCTATTTGACCAAAACTTGTCCAGGTTCCCTGTCTTGCATTCTTGAGCTGTGGTTGGTGTCTCATTAATTCACTTTTGTTGGACCAGAACAGTGCGTTAGACCAGAAGCATAGCTATTTCGGCTATTTCCACGAAGGGAACTCTTACCAACCTACCTAGGTAATTAAAGGTAAGCTCTTGAAAATATGAGTGATGAAGGCCGCATACAGGTTGTCTCTAGTTATCTTGGCATAGAGCGCCTGATGCACACCTTTGCGTAATAACTTGAGCATTTGAGGAATGGTGTTGGTGTTAGATGCAGATCATATTTGAAGAATTTGGTAGTGCAGTCCTCAAAGTCTGCAACAAGGAAGGAAAGAAGTCCTAAGCTGTGACTGCTCACCATCGAGAGTCCAAGTGAAGAACTGCGAGGGTGCAAGCTGACATCGCTGCCGAGGAAGACTCAACCGGACTGGACTGGACACCTGCACCACTTGTAGCCTGGTTGGTAAACCCTAATTGCCTGAGCAAACATGTCCAGAGGGTAGAGGGGGCGTGGATGAGGAGGTGGTGCCCATGGTGCAGCTCAGTCATCCCAGAGTAGTAGTGCTAACCCTACTACTAATGATGGGACAACCTATGCAAATGTGGTGACAGGTGGTAATGATTCAGCTGGCACAAAGTGCTCTACTTGTGATGTCACAGTTGCCCTGGATGCAGGGTTAAAATAATTGTTTTTCGTTAGGTGTGAGATGTCAAAACGAGCTCAGAAGGATGTCGAAATTTGCCATGGGATTAGTGTCTTTTAAAATGCTTTTGATGTCTTTCAGACTCAAATTTGAGCCAATGGTTTTGGTGCTTATGAATGTACTTTTATAATTTGCTTTGGGATTCATAATTTAGGAAGAGCTATATTTGAGATAGGAAGGATAATACCTATGCTATAAACTGGTATTGTATGTGACATCACATTATAGGTATTCCTTTACCCAAAATGGCATTGCAAAATGTTTGCATACCACCATTCCTTACCAAGAGCAAGAACATGATACTTATAAGCAAGATACTGTTAGAAAGGAAACACAAAGACTTGATAAGCATGCACGAACGAGCAGGATGTCAATACTTCTTGGATAACGATGTCAAATGAGTATTCAGAAAGTGGTATATTCCACCCTATTTCACAAATAATTTATAACTGCCTGGATGCCATAGGATGCGACAGGTGTAGCTGCTGGTTTCACCCTTCAACAATGTGCCTTGGTTCAGCTGAGGAAGTGGTCCAGGCAATTGTTGAACATGGTGATGATGGAATTGCATTTATTTGTACTGACTGCCAAGCTTCCAGTTCCTCAGGATGGATGGGGGTGAGTCCTGGAGCATTTGGGCAGCTGCACCAGACAGTGAAAACATTGTGCAAGGCTGTTGAGGCACTGACTGCTCAGGTGCAGGCATTGATGTCTGGGGGGTCTGGCGTGGCAACTCAGGGTCATATATCTGAACCTAGCCCTGAGAAGCTCAGAGTAGAAATAAGAGAGGAGTTGAGAGAGACGGAGGAGTGAAAAAAAGAAAGGACTCTATAATTATCCGTGGCTCTGGAGCTAGATCCCTGCCTGAAGTTCAACAAAAAGTAAAGGCAGCAGCACAGAGGATCATGAGCACTGAGGTTGTCCCGACAGATATTGTCTGCATTAGTCGGGAAAAGGATATGTATAGGGCTAAGATAGCTGAGTGATAAACGAAAATTGCTTCTAGAAAAGCTTTAAGGATTTAAAAGGATATAGATACTTTAAAAGGATTTAAAGTCCCTTTACATTCATAGGGATCTAGCATACACCCAATGACAAGAGTCTTACAGATGCAGGCATGGAAGTATGGGGAGCAAATTTTTTTAAACTAACATGTAGGGCTCCCTTGAATACTATCAGGCAAGTTTTGTGCTTCTCCAGACTTTGCATATCCTTAGTGGACCTTAATTGCATACAAAACAAAGTTCTGTACGAATCTGCCTTTCTCTCAGATATAAAAATTGACATACTGGCAGTTAACACAACTTGATTGTTGCCAACAGTTCCTAGCTCGTTTGTAGATATAGCAGGTTATGAGATAGTGAGAACTGATACAACTGGTCCCATTCCCAAGCATGGTGTTTGTTTATATGTGAAACATAGTATTAAGTTTGAATCAATCAGGGTCTCCACTCCCAATGCTCATGTTATTTTTCTGAAGGATTTCTGCCTATACATAGTGTGTGTTTACAGCCCTCCCTTGAACTCTGATTGCCAGAACCAGGCATTTGTAACCTTTTTGACTGATTTTTGTGATGGTAAAGATATAATTATTATAGGAGACTTTAATTTATCATCAGTGCACTGGCCAGATGGCATTGCTGACACAGTGGGTATTACTCACACAGATAAATCTTTTGTTGACTGTTTTCATATGCTTGGCCTAACTCAATGGATTCACCAGCCTACCTTTGTAAATTCTGGGAACATGCTGGACTTAATTTTAACATCTGAAGTAGACAGGGTTGGACTGGTAGAGATCTTGCCCCCCTTTCCCCAATGCCAGCACCGTCCTGTTCTAATCGACTATTATTTCCAGGTGAGCAAATCAACCATATCTAGCAACACATCACTGAAAAGGTGTTGGTACAGAGGGAATTACACAGCTATTAAGGAACGTCTGTCGGAATATGACTGGAGCCTTGAGTTTCAGTATTTAGACACTAGTGGTTTGTAAAAAAGGTTCATAGAAATATTATCAGCTCTTACAAATGTATATATACACAGAGTTGTGCCAAAGGTGCATCCTCCATGGCCAACCAGACCTCCTCAATGTCTATTAAGCAGGATAAAGGATGCATGGATAAAGTACAAACAGGACAGAAACCAATTTGGGAGACAGTCTTCACAGGCAGGTCTTTCACTGAGATCATTCCAAGATTTAAACAGACAGTATGGAAACCTTAGTATTCACTCCCAGATCAAGTATGAATTGTTATTAATTCACAAACCATCTTCCAAGGAATTTCATTCTTACATACGACACCAGAAAATTGGTAGAACATCCCTGGGGCCATTGAGGGGGAACCAACTAATGGACTAACAAGTGACTGCCAGGAAATGGCTGAGATATTTTCAGGGTCATTTTTCTCAGTATACTGCGATGGTAGACTAGCAAACCCAGCCCAACACCAAACTACCAAAACAGTGCTGCAGAGCATTGATATTACTGAAGCTGATGTGCTCAGAACTTTGAGTCAGTCTTTGGTCCACCCTCAGCTAATTGCATCTTGCTGTGAGGAGCTTGCAAAACCATTTTCATAATTTGTAACTCATCTCTTTCTACTGGAAGTCTTCCTGATAGTTGGAAAACTTCACAAGTTATTCCCATTTTTAAAAAGGGTTCAAGGCATGATCCACTAAATTATCACCCAGTGAGTGTTACTTCTGTCCCATGTAAAATTCTGGAACGTGTAATTGTTGAGAAGCTCACAGAATATTTGGAGGTCCATCACTTGCTGGACCAAGGACAGTTTGGCTTCCGTCATGGACATTCTGCAGAGGATCAAATACTGCTAACATATGAGACTGTCTCTACCTGGCTAGATGAGGGCTATGTGGTTGATGTAATTTTCTTTGACTTGTAAAAGGCATTTGATGTTGTTAATCATGTGCTGCTACTAACAAAACTGAGAGCTCTGGGAATTTCTGAGATAATCCTCACCTGGATCCAAAGTTTTATCTGTGGGAGGGAAATGAAAGTGTTTGTCTCTGGCTCTTCCAGCAAACCAAAGAATGTTCTAAGCAGAGTACCTCGAGGGCTCTGTACTAGGTCCTGTTATTCTTTATTTGTGTGAATTATGTACCTCATGGTATACACTCCCAGTTCAAGGTTTTTGCAGATGACCTAAATATATACATGAAACTGAAGTACAAATATATCACAGACCTGCTGGCTGCAATTCACAGGGCCAAAAAGACAGTGATACACTGGTTAGTACTGCCAAGTCATGGGGACTAGCAATGAACTCCAAGAAATGTGCAGTTCTCAAAGCACACCATGGCTCATATGACAGGAAAAATCTTGGCCCTTATGCACATTATTACCTAGATGGATTTCAGGTAAGCTTTGTTGAAATGCATACTGACCTAGGCATCACAGTAGATAAAAACTTGCATTTCCATCAACACATTGCTGGTATAGTACAGAAAGCTGGAAGTCTGGCCAGCAACCTACTAAGTTATACTTTATGTCGTTCTCCTGAATTTATGAAAACCCCATACATTACTCATGTCAGACCTCTTTTGGAGTTTGCACTGTGTGTTTTGAATACAGGTTACGTAGGTGATTTAAGGCAACTAGAATCAGTACAGCAGTGTTAAAATAATGGTTTTTCGTTAGGTGTGAGATGTCGAAACTAATACAGTAGGATGCCAAAATTCATCATGGAAACGATATCATTTAACAGAAATATAAGTTCTTCAAACACAATTTTGATCCGACAGCATACTCACACGTGCACCTTTTTCCTTTGTTTTGAGATACCTAATTTAGGGGTAACTATTATAGCAATAGAGATGCAAAATACCTATCATTGCAAACTGATATTGTATAACAGACCACATCATACGTATTTCTCATACCTGGAATTGTGCAAAGAGATGTTTGTGCATGGCAATACACAATGGTGAGTATCAGCATATCACTTGTCAACAAAATTATGTTGGAAATTAGATATGAAGACTTCACAACGACTCATCATGAAGCAGGATGTTGATACTCTGTTGGGAGGGATGTCGATTCAGTGTTCAGAAAGTGGTATATTCCACCCTATTTGACAAATAATTTATCACTGCAGTACAGAGAAGGTGGACATGAAACAGAGGGGATGGAAGGTCTGGATTATGGTGCCAGATTACAGAAACTAGGTCTGTACTCGGTGAAAGGTAGACTGACTCGAGCAGACATCAAATGTTGGAAGATTTTTGGGCAAATTTTTCATAAAAGGTGTTTTTTTAATTTGGGGAAAAAAATTCAGAATGATGTTTATGAACATGACTAAAAAGATGCGACCACTCATTTTCGGCGCTGATGTATACTTTTCAATTTGAACGATGACATCACATCTGTATTGTTTGATGATGTCATGCATATGGCACAGTTCACATACCTCAATGAGATGGTCGGAGTAGCTTAATCTAGTATAATCTAACCCAACCTAACCTAACCTAAACTAACTTAAACTAACTGGTAATTTTTTTTATAAAGGGTGTTTTGGAATTTTATAGACAAAAATTCAAAATATGATTTTCAAGAACATGACTAAGAAGATGCGAGCACTCGTTTTCGGCGCTGATGCTTACTTTTCGATTTGAACGATGACGTCACATCGGTACGGTTTGATGACGTCATACGTATGGCACGGTTCACATACCTTAAAGAGATGGTCGAAGTAGCTGAATCTAATATAATCTAATCTAATCTAACCTAACCTAACCTAACCTAACCTAAACTAACTTAACCAACTGGCAATTTTTCCTAATAAAAGGTGCAAATTAAAACACCTTTTATCAAAAATTAACCAGGTTAGTTCAAGTTAGTTTAGTTTAGGTTAGGTTAGATTATATTAGATTAAGCTACTTCGACCATCTCATTAAAGTATGTGAACCGTGCCATACGTATGACGTCATCAAACGGTACAGATGTGACGTCACCGTTCAAATTGAAAAGTATGCATCAGCGCCGAAAATGAGTGGTCGCATCTTCTTAGTCATGCTCATAAACATCGTATTTTGATTTTTCCCCCCAAAATTCAAAAAACACCTTTTATGAAAAAATACCTATTTTTCATGGCCATTCTGCCATTAAGATCCCTGACATGTTTGTGCTGGCACCATTGGTGAACACACAGGGACACTCGCTGAAATTGGCTCACAGGCGTGCATCAGTGGATTGTAGGAATATATTGTGTAGCCTCAGATGCTGTGCCACCTGGAACTCATTGCCTGATGATGTAGTAGCCTTAACGGACCTGGGTGCATTTAAAGCTGCACTGCACTCAAATCTCTGCACATTGTTGTACAAATATACTGAATAGATTAACCATGAAAATATACTAATAAAACTTGAAAAGTAGCTTTACTTCTCTATATTCAGAATATAGAGATCTCTCTCTATATATATATATCTATATTCAATCTCTGTATTCAATCCCTATATTCAATCTCTATCAGCGTTGGAAAAATGGCCATTTTTTTTACATTTGGCTGTCCAAAGAATTATACACTCCCAAAAATATCCACTCCTTGGGCTGCCAACTACCAGATGAAGAGCTAATGCATAACAAGAAATCCCAACTAGTTCTGCCACTATCAAATAATGATAATTGTTAACATAGCCCACAGAGCAGCACACTCAATGGACTATATGGTGATCTTTGGCTAGTAGTGAGAATGAGATCCACCAGTTCTAATAATCTTCATCTTGTGTAATCATTTTGGGTCCTTGACACGTCAACTTGGCAACATTATTGAGAATAATGTACATTTGTTATTTCAGCTGATCACCAGGGCTGCAGAAACATTCAAAGAGAATGCAAGGAAAAGAACAGAAGATGAGTTTTTTTTTTTTTAAATTTTATTAAATTAGGAAATATAATAAGGGGGTAAGGAGTTTGGGAGGGTAAGGAAAAGGGGGGGTTTATTTAAAGGGGGGGTTTTTTTTTGGGGGGGGTGGTTTTTGTTTGGGTGTTGGGGGTTTTTTTTTTTTTTTTTTATTAAATATATTTTTAAGTTTTTTTTTTTTTGTTTTTTTTTTTTTTTTTTTTTTTTTTTTTTTGGGGGGGGTAGTTTTTTTTTTAATGTTTTTTTAGGAAACCTCTTTTAGGGGGGGGGGGGGGGGGGGGGGGGGGGGGGGGGGGGGGGGGGGGTATTTTTTGTGGGTGTGTTTTTAAGGAGGGGGGGGGGGGGGAGGGGGGGGGTTTTTAGTTTTTTGGTATTTGGGGGGGGGGGGGGGGTGGGGGGGGGGTGATTTATTTTTTTTTATTTTTTTTTTTATTGGTTGGCTTAACGGGGGGCCCCGGGGCTTTTTTTAAGCCTTAACACTTTATGACTTTATGACTTTATGAGATGCCTGTTAGAGTTGAAGAATGACAGGATACCAGCAGAATGGAAGCTAAAGTTGGGATCACTATGCATATGACCATAACAGTGAATATATACAAATATAATGGTGCAAGTCAAGTGTATACTGGTGAAGGTGTAATTGCCTAGTACAAGTGAATAAACAAACATACATGCCTTCATTCACTTACTTTCCATTCACAAAAATGCACTGACCAGAAGTGCTCAGAAGAATGCAAGACCAAAACTAGAAAGATAACTGGAGTAGGCAGTACACAACTCGCAACTAGATAGGCATAAAGGGAATGATTTTCCGAATATCTCAGTAGGTGCAAGTCAGGCTTTGGCATAGCAGTTTTTTACGAGGTGGGAGGCAAAAAAAAACAACAAAATTGTACTCAGTATCAAATGGGATGGGTGCACCCAACAATATCTTGAAACACTTCATAAGTGCACAATCAATGTGCATGAATACATGCTTAGGTGCACTGGAGTGACACCAAACCCATAGGAGTAAAAAATAATGTATTCTGACACCAAAATAAGCAGACTAGCCCTTGACTGCAAAACATTTGTCTGCTGAAAATCATTGTTTTCAGCAGCCTTCAAAATAAAAATCAAACAATTCTGTCCAAACAAGAACAAAGTCACAAAGCTTCATCCATTACAGGGCCACCCATTAATGAAGACCCTAGGTAGGTATGCCACTGGGTGCATATGCACTTGCATGTTGATGTGGATGCAGATGCACCTAGGTAAAACTTACCGACCTATATTTGCACAAAGTACCTACCTAGTAGGTAGGTACGTACTAGGTAACCTACCTACATCCATGCAATCTATCTATAGGTAAGGCATCGCAATATTATCATAGTTCACCCTTTCACACCAATGGCAATGAGAGGCATTCAATTTGAACAATTCAATTAAGCCTAATTTCTTACGTAGGACGACACCCACCAATGGGCCGACACCACACCACAGCAATTACTACTCTCACTTAAGGGCCTTGAGTCTCACTTCCCGCCTACCAGTCCATCAATTATCCAAATGCCTAAATCCTAACACCTAGTACTAGGTAACCTACCTACATCCATGCAATCTATCTATAGGTAAGGCATCGCAATATTATCATAGTTCACCCTTTCACATCAACGGCAATGAGAGGCATTCAATTTGAACAATTCAATTGAGCCTAATTTCTTACGTAGGACGACACCCACCGACGGGTCGACACCACACCACAGCAATTACTACTCTCATTTAAGGGCCTTGAGTCTCACTTCCCGCCTACCGGTCCATCAATTATCCAAATGCCTACATCCTAACACCAGCGCACTGCACAACTAAATTTGCCACAAGATCTGGACATCCAAAGTTCATCTCTGGACTTCCAGAGATGAACTCCCTGGGCATTACTTCAAAACATGAAGTAATGCCTCTTCTAATGAAGGAAGCTTGCATGCATCGTCTGGCTAGTAAAGAAAACTACCACTCTCCGGGACGGATTGGAAATTTAGAGGCTCTTGGCTGGGGGTGAATCATGCCTCTCCAGCTCCCACTCTTTCGGGAGCTTTTTAAACCACTGCGAAGAAAGGCAATTAATAATTAGCCTTTGAATGCATCCTGAAAGTTTGGGATGTCCTACATCAGCTTATGGAAAAAAAAGGTGTATTTCTGAGTTTTGAAGCAATCACAGCCGATCTAAATAAAAGATATCAGGTAAAATTACGAGTGAAAATTAGCCAGATCCGTCCAAGACATTCTCCAAACCTGTTATGACTTTCTGGCAAAATACACCACCAGATAACCAGAAATTTCGGTGTCTTTTGATTTCATGACATACATTGTTTAGGACCGCCACATATTCGTGACAAAATACTGTTTATGCCACTCGGACACAGATATTCTACAACTCCGCAAAAATAAAATTTGACTGTGTGGATTTAATCTGGGTGGCCCAGAGTTAAAATACTAAAATACAGAGTTAAGATAATTGAAGAAAATAATAATTGCTTGAATTTTTCTGGGGGATTTATTTTATCACAATTTATTTTTTAGCCTTTTCTGTAGGTCATAGCTGTTCTATAGCCATTGTGTCATAGTTCCTTGCCGGCTATGCAAATTGCCCATATCCGCCGCACTAAATACCATTAACCACAATTGCCGTATTTATCCGCCATGTGGTGGTTACTTCCCCTTGGTTACTTCCTTCCATTGCGTTTCGATCAGGTGAGGGAAGGTTGGGTCCATTGTTCTTTCGGTTTTTGTCTGGTTGCGAATTACAAGAAAATCTGGTGCTGTAGTTTTTCATTCCTTGGACTTTGTTTTTTAATGCAATGTTTATGAATGTGCTGAACATGATTTGACCACTCGTCTCTGCAAATGCATGCTTTTCACTTGCGAGGGAAAATAACACCCAAAAAAGGGCTTGAAGTTGGGTAATTACTAGTATAGCTTAAAAAGTAGTGTTCACAATAACAAAAGAAGATGTGCCCAACTTCACCTCCCATAACCTTCCATGCATGACATTTTTTTTTCTAACAATTTCCAAATAATTTTGTTTCTCAAATTTCAAAAGGAAAGACCCAACATATGATAGCCTGAAATGTTTTTGAAGAAAAAAATAACATTTTTTAAACAAATTTCCCCCACATTTTTATCAAAACCTATCAAAGCCTAACCTAACATAACCTAACCAAACTTTACCCCTTCTTTGTATGCTTCATGGAGGTAAAATAGGGTGTTTTATGTATGTATGTAGGGTGTTTTATGAAATCCTGGCATTTTCATTGAAATGCAATGTTTACCAATGTGACTAAGATGATGGGAGCACTTTTGGTATTTCTGTCTTAAAGGGTGTTTTTTGGAATCTTTGGATTTTTGTCCCGAATATTACGTTTATTAACGTGATTCGGAAGATGCGATCATTCGTTTTCTCCGTAAATGCTTACGTCTCAGTTAATCTCAGCGATAATATCTATAATGCGCCATATATGCCACACCGCTGTTGTTTGTTGCATAATTTATCCATCCCTCAACTGGCACTTCTCAGACATGATTAAAGGGACATTCAACACCTCACGCAGTTGATTCAACACTTTTTCACATCGAAAATGCTTAATTTCCGCCTCTTTGCCACATAGATGACGCCACCAATATTTCACCACAATGCCAAAAAAACTAAGCAGAGCACAGGCTTGCGGCCGTGATGTATGGATGACGTCACGATAAATATTACGCTTGTTTTTAAATTATAATATATGAGTTTATATTAGTTTAGATAAGAGTAGATTGTATTATGTTAGGTTAGGTTAGGTTTTCCTATTTAATTATTAATTATCATACTGCTTGTTGGAAGTCGTGAGGAAAGACGACGAGACCGAGCAGAAGCCGACTCTTTTAAATATCACTTCGCAATCCGTCACGATAAACATTATGCTTGTTTTTAAATTAAAATATATGAGTTTATATTGGTTTACATAAGAGTAGATTGTATTATGTTAGGTTAGATTTTCCTATTTAATTATGAATTATCACACTATTTGTTGGAAGTCGTGAGGATAGACGAGACCGGGGTCATGGGTCACTTTGAGGTCAACAGTTTGAAAATGGCTTCGGTGTGTGTAGGTTGTGATCCAGTGCCATATGATATAATCAAACTTTGCTATAAGGACAACCAAGCGAGCTTAGACTTCCTTAGACACCACCAAGTTCTTCCTGCCGGAGTTGTCTGCTCTAAGTGTTCCAAGGCCTGCAGGTTGCAAGGCATCGGTGGGAGTGCACCGAGACGTTTCGTGTCGCCAGAAGGGAGGAGAAGAGGTGTGGGTTCGTCACAAGCGACTACAAAGGAACTTTTATCGACGGAACCCGCCTGGAACCGTGGCAAGTTGTGTGTTTTATTAATCTGTGGTTAGATAAAGCCGGGACCATCTCGTTAAGGTATGTGAACGTTTGTAGCGTTAGCCAATCGAAGCCTCAGTCCCATGCCTATGACGTCATCATACCGTACCGACGTGACTATGGTGTCATTGTTCAAATTCAAAAGCAAGCATTTACGGAGAAAACGAGTGATCGCATCTTCCGAATCACGTTCATAAACATGGTATTCCAAAAAAAAATCCCAAAATTCCTAAAACACCATTTAAGAAAAATTGACCTCACTTTTTGTGTGCAAATGCTTACTTTTCAGATTGTGAGAAAATAACACCAAGAATGGGCTATGAGTTATGTAGAATAGCATACCAATAAATGTTTAAAAATAAAATATATGCAACATAACCAAACCTAACCTCCCCTCGGAGAAAAAAAGGCATAAAAAGAAAACTGCAAAGAAATTTGCATTTAGAGCAAGAAATATAGAAATATAGAGATTATTCTCTATTTCAGAAATCTTGACTGACAACATATTAGCAGATGTAGTGGCTACTCTAAGCATACAAATTCTGCTTAAGGTACACTGTCCAGTTCCTGTGTCTTGCCGGTCTATCTGATAACCATATTTTTCTTTAATTTAGGGACTGGCATACCTGCCGATATGTGCTCCCCTTGATAGGGCATGGAACTCATCTCTGGGTGAGTGATGCTTGAGTATATGGGGAGCCAACCAGGTGAGGAAACCAGGTGAGAGGTGCTCCTTCTTATCTACCCAAAACTTATCTCCTGAACACACAAAACTGCAATAACATGCACTGCAATACAAGCCTCCTTGCCATTAATTTGCATACCAAATAAAAAGAACACATTTTTGCCAAACAATGCATTATCTTAACCACGTCAATAGCATGTAATCACAATACATTTTTCTTGAAAGGGAACAAAAAATGCAAATTTACCGGGAAATCTGTTCTATTTTGATTTTAGAGTGGACCGGTGGTTTTCTACTTTTTTCCCGTGAACATAAGAACGCAATATCTACCTTACGGTTGTCCTTAGTGAGAGCGACTAATGAGATGAAGATGAGAAGATGATAAGGGCTCGGGTAAACTTGAATGAAGCAGATGTAGATTGGCTTCTGGTGTTGTTTGAGCAACGCACTCAATAGTTAGCCGTTTGTTTACGTAGCCTGAAGCGGTTGAAGTGGCGCGGTTGTAGTTTCTGTGTTTCCGCGGTGTGCAATTTGCGCTCACAGTACGGCCGTGAGCAGAAAAGTACGAACAGATGCGACCGAACCATTGGTACGACAAGATTTAGGCAATTGATACAACTACATCACGTATTTGTTCAAACTGCAGCATTGATAAGTCACCTATTGTTAACTTTTAACCATTGTCTTGACCACTTATCAAAGTCGTCTAAAATTCCGCAGTATTAGCAGCCATATACTGATTGGAGCATTGAGCTGGAGTGGAAAACGACATGGCTGAGTACTGAAGTCAAAGGAGGTGTTTTCCATGTTCAATATGTCGTTGCATTGTGATTTATGCTGTTCCTCAACCAACTTGATGATGTCATTAACATCATGGATTGCTTGCTACTGAGGAACAAGGATTTCTTCACGGAAAATCTTGCTACAGGGAACATCGGTGCAGCCAGTATTTTCTTGAGGCGCAGCTCCACCAGGAAGATGGAAGTCAACAGAAACCGCGGATTTTTTTTCCGTTTTCACGCAGTGAAAATATTAATATGTATTGTTTGACCTAGTTCACTTTGGGTTAATAAAGGCGGAGCGAATACTCCCCCTCCCCATTGGGTGCACCTCTGCTGAGGAAACTTCTCGCATGCGTTATCTCCCTTGCCACCACCTCCTGTCGCGGGGGAACTATATCCGAATGTATCGAATCTGAATCATTTCAAATTATATTACTTCAATATATATATATATATCGGAATCTGCCTGTCTCCGGGCGAAAGCAGGCGCCATTTAGCAGGCATTTTACTATGAAAAGGGAAATGACCATGTTTCCTTTGGCTAGAACTCCGACGAACTGGGGGAAGGTGTATGCATTTGAGCCTTTGTGAAGGGCAACCCTTCCCGACAAAAGGGGCACCGCCTTTCCATGGTGGAGGGCGGAGGAGCATAGCTACTATATTATTATTGTCCAGTCTATCCCCTCCGAGGTCAGTCGCTATGCATGATGTCCGGTAACGCTACAGTTTTTTCTTCTATTTTTGTTGTTATTTATAATTTGAGCTTTGAACATAGTGGACATTACCGGGGGTATGTCAGAACTTTTATAACACAGCCAGCTCCTGCCTGAACATCGCCTTGGCAACGTAGTAATACATTTTATTTGACGGATCTGGAGGCGCAGGACGTTTCCGGTAATTAGATGATGCATAGAGATGTAAAAGTACTACTTTTGTGAGTCCTAGATATTTGATGAAGTTTTTTTTTCCGAGACTGATCAGTTTATTTAACATTTGCTATGCATTTAATGGCATGACATGCATATTATAATTATTTGCGTTTCCTTGCTTGTTTTAAATGCGTAAATACTGATCAAATACCTTCCTCACCAGGGTAAGAAAAAGATTATCAGGTACTTTTCTGCGATTATACACATTATGTTGATCACGTATGGATGTTCCTTGTCCGATGCAACAGAAATTACTGAATCTGAATCATAGAAAAGTTCGTCTTTTTCCGTTGTCGTACGGGAATGAAGCAGGTCGAATGTTTTATTTTAACTTAAGATACGAACGTAACGTTTGGATACCGAAAGTCCGCCCATCTCTAATGTGTCGTCGAATGGTGGGCTGCGTGGGTTTGGTAGCACGCGTGATGAATCCTGATCGTTAAAAGCGATATGCTAAGAATACTTGTGTAGTAACTGTTTCATATCAAGGTGAGGTACGGTGGAGTGCCCGCGTTTCCGTCAAATTATTCGCGTAGATTTCTTTCGCACACTTCGGATTTTGAGACGATTCCGGTGGAAGCCGGTGAACCTGCTCCATTTTGGAATGTCTTTATTGTGATTGAAAATATTTGTGTATGGATTTGATGTATGGTATTATATATCATGTAGTTGTGAACATTAATAACCAATGTATTTTTCGGAAGGCCCCAAAACCCAAAAAAATAAACTAACATTAAAAACAAAAAAAAAATGCCGCCTAAGTGTCATGACAAACGTTCTCCGTCGTGTTAATTTAAAGGCCGGGTGACAATCAGGCAAAGGCCATGGGTCTCTTCCCGCGGTTCCACCAGAAGGAACTCAGTGGAGGTTAGTTGAGGCTAGTTGAGACTAGTTGAGACTTTCCCACAGGAACGACCAGTGGAGCTTGGAGAAATCAGCTGACAGCGGTGTGAATTCCGTGACAAAAAGGAAGCATTTGGCGCTGTATCATAAAATGGCCAAATTGCCCTTCAAATGTTTGTCCAGATGATCGCACAATGTACATAGTATGACTTGTTATACAAAGTCCCAAATTTGTCATTTCTGGCTATGTATGTGCCCTCAGAGACTGCAGGGAACACAGGTGTTCTTTTTGCCTATGGGATGAACCAGGCTCTCTTCCCTCTCGGTTAAGCATTGTCTCGCCCTGTTTTGCAGTTGGTTACAGCCTGCCTTCTTAACGTACATCATATAATCTTGATTGGACTCGCCAGGCTCACTTGACTCCGAGGCTCTTCTCTGCCCGATGCTGACTTCCTCATCTCAACCTGCCCAACCTCGTCGATCAGGCTCGAGTAGGATTTTAGTAGGTGCCGGGAGAACGGCTGTACTTTCGGGCGCTGGAATTGCGGCAGATCCTGCTGGTAAAGTAACATCTTCCCTTAGGCCGAATGACAGATCAAAGGCCTAAACAAAGGATGTTTTGTGGTCTGCATCTGTTACTTCGATTATTGTTCATAGTTGTAATTTTATATTTCCTTTGTGAAGGATGATCCTGGTATTCAGTTGATGCATGAAGATGAGATTCGTATGATGGAGGATGTTGTTTACGCTTAAATATATGGCGCAAGAGTGCCGTGATTGAGCTCAACTGAAAAAATCACAATTGGACCCTGCTCCTGGGCCAGTGGAGCTTTTGCTCCACTGGTGGAGGTTGGTGGAGCAAAAATATCCACCGGATTTGCGATGGGAGCGACCAGTGGAGGTTAGTGGAGCCACAGGAACAAACCCCATAACTACTGGATGTAGTGACTATAGGCAGTTTTACGGCAGCTTTTTGCTTTTGGGTCACTTGGTCTGAAGAACAAGATAGAGGGAGAAGACCTGGCATAATGATCTGCATAAATTAAGTGACCACCAAATCTAATCAAATCAGTTTTAATAACAAAATGTGTTTTACTATTGATGCTGCTGGAACAAGTGGAATTAAACGTACTGACATCAGCAAATTGCAATATGCTTTCTGATTTATGTGGAGCTGCACTCTAAATAAATTTAGAGTGTAAATAAATAAATAAATTTGTATTCAAGCTATACTATATCTGGCAGCTGACTAATGACTGCCAGATAACAAGTTTGTGCTATGGTTAAATTAGCGAAGGATGTGGTTATAAGCAAGGTGGGAATTAAGGCACTTCTTAGATATTTTATCTCTGAAAACATTTTTGCACTCTGGGTTCATACTGGATAGGATGGGCTTCACATGTACTCTGACCCAAATGTGGGAACAAAGATATCAATAAAAACAAACACAGAATGACACCCCCAAAAATGCAGGTTATTCCACTTAGTCACCACTCAACTAACCACTTTTTGTAGCAGTCAGCAGCCAGACTACAGCTTCACACACCCCCTCAATCTCAACCACCGGAATTGCCGACAACAATGTGCCAACAGCACTTGCAAGATGGTGTGCATGTGCACTGAGTATAATGTTCTCTGACTCTGGAGCCACATCTCAAAACCTGTGTTCTTGCCACCATTGTAGTGGGGAAATTTGACAGTTTTAAGAGCCATCCTCCGGAGTCCCGGAGGCCACCGATCAGAATTGGCTGCATATGTGGTATGATATTAATGGTATTATATGAGTTAAAAACATGTACATACCTTAATGGGATAGTCCAGGCTGTGGCTCATCTGTACCTCAATGGTGTCGGGCTGACCAGCATGGTGCTCAGACTGTGGCTTATAAAGCTGTGATGCTTTGAGAAGGAAATTATGAATCTTGTGGCCATGGAATTCCCTTTTAAAAATACTGGCAGACCTTGGAACAATTTAAGCAAATAACCGTGCTGGGAACAACAGTGTTGTAAAAATGATAAACTTGTGTCGTCCTCAAAAGAGAGTGTGTGGTGCAAATACAGGTTTTTGGAGATGATACTCTGGGGTCGGGGTAACCTGAGAACATTGCACTTGGTGCTCAGGCTCCCTGTCTTGCAAGCGTTGTTGGCACATTGTTGTCCGTGTTTCCAGTGGTTGAGATTGAGAGAAATGTGTGAAGCTGTGGTCTGGCTGCTGACTGCTACAAAAAGTGATTAGTTTGGGTGGTAACTGTAAGTAGAATAATTTGTGGGTGTCATTCTGTTTGTTTTTATTGATATCTTTGTTCCCACATTTGTGTCAGGTACATGTGAAGCCCATCCTATCCAGTATGAACCTGGAGTGCAAAAAATGCTTTCAGAAATAAAATCTCTGAAGAATTGCCTTAATTCCCACCCTGTTCTTCACATTCTTAATTGTATGTTACTCCAGCCAAACCCCCCCCCCTTTCCTCATATTTCTCATAATGGGCGCTGTATAACCAATGCAGTTGATGTGCCCTAAAACCCAAATAAATAACTAACTAACTAACTAACTAACTCATATTTCTCATAATCTTGGATACATTTATGGTTTTAGGTAATTTTTGAATTTGTCTAATTTCTTTTTACAAGGCAGTGTTCATCAATGTGGTTAGCATGATCTGACCACTTGTTTCTTATGCATATGCTTACTTTTCAGTTGACAGACAAAATAACACCAGAAGTGGCTGTGAGTTGGTTAATATAGCATACAAATGATGCTTTAAAAAATGTAGCAACCTAGCCTAGCCACCTATATCAGTTTTCAAATGAAAAAAAAATCCATACAATTTGTTCCCAATTACAAAAAATATAAACTTAACCTTGCCTAACCTGCTTTTGAAGAAAACAAGTTATTATTTTTAATTGCAGAAGAGACATAATCTAACCTAAACAAATCTACCTCCCTTCATGGAGGTAAAATGTGTGTAAAACTTGTCTTGTGAATACCTTAAATCACAATAATACCTAATCTTGTGGAGGGATAGCATGTATCTGCATTGCAAAAAAATGTGTGCATATTTGCCCATTTATGATAGCGTATGCATCCATCAAACACTTATGGTTCAGAAGTACATGAAACCGTATTCTTTATATCATATTCATGTATGTATGTATGTCCTTATGCATACACACCTCCAGTATTTATGGATTTGTCTGGGCAACAATGCCTTGTTTGGCCATGTTGTAGGTGGCACTGCAGCTGTGTTCAATTTTAACATTTGTGACAAAAATTGGGATCATGGGAGTTGTCTAGTCACTATATCTGGTCTGTGCACCTGCTGTTGCTGCAGCTGTAGATGCTACTACAGCAATGTTTTGATCCCACAACTTTGTGTGGTAGTGCTAGATGACAAGTCAGTTGAATTTCTTACAGGGAAGGAGCTGATTAAATGGTGGGTATCCTCTGAAGTCCAAATATTGAACCGTAAGTGCTGATTAAATGCTCCTTAGTCACAGCTGAGATGGCACGTTGTTACTTCAGTGACTAACAATTGCTAAGAATGCTTTCTGATACGAGCAGTGATGGGTGGACGGCGTGAGATGACTCGTGGTGCCGGTGACATGTCGCCGTCCCAGGTCTGCGTGAGATGACTCGTGGTGCCGGTGACATGTCGCCGTCCCAGGTCGGCGTGAGATGACTCGTGGTGCCGGTGACATGTCGCCGTCCCAGGTCGCCGTGAGATGACTCGTGGTGCCGGTGACATGTCGCCGTCCCAGGTCAGCGTGAGATGACTCGTGGTGCCGGTGACATGTCGCCGTCCCCGGTCGGCGAGATGACTGTGGTGCCGGTGACATGTTGCCGTCCCCGGGTCGGCGGAGATGACTCGCGCCGCCCCGGGTCGGCGTGAGATGACCGGTGGTGCCGGTGACATGTCGCCGTCCCAGGGTCGGCGTGAGATGACTCGTGGTGCCGGTGACATGTCGCCGTCCCAGGTCGGCGTGAGATGACCCGTGGTGCCGGTGACATGTCGCCGTCCCAGGTCAGCGTGAGATGACCCGTGGTGCCGGTGACATGTCGCCGTCCCAGGTCTGCGTGAGATGACCCGTGGTGCCGGTGACATGTCGCCGTCCCAGGTCGGCGTGAGATGACTCGTGGTGCCGGTGACATGTCGCCGTCCCAGGTCGCCGTGAGATGACTCGTGGTCCCGGTGACATGTCGCCTTCCCAGGTCGGCGTGAGATGACCCGTGATGTCATGTCGCCGTCCCGCCCTGTCCCGACAGGTAGCCGCCGGCCGCCGCCATGCATCTGTACAATCTGACGCTGCAGCGCGCCACCGGCATCACACACGCCGTGCACGGCAACTTCTCCGGCTCCAAGCTGCCCGAGATCGTGGTGTCGCGCGGCAAGACGCTCGAGCTGCTGCGGCCCGATCCCAACACGGGCAAGGTGCACACCTTGCTGGCCACCGAGGTGTTCGGCATCGTCAGGAGTCTGATTTCGTTCCGGCTCACCGGCGGAACCAAAGGTGCGCCGGCCGACACTTGCCACGCTCCGTGGCGGGGCGAGCTGTTTCTCGGCTGTGTTTGTGACTGTGCTGGGTGCTGGCTGGAGGTGATGCTGCAGCTAGTTTTCGCGCTGGGAGAACAAAAGGCACGACCCCACGGGTGGTGCGATAACTCCCTGCATTGGTTTTCTTTTGAACCTATTTTCTGCTCCAGCAGATTGCAATTGGTATCCATCATTTTAATTTAGGTTTAATTTGTGTACACCTGCTCCAAACTCGCTTTTATTCAAGAGGGGGAAATGGGCAGTGACTGCTACAAAAACACATTAAATCACTGCTATGTACAAACACATTACACATGGCGAGACCGAGCGACCTCCCTGGCTTGCTGTCGGGTTGCGTGTGACTGGCGCCTCCTTCCCGCTGCAGACTATGTTATCGTCGGCTCCGACTCTGGCCGCATCGTGATCCTCGAGTACAACCCGGCCAAGAACCTGCTCGACCGCGTGCACATGGAGACGTTCGGCAAGAGCGGCTGTCGCCGCATCGTGCCCGGACAGTACCTGGCCATCGACCCAAAGGGGCGCGCCGTCATGATCGGTGGGTGCACCCCACCCCGTCGCCACCATTCGGTGGTCGGTGGCACTGTAGCGACCAATCAGAATGGTTGTAGACCCTGTCGCCACCAATCGGTGGTCGGTGGCGCTGTAGTGACCAATCAAAACGGTTGTAGACCTGTCGCCACCAATCGGCGCCATCGACGACGCTGCCACGGCCAGTCAAGGCAGTCTGTGGCACTGTCTCCACCAACCATTGGTGCGATGTGCTAAAGTGTTTTGTTCAATAGTCAATAAAGGGCTTGTGTCTAGTTTCAGAGTAGAGAGTAGTTTTCAGAGACCAGCGTGCCGTAGTGTTACGCCACACCCAGGCGATATGCAGCTACGCCAAATGAGTATCGTAGTCAGTACATGCATTGAAACTGTGTTCCTGGTTTCTGTGGAAGGATGTTGGGTTACTGTACTTAGGGAAGCACCATCATCCAACAGCGTGGCAGTGTAATTAAGTGGAACCATGGTATAACGTTAATGTTTCCAGATCGAATAGTATCGTTTGTATCCCTAGCACCCGGGTTATTATGTATTTCAACACTGTCGGGCTTGCGAAGGGGCGAATATCTCCGCGTAGTTGGAGTGTCCTGTGATGGTCCTGTGACTTCGCGTCACCTGCTGATGGCCGCAGGCGCCATCGAAAAGCAGAAGCTGGTGTACATCCTGAATCGTGATGCTCAGGCTCACTTGACCATCTCTTCACCACTGGAGGCGCACAAGTCGAACACGCTCGTGTATCACATCGTCGGTGTGGACGTCGGCTTTGACAACCCGCTCTTCTCTTGTCTCGAGATTGACTACGAGGTGCGGACACCGTAAGCGTGGGTCTTTAGAACCATGGTGTCCTACACCGAGTCAAATTGTGTCGTTCGTTGGCCATGTATGGACTTCGTTGCATCGCTATTCTGATCAGTATATTACATGGCATGCTAGCTGCTTTTTTGGAGAGTATGCAGAATGGGTGAAATTGTTCCCGGGGACTTTTCTCGGTGAATTTTTCCTTTGAAACGTGTAGATTAAGTTGTTTGTATAAAAAGTTGGAACTCGTCCGACCGAGCATGGACATCCCTTTAAAGTCCCTTTCTTTCGATGCAGATAGCAATACTGATGCTCGGCATGTGCGATTGGATCAGAAGTTCGTCAGGACATGGCGGCTGTGCCAGTATGTTATCGGTTATGACGTCAGTCGTGACACGCCCCCAGGACGCCGACTCCGACCCGACCGGCGAGGCGGCACAGAAGACTCAGCAGACGCTCACCTTCTACGAGCTGGACCTGGGCCTGAACCACGTGGTGCGCAAGTACTCGGAGCCGCTCGAGGAACACGCCAACTTCCTGATCTCGGTGCCGGGTGGCAACGACGGGCCGAGCGGGGTGCTGGTCTGCTCGGAGAACTACATCACCTACAAGAACCTTGGCGATCAGCACGACATCCGCTGTCCCATCCCGCGCCGGCGGGTGAGTGGCGGAGACTGCGCGTGGGGCGGCGGGCGGGGACGTGCCACGCGTCACCTGGCTGTGCTGTCGTGGAGCGTCCATGTCACGTCTCGTCATGTGGTGCGGAGTTTGGGAGGTAGGTGTGGGGAGTGAGGTACGAGAGGTGCAGGCGATTGCTACTGGAAGTGCAGTGATTTACCAGCTCTTGTTCTGTCTGTGGTGAGTGAGTGGGCGCAAATGATCAATCCTGGTCGAAGCGCCCTAAAGCCCAAATATCGAACTAAGTGGTGTGGTGAGTAGTATTAGCCAGCAGCACCATAAGCTGGGATTCCTCCCCTGGTGAGAAGTATGTGCAGTGACATGTGGGTTTTTGTTGTGACGAAATGTGATGCTTGCATCAGCCGCGTCTCGACGTGTCGGTTCCGGATGAGAAGTGGTGCTTGCGTGCCCTGTGCTTCCCTTGTGTTCTCGCTTCTAGCATTATCTTTTGGGAAGTCATCATTCGATATATGGAGGGGGGGGGTAGATTGCGACTCTCTAGAACCAACGAACCATATATATGGGTCGCAGAGCATCACTAGCTCTCTGTGTTCCTCAGGAAATGTGTGCAAAGTACCCGGTAGCGCGGCAATTTTCCCCGGCCCTTTGTTGACGGCAGAGAGCGGATGGTGATGGTTGACGCACGTTCGTCAGCGTGCCAAACGATTCTCCATAACTGTAAAATGTGGCGGGAAATAACGCGACCATGTCGAGTGTGGGCAAGCATACTGCGTGATGGGCAGAAAACTGGCTGCTTTTGAAGTTTTGCCATCCAGAACACTCCTCCAGAAAATTGTCCCAACTTGTTCTCGTTTGAAGGTTGAATCGTGCTGTTCGCATCAACTGCTCTGATAAAGTTTTCAAGATTCACTGAAAGTGCAAACTGAGATTCTGTTGTCAGGTTTGAAGATATATAGGCCCTGCATATTCAATCACCGAACATTTTCCTTCTCACCCAGGATTACAAAGTAGAAAACCTAACCATGGCACTTGACCAATCTTCCCACATGACGCCGCGTCTTCGGACACTGACTTCGCCTCGTGCCGGCAGAATGACCTGGACGACCCAGAGCGCGGCCTCATCTTCGTCTGCTCGGCCACCCACAAGACCAAGTCGATGTTCTTCTTCCTGGCACAAACTGAGCAGGGAGACATCTTCAAGATCACAGTGGAGACGGACGATGACGTGGTGACTGAGATCAAGCTGAAGTACTTTGACACCGTGCCTGTTGCCTCGTCCATGTGCGTGCTCAAGACTGGTTTCCTCTTCATCGCTTCTGAGTTCGGGAACCAGTAAGTACCACAAGGTTTTCGGGAGTACGGTGGCGGTTTTTTTGTGCATTGCATAACTGAGGACCAACCACCCTTTATCTGTATGAATAAATGCGGTCATTGCATTTCCGCGAGGCACAACCAGGACGCTGCAATAATATGGATCTGTCCCTGTTACTCCCATGCATGCTCCCCAAGTCTGCCGTCGTGTTTCGATAGCTGTCCAGATAAAATATCCCTACTCTACCACACCTCGAGTGTCACTTGGCCAGCTCCTTGTGGAGTCAACGAGCAGGGCGAGCCATGTGTGGCGGGGCCGGGAACCGCCCGGTCTCGCCCGGCCTCCTGCCAGATCAACAGCTGGCACGAATAACGGCCGGATCCAACTGTTGGTCCGCCCGTCCAGACTCGCCAGGACAGTATTGCATCCATTTGACGTTTTAAACATTTATGCTATTGTTTTGAAAATGATCACTCACTCCCACAATGAAGCAGTCTATCAGACCAAGCAGGGTTGTTGCTGGAGCAGTCCGACGTATCATGTTGTTGCATTGTTTGTGTGTGACTGTTTCCATTCCCATCCATGTGCTTTCTTATTGCCTCCCTGGACCCTCCCCTGTATTATGCCTTGTCTGGTTGCATTCTCATTCCACCTGTAGCTCTTCCACTCCTACCTTTTCTTTTGCCTGCCTCCTGCTCCCATTTGTGCTTTCTTTCTATTTCTTCACGTCTCCCTCTAGCCATATATTTTTCCATCCACATTTTTTTATGTCTAATAAATCTACATTCACACCTGTCTTCCTCTTTCCTTTCCTCTTTGTCTATGCCTTCCCCTGTGTCTTATTGTATCTCTACATCTTTTGGTATGTGTATGTATGTTTGAGTGTACCTTTTCGTCTACCTCTGTGTTCGTCTCCCTCTGCCTATGTCTTCCTATCGGCGATCTGAAGCGCAGATGACTAACTAACTAATCGCTGTATGACCAACGCAGTGGATGCGCCCCGAAGCCCAAATAAGCAACCGACGAACTACCTGATACGCCACCCTCCCTCTCCATACCCTTTCTCCCTTTTGCCCCCCCCCCCCGTCTATATTTCCAACCTCCTCTTCATCTTCTTCTCGCCCCCGCACGTCCCGCCGTCGGCCTGCTCTGGCTGGGGCCGCGGGCGGCAGCTACCTGTACCAGATCGCCAACCTGGACCCCCCTCATCCTCCTCTCTACCCCCCCACACCCACACGCACTGACACGCCGGTCGTTCGGCAGCTACTGTACCAGATTGCCAACCTGCCCCCCCCCCCCCCCCCCCCCCACACACAACCCGTCCCCGTTGGCCGACTCCGGCAGCGGGCGGCAGCAGCGGCTGACCGCCGGTCGTGTCGGCAGCTACCTGTACCAGATCGCCAACCTGGGCGACGACGACGACGAGCCCGAGTTCAGCTCGGCCATGCCGCTGGAGGAGGGCGACACCTTCTTCTTCGCGCCGCGCCCGCTGCGCAATCTGGTGCTGGTGGACGAGCTGGAGTCGCTGTCGCCCATCCTCAGCTGCCAGATCGCCGACCTGGGTCAGTGGCGCAGTCGCCACTCCCGCCTGCAGACTCGCAGGTCTTTGGCTTAAGTCTTTATTGCGGTCGCGGTTACCGTAATTGGAACGATTGATGAGAGGTACAGAGGTAATGTCCAATTTGGTATGTCAGAACACCGGCTTCCGTTCAGCAGAGAGCACGTGACAGTTGTGTGGGATTGGTAGTTCTCGTTTCCTGCCCGAGTGGTTGTTTGGAGCCTTGCCAGCTGCTGGGCTGCCTTCCCGGTCCTGGATTGCGAAGGAAGTCGACCTATGACACACTGATGCCAAACAGCGTCCCCATCTGTCTCCTCGATGGCCAGCCGATGTGCGCGCCATGACGTGACGGTCCTGGGCCGACAGCCAACGAGGACACGCCCCAAGTGTACTCGCTGTGTGGCCGCGGGCCGCGCTCGTCGCTGCGCGTGCTGCGCCACGGCCTGGAAGTCAGCGAGATGGCCGTCTCGGAGCTGCCCGGAAACCCGAATGCCGTGTGGACGGTGCGCAAACGGGCCGACGGTGAGTGCGGCTCAACGTCCGGGGAGCGCTCGCCAGGGGGCGCTGAAGCCTGTCCAGGGCGCCCCACACAACATCCGACGAAAAGTCCTAATGGCGAGTCACGTCGGGCACCTTGAAATGCGCGGGCACTTCGGCCCTTCAACTCGACCCTGCAGCAACTATCAGATTTCCTCAGCGGAGGAAGGCCAGGTTGAAAATCCAGTTGTCTCCGTTAATGACAGATATCAGTAAGGTGGGACGAAAGCTTCTAAACAGACCAGTGATGTGGTTGATTCTGTCAGAAGCTTGCTTTTAGGTTTCATGTTGAAATAATGCAAGATGCAAACTATGAATCACTCGGTGCATCATCTCCCCAAAATTATGTCGCTTACTATGGTATTTTCTGACAGACCATCGCAACGGAGCATGTTTATTTTCGTGTTTTTCAAAGGTATTATGGTTAAAGGTAAAATCACGCTTTGAAATAACGTCCTGCTGAAATTAAAAGGTGCGGGGACGAGTGGTCTAGGGGTAAGATGCTCGTATTACAATCGAAAGGTTGTCTGTTCGAGTCTCGCCTGTCGCTACTCTTCGCCCGCGACCAATCGGCGTGAGAGATTGGCGACGCTACATGACTCAACGGTCGACGTGTCGTAAAACCAATAACCAACCAAATTAAAAGGTGGAAGCCGGACATTTTTGTATGCGACGTTGCCGGAAGTATATTTTTTATTTGGAACTTAATATTTGTTATATGCAGCCATGTTTGCTATTGGTACAGTATCAAGACATATTGCGGAAAGCAAGCATCTGCTGATGCATTTTTCTGCTGAGGATTGGGATTCTGCCACACACCAGACATATGGAGCTGTGGCAGTAACAAATTCGTATATCGTATATAACAAATTCGTATTGCGGTGGTGGGGTTTATGGCCCCACCTGTTTATTTGCTACCTCAACCTGTTGACGAGTTATTTTGCTCGTTTTTCGTCTTTGATCTTCATCATTGTGAATTCATGCTATGCATTGACATCCTTCAGCCTATTTTTTGTGGTTAATTCTTTTCTAATGAAAAAAAAACGAGCGTGATGACCCTGTTGTTACATGAGTTTTCTCTTACGGCAGTTACCCCTTTACGCCATTGCCCAGGATGTTCTCCGTTGGCCCTTCAGAGAACCTTCCTGTTTTGTTTGGTATCTAAGTATGTTCCTGATGCTTTCCCATCTCTCACCTCTTGGATTAGCGACTGATCGATGCGTACGTGGGCCGTGTGGTGTGCGTGGCACGACCAGTCCGCGGTCTTGGAAGACAGACTGCGGCCGGTGCCGCGCCAGCCCGTCTCCGGACCAGCCCGTCTAACCAGGCCGGTTTGACGCTCTCGTCAACAACCAGGCTCTGTTCTTTGCAGGCTGCTGCGGCTCCGGCGTCGGCGGCGGTAGCGCCGACATCCGCACTCAGGTAATAATTGCCCGTCCCCCGTCACGGGGGAATGTCGTAGCCTCTGACCTCGCGTCGCGCTCTACAATGCTTCGGCTGTGATTGGTCGCCTGAGGCGGTGCGACGGGCGGTCGGGCTGGTGGTCGGTGAAATGAGGTGTCATTCTGACCATGCCGGGCGGTGGCCCTCGCGCCGCACTCGGTATCGCCGGCCGCCGGGCCTCCTCCGGCGTCGGCTGATAACGCCAGCTGGCTGGCGGTGTCGGGTCGATCCAGTAGCGTGGCCGGCGGACAGTCGCGGGTGTTCCTGTCATGTTCCCGTCAGTGGCGAAAATTGCCGCTTTTGTCACGTTTCAACCCGGGGTCGACTAAAAACTAAAACATCAAGTTCGCCATAGAACATCGCCAAACGAGTGGCTTCGATCCGCGGTCGACACGAGTGCCGATGTCGCCACTAGACTGGCTACGCTACTGGTTCGGCCCCGAGCACGCCGGCGCCCGCCGCCGCCGCTGCAGTACTGTGTCGCGTCACACGCCGTGTACGTCTCCGACAGACGACTACGACGCCTACATCATCGTGTCCTTCGTCAACGCCACGCTGGTGCTGAGCATCGGCGAGACTGTGGAGGAGGTGACCGACTCGGGCTTCCTCGGCACCACGCCCACACTCTCCTGCTCGCAGCTGGGAGACGACGCGCTCGTCCAGGTCGGTGGCGCGCCCTGGTCGCTGTTGACCCCCCACCCCGCCCGTGGTGTGCTTTTGTTTGTGTTATGGTGCTGGACGGATGGATGGATGGATTGATCGATCGATCGATCGATCGATCCATCAGTAATTGGCCAGTAGCAACATCCATCTGTAATAATTTGTGCAAGATATCATGGTATTGATGTAGCACATGTCATACCAACTGTCAGACCATTGCACCTGCGCGAATGATCAACTCTGGTCGAAGCGCCCTAAAGCCGAAATAACGTCTTCTGAAGCCAGCCAATGGTGTGCTGGTTCCTGCACGTGCGCCCGTTTGCTCTATCCCAATTGTAGTGTCGCACATTTCCCTGGATTGGGCACAAGATGACACCTGGAAGGGTACAATTATCCACTATCCATATTTAAATAAAGTAATCCTCAACCTCTTCTGTTTCAGGAGATTTAAATAGTGCCTGTATTTCGTGCTGCCTGGTGAGACATCATGCCGTTATTCATCTTCATTTTCAGTTCTTCACACGTGAATTGACAGGACATTGTCAGGTTGCAAAGTGAAATTATGAAGTGTGTATTCTTCAGCATAGTCACATTTTGCTATAGTTGTCCGCTTACAGCAAACTTGGGGAGGAAAATATGTCCACTCATTCTGGCGCGAGTTCAGTTGTGCGCGCTGTCCAGTCGGGTGCTGATGTGCCTCCGGTGCCGCCGGTCAGATCTACCCGGACGGCATCCGCCACATCCGGGCCGACAAGCGAGTCAACGAGTGGAAGGCGCCCGGCAAGAAGACGATCGTCAAGTGCGCCGTCAACCAGCGTCAGGTGGTGATCGCGCTCACCGGCGGCGAGGTGGTCTACTTCGAGATGGACTCGGTCAGTGGTGGTGTTAATTTATGCAATATTAACGCTACGCAAGGTTGTACCGAACTGGGAATGTGTGTGGCTGTCGCATCTGGTGGTTCTTACTCGCGCCATGCATAGCATTAAAGCGTGCGCGCGGTTTGACATTTGTCGGACGATGCATGCTAGCGAACGTACTGAATTGAACGACATCTCCTTAAAGTGCAGGAATACCTCTATAAATTTCCAGCCACTGGTCCAGCCTACCTGGCAGGCCTTTGCCTCCAACCCCATATCGGAACGGTAGCGTCTACTGATGAGCGTGGTAGAATGCCGGTGGTGGCACTCAAACATAGCATTGTCAATCGATAAAACCGTAAGCTCATCAAAAACTTTCCAGTGCGTTTCGGTATACCAGTGATGAGTGTTGGCACATGCCGAGTGGGTGCGCCGTCTGTCGTTGGCCGCGCCCCAGGCAACCACGTGCCGCAGATCAATGCTGGCCCGTTCACCCGACAGTCGGAGACAGCCGGCTGCCGGTCTTGACGGCGGAGAACAGTCACTGTCTGCGTCGCGTCCAATTAATCACCATCCTCCGGAGGGTGGCTGGATGCTGCTCTCAATGTGCCGGGTTGCATAGGCGGATTGTTGCGTGCGGCATTGTGTCACATCCCGGTGAGGTTCCTTCACTCTGAACGAGTAGTGATGCGGCGATAAGTGATGGAGAATTGATCTGGAGAGTGATAGGTGCCATGGTGAGCATGCCACTTGTCTATGGCCAAGGTGCCCGTCTCCCAGCTGAAGGGTTGTTGGTTCGAGTCCCGTCTGTCGCTACACTTTTCTCGTGACCAGTCGGCGTGAGAAATTGGCGACGCTGTGTGACCCGACAGTCGACGCGTCGTGAGACCGATAACCGCCGCCACCGCCGCTGATGAGCCATGGCGACCACACTGCTGTACGTGGCGTCGTGACCAGCCCGGGGCGCCCGCGTGACCTCAGTCGTCTGACGTGACGTGACGTGACGTGACGTGATGCCTGCCGCAGACGGGCCAGCTGAACGAGTACACGGACCGCAAGCCCATGTCGTCGGACGTGGTGTGCATGGCGCTCGGCTCTGTGCCGCAGGGCGAGCAGCGTTCGCCCTTCCTGGCCATCGGCCTCGCCGACAACACGGTCCGCATCATCTCGCTCGACCCCAGCGTGAGTACCGCACTGCGGGGAGGGTCTAGCGGCTGCCGTCGCCAACTGTTGCATCGCTGTTAGGTCTTGCAGATAATCCGGACCTGACCTGACCTGACTTGACGTGTCGGCAAGGCTGTTTGGCTTCTCTCAGTTGCCGATGACTTGACGTGATGTGACCTGACCTGCCTTGACGTGCTGGCAGGACTGCCTGGCGCCGCTCAGCATGCAGGCGCTGCCGGCGGCGCCCGAGTCGCTCTGCGTGGTGGAGATGGGTGGCACGGAGGGCACCGACGGAGAGCCCGGCCTGCAGGGGTCGCTCTACCTGAACATCGGCCTGCAGGTGGGGCGGCAGGAGTGGGTGCTGTCGTGGAGGACGAGTACTGCCACTTAAGGCGACCACTGCCGCCGCGCCGGTGACAGTTCAGATGGTACTGCCGCCGCGCCGGTACCAGTTCAGATGGTACTGTCGCCGCGCCGGTGACAGTTCGGATGGTGTGTTAGACGGTTGCCGTGCTCGTGATGCTTGGATGGTTTCGTTCCTTGCGCCTTTCGCATATGGCGCTGGATCTTGTATCCATTGTGTTGCTGAAAATAAGTAGCTCAGCTCTGGCTAGGTTGGGCCTGGTCCCCTGTAAACAGTGTCTGTACTTTGTATTTGTGTCTTTAATGTGGTAGCCTACAGACTAACCTGGCATGACCTGAGCTGACCTGGCCCGGTCGGCTGACAGAACGGTGTGCTGCTGCGGACCGTGCTGGACCAGGTGACCGGCGACCTGTCTGACACACGCACCCGCTACCTCGGCTCCCGGCCAGTCAAGCTGTTCAGGGTGCGCATGCAGAACAACGAGGCGGTGAGTTCTGAGCAGGTGCACTCTGCGCGAGGGTGGCGCCGAGCTGGCCGAACGGAACGTCTTGGGCTTGGCGCTCGGCCATGGGAAGTGCGGCCGCAAGTGACCAGTCAGTATGGCAGATTACGGTGCTTGGCAACAGACACTAACCTTGAATGTGGTGCAGGCACAAATGTAATGCCTTTTCATGATGAACTTAATTTATGCAGAGATTGCGTTGTCCTGAGTGTTTTTTAAAGATGCATTGTCATTGGTAGAATATAAAGAAGTTGTATGCCATGATTTCCGATCCTCTTCAAGGCTATTTATTCAGCTTTTTCGCCCATGAAGCGTCGTCAGACATGACAGTCGCTCCGGGCAGTGTGACTGGCCGAGACTTAGTGTGTTGTCATTTTCCTAATATAGCCATGACATGCTAACTCAGAGTTTTGACGTTCGTCTCCTATTTCATTTTTCACCACAGTGCCGTTCGTGTTGTTTCGAAATAGGATGCAGAAGGCGCTAATGTGCAGGATAAGCCCCGTGTGGCGGGGCCGGGAGCGGCCCGGTCTCGCCCGGCCTCCTGCCACATCAACAGCTGGCACGAATAACGGCCGGACCTAACTGCTGGTCCGCCCGTCCAGACTCGCCAGGACATTGTGATCACAACGCCATATTTTCATCGGTATTGCGATCATCGATTTCACATACCGATGTTGCGATATCACAACGTGATATGAACCGAAAGTCGCAGAGAACGTATCCAGGTGTGGACTGGAAATTTAGTTTCGGTATTGCATTGGATTTCGTGTCACCTGAAATATGTAGCTACCATATGATCTAGTTGCCTGTACATGTATGTTACCTCGGGGTGCGGGTTGATAGGCGCGCGCGCCCATGAGGCTTTCCGCGGACAGCGAAAGAACGGCGCGCTGCCGCGCGCCGAAATTTGGCATACCTTTTCCCACAACAATTTGGCATGTTGTGTGATAACTTTGAGGTCATGTCATCTAGGGTCAACGAGTTAGTCAAGGTCAAGTGAGGTCACCTCCAGAAAAGTTGAACCAGTCGTCGCGCTTTAATGGGTAAATATATTTTGATGAAACTTTCAGCGTTTGCTTATCTTTAGGGAGGAAACAAAACGCACCAGAGGAATTTTATTTGTTTCCAGTTTTTGTTGACATTAGTTCTGCATATTTGACCATTATGGCTAAAATCGAAGATGCTGGCTAAAGTAAGCATTTTTAAAGTGAGCAAGTTGACTTCAAACAACGTTTTGCGGTCCGAAGAAGAAAAAGTAAAGCAAATGGAAAAATAAAAAATGTGAAATAAAAAAAGAAGATTTTTGGGTGGGCAAAACTTTTGGGGTCATGGTCGGATTCCGCCTTCCTTTTCTGATTCGAAATCATTTTTGTTTTTCAAATCTCCCTAAAATGAACTCCACATGGCCAAAAACGTGAAGTCAGTTGTGAAAACATAGACCCCCCCCCTGGTGACGTCACTTTTGTTTTGTTGGGGGACAACATTTTGAGGTTGTTTCTGGTCCTACTCGTCGAGCGCTTTCCGATGACGCCTCGTTTTCGTGCGACGCTTAGTTTGGAGGTTAGTGGGGGGTGTATCGGGGACGAGTGGTCTAGGGGTAAGATGCTCGTCTCACAATCGAAAGGTTGTGGGTTCGAGTCTCACCTGTCCCTTGACGATGACGAAAAAGACCCAGCCTGGAGGAGCCTGGGACGAAAATAGCCGGCGGTCTAAGTGACGTCGGTGATGACGTCACACCGCAATCGTCATTGGCCTCCCCTGAACAAAGCATGTCGACCAATCTTGAGACCGGTGTCTGCGGTGCACGGGCACTTCTTCGTTATGTCTGATTCCGGGGCCATTGTATGCATCAAGATCCCTGTGGTGTGACAATGAATGAATGAATGAATGACACTGAATACAATACAAATATTGCTATATGCACTTCGCATCTGGGGGGTAAAGTTGTCGATTGGGAGCGTATTTTGGGGATTTATTAATTCTGACATGTATGTGGGCGTGGTGAGGACGACTCTACATTGCGAATGAGTCGCTATTAATGTTGTGCGTGCAATATTAAGTGCGGATTATGCGGGAATGATTTCCTCCCGGGTGAATGACGCTGATGCGACTGCCGCCGACAGGTGTTGGCGATGTCGAGTCGGTCGTGGCTCAACTACCACTACCAGAGCCGCTTCCACCTGACACCACTGTCGTACCAGTCGCTCGAGTACGCCAGCGGCTTCGCGTCGGAACAGTGTCCCGAGGGCGTGGTGGCCATCAGCACCAACACGCTGCGTATTCTGGCGCTCGAGAAGCTGGGCGCCGTGTTCAATCAGGTGAGCCGGCGTCACCGCCGCCGGTGGTGACGTGTCGGCTGTCGGTCCGACGGGTTGTGGGTTCGAGACTTGGGTGGGTTGACAATTATGTGGCCGTTTGTCGGTCGAGGATAGGCTGGTGGCGTCAGGTGACCACTGTAGCTAGTAGGAGGGTCTATGATTGGGGTGGTGGGTCATGGGTATTGACTGGACAATGGGGAATGTTGGCTGAATTTGTTGGTGCATTTAGAACTGAAGGATCCCAGCACTTTATTGGTTCAATAGTTGTATATTGGACCATGAGACTCAGGTTGCATCTGATACTTATAATCTTGCATGTCACTTAATTTCTGGGCTCACCCGTGATCAGTTGTGATGAACACTTGACTACGTACACGGTCTAGCAGTCAGGATTTGTTACGAACAGATCCAATTCAGGACTACTGCTGTGTCAGACCTGTGTGTGAGTGTGTGTAGATTCCCTTGTGTTTGGCGGTTGTGTGGTGGGGGCGGTGGTGTTGAGTTGAGGTCTGGCGAGCGGCGCGGCACGAGCCAGCGTGAACAGACGGGCCGTGCCGACCGTGTGTCGCTGTCTGTACACAGACCCGGCACATGCCGAGTGGGCGCCGTCTGGCGGTGGCGGCGCCCCAGGCAATCACGTGCCGTAGAGTGAAGCTGGCCTGTTCGCCCGACAGTCGGAGACAGCCGACTGCCGGTCTTGACGGCGGAGAACAGACGGACGTCGACTGTGTGACTGAGGGGCCGTCAGCCGGGCGCGTGTGCAGACTGGAGCTGTGCTGAGTGTGCTGTATGCTGGGGATGTTCCCTAGCGCGGACCCCTGTGATCAGGGTTGTGTTGGATAGCTAAGGTCGCCGTTCTGGGCCTGAAACGCCTGAACGTACGTTTGCGGCCTTTTAGTTCAGTGTGCACGCACAGGACGCGCGGTAGGCGATGCGTGTGACGTGTTTCGCAATGGGCATAACCGGGCTGGCGGTGCGTGTGTGTCCTGGGTGGGGTGGAGTACTTGACTGAGAGCAGCATGCTCACTCTTGCACACCTTAATTTATAACATTGGCGCAAAATGAATTAAGCAGTCGGTGCGCCGTGAAGCACCACTACCACTACCCGCCGTGCCCACTGACGGCGTGTTTATCTGGGCGCTACATGACTACATGACCAATGAAGTCGATGCGCCCTAAAGTCCTAATAACTGACGGGCGTTGCTAGCTTCAGTGGTAAAGCTGAACGCCAGAGGTACGGGATTCGATTCCCCGCGATGTCCGCCCTTCCTGCCAGGGTGAGACGCGGGCGACGCCATGTGGCCTCAGCTGCTGAGTGCGTCGTAAAGCCACGATCCAATCCAATCCCTGATAACTAACGACGGCGTGTGCGTGCCGCCAGATGTCTTACCCGCTCGAGTACACTCCGCGCAAGTTCGCCATCCACCAGGACAGCGGCCACCTGGTGATCATCGAGACCGACCACAACGCGTACACCGAGGAGACCAAGCAGGCGCGCAAGCTGCAGATGGCGGAGGTACGCGGCCGGCGGCCGGCCGTCACTGCCGCCCTGTGACCCTGGTGACGTCCCCGGGCAGCGACGGCACTCTGTGCACAGCCGTGTCCGTGGCTGTGTCCAATTTGAACGTTCGCAACAGCAAGTCCGACGGTGGGAGGGCGGCCTGGTGTACATCGACCGCGCAGCCACCTGTCGGGACATTCACGGTTCAGGCCTGACTAAATTTGCTTCCTGAGCAGCATGTCTGCTTTCTTTGGAGAGGGTTAGTGTACCTATGATGGAACACTGGGTTGGATTTATCAGAGTAGGATATGTTCGGTGCTGTGTCACCAGCACAGGTGATGCTCTATGGTCGGGGTTGGATCAGCGCTGGATTTGTGCTTTGTAATCCTGGATGTAGAGAAGTAAATGCCGGGGTAATTGAATATGGTGTGTGTGGGGGGGGTAGGGTAGGCAAATGAATACGACACTGGTGCTTTTAGAGCCGTATTTTTCTTCTCAAGCTGGTGCTACCTGTATGTGTTTTTGACATCTGGTGCCACAATCACGACATTTCTCACATGGTCGTCACAGGAGATGAAGGAGGCGGCCGGAGAGGAGGAGGCCGAGCTGGCCGACGAGATGGCGCAGGCGTTCCTCTCGGAGAACCTGCCCGAAACCATGTTCGGCGCGCCCAAGGCGGGGCCCGGCATGTGGGCGTCGGTGGTGCGCGTGATGGAGCCGGCCGACGGGCGCACCACCCACCTGCTGCGGCTGGAGCAGAACGAGGCGGCGCTCAGGTGGGTGACCGGACAGGACGGGTCAGGTCACGTCGTGGTGTGTCAGTGAGCTCTTCACTCATTGTGACCGGACAGTTGCCATCTGGCCGGCAGACGCTCAGAAGTGGCTGGTCAGGTCAGGTTAGGTCAGGCCATGTCATGGCAGTGAGCTCTTCATCCATTGTGACAAGTTTATCATCTAATTAGTGTGCCCGAAGAGACGGCGCCCATCAGCGCATAGGATCGACGAGCCTCCCAACACAAAAGTGGCAAAGCTGTTCACAGTATGCAACATAGCTTGTTTTCAGGGGTGGATTTCGTTACCTGCCGTCGGTGGTGTGATGTGTGTCGCGGCTTGTTTCAGCATTGCGCTGATGAAGTTCGCCAGCCAGCCGGAGACGGACCAGTACGTGCTGGTGGGCGTGGCCAAGGACCTGCAGCTCAGTCCGAGGCAGGTCGACTGCGGATACATCTACTGCTATAAGTAAGTGCGCACGCCACCGAGTCCAATGGCGGTGGCGTGCAGTGTGCCGAGTCGGCTGACCCTGGGGCCGCGACGGCACTCTGTGTACAGCCGTGTCCGTGGCTGTGTCCAATTTGAACGTTCGCAACAGTACATCCGATGATGGGAGGGCGGTGTGGTGCACATCTGCCGCACAGCCACCTGTCGGGACATTCACGACCAATTCTGCTATTCGGTATTGGTGTCAGCATTTTTGTTTTGCATATACCTCGGAGTTGTATTTGTCTGGTGATGATTAGCCAGAGTGGAAAGATCTTCTGGTCTCTGTAGGCCGTCATATTTAGACGAACAATAGATGGGCTGGTACAGTCGGGTTCAAATTTTGACAAATCTTAGTTTAAAAAATGTTCACTGCGATCTGAAGTAAATGCTATCGCATTGGACGTTAGCCCGTACTTGGTTTCGCATGGGGCAGTTTCTAAACCAGTGCATTGAAATACACTTAAACACAATTGGCACTTCACCATCGAAGGATGTGGGATCGGTGTGGCGTCCTGTAGATGTCACATGTCACGTCCTGTAACTACGACCTGTCACGTCCTGTAACTCACCTGTCACGTCCTGTAGCTGTCATATGTTACGCCCTTCAGATGTCACATGTCACGTCCTGTAACTATTGCCTGTCACATCCTGTCGCCTCATGTAGCTGTCACCTATCACGTCCTGTAACTCACCTGTCACGTTATGTAGCTGTCACGTGTTACGTCCTGTGGGTGTCACATGTCACGTCCTGTAACTTTCACCTGTCACGTCCTGTAACTCACCCGTCACATGATGTAGCCAGGGTTCGATTTGTCCTTTGTAATCCCGGTTGTGAAGAGAACAATTTCGGGGAAATATAACATGGGAGGTTAGTTTTCTTCAAGCCTGTGATGCAGGAATCTCGGTTTGCACTTCCCAGTGAATCTTGAGCACCTTGTCACGGTGCAGTTCATTAATAAACAGCACCATTCAACCTCAAAATGAGAGAAATGAAAGGATCATTTTCTGGAGAGGATTATGTTCTGGAGGACAAAAGTCCAGGAACGGCGTATTTTTCAACCCCGCCTGTACCTACCACCCGCTACGTCATGAAGTTGTGACCTGGTGCGCCCTGTCACCAGACTGGTGAACGAGGGCACCACCCTGCAGCTGGTGCACCGGACAGAGGTGGAGGACGTGCCAGCAGCCATCTGCCCGTATCAGGGCCGAGTCCTGATCAGCGTCGGTCGCTTCCTGCGCATCTACGACCTCGGAAAAAAGAAGATGCTCAGGAAGTGCGAGAATAAGGTGGGCCAGGTGGTGACTTGGTTGGTCGCGGCTGGTGCTCGGGTGCTCCAGGTTACCGCCTGACGTGACCTCTGTCGACTGGTGTTTCCGGTGGTGAACTGTTGTCATGTTGTCCGCCGGCAGTGATGTGTTTCGTTGCCGCGTAGTCGATGCGGTGGCTCCCGGCTATGCTATCTGGGCGACGTGATGTGTGTCCCTTGGAGTGTCTCCCGATTACTCGTCTCGACCAAAACGTTGAGAAAGGTAGTCACCATACTAAGAATTGGAATGGAATTGCTGCATGTATTGTCTGACCCGCGGAATGGCTGGCCGCCTATATGCCTTTGAAGGGTCGATTCTGAGAAGTCTGTCCCATCATGAGGAGTAGCAAACCCGTCATTTTCGATGATTGTTAATACCGCCAGGTAAGGGAAGCTTAGGTTGACCTCAAGTTAGTTTTTAATTGCCCCTTCACTGCCATGTTGCACTTATGTTGCTTCCTCTTCAATATTGGATTTAGGAAATGTTCCCATCAGAATAGTCTGATTAAATCGGGTTCTCATTCAATGCCATTCTATGTCTGTTTCGTCAGAGTCGCTGCGTGCCTAGGATTTTGCTGTGACGCCTAAAAGCAGACATGTGATTGTGATTGTGACATGTGATTGACCGAGAGAACATCTCCGCTACCAGTGTCGTCCACCTCCGATTCCAAACAGCGAGGCGGCGCCGTTGTACTGACCGCGGTCGCTGTCGCCGTCGCCGTCGTACTGACCTCGGTCGCTGTCGCCGTCATACTGACCTTGGTTGCCGTCGCTGTCGTACTGACCTCGGTCGCTGTCGCCGTCGTGCAAACCGAGGTCGCGGTCGCCGTCGTACTGACTGCAGTCGCTGTCGCCGTCATACTGACCTCGGTCGCTGTCGCCGTCGTACTGACCTCGGTCGCTGTCGCCGTCACACTGACCGAGGTTGTTGTCGCTGTCGTTCTGACCTCTGTCGCCGTCGCCGTCGTACTGACCTCGGTTGCTGTCGCCGTCGTACCGACCGCGGTCGCTATTGTAGTGACCGCGATCCCCATCGCTGTCGCTGTCCCACAGAGCGCGCCGCACAACGTGGTCAGCATCCAGGCGCTGGGCCAGCGCGTGTACGTGGCGGACGTGCAGGAGTCTGTGTACTTCGTGCGCTACAAGCGCCAGGAGAACCAGCTGATTCTGTTCGCCGACGACACCAACCACCGCTGGGTGACGGCCACCTGCCTGCTCGACTACGACACGGTGGCGGCCGCCGACAAGTTCGGCAACGTGGCCGTGGTGAGTGGCCGACGTCCGGCCCCGGTGGTGGGCTGGCGTCACAGTGAAGCGCGAGCGACGTGCGCCGCTACCGACGTGTATCGAAGGTGGTCTTTTTGGCGTGCGCCCGTAACGCTGCAATTGTCTGAAGGGACAACAATGCGTGGCTGTAATGGTTTAGTGTCTTTTAGGCTGTAATAGTTAGCATTTCGTTGGTAGTAAACTACTCTGTGTGTATTTGCAGTAGCAATAACGCCTCGTCCGCCCGACCGCCATGCAGTAGCAATGACTCCCATCCTGACCACCCTTCCCCCATCCTTCTGACCACCCTCCTTAGATAATGTGGGTAATTTCGTGGTTGGTGCTGCTTGATGACCCTGAGTAGGCTCAGAACTATCGCTTTCTTTCGGAGAATATTTTATCTTCATTTATAAATATAAAGGGTCGGGATAGTACAATACATAGAACGTTGGAGAGATGTGGTGTTCCGTGCCGACATCTTGATGTATGTCCGATGCTGGATGTGATACATCACGTCATCCCGTACCTCAGTTTCCTCGTGTCTCGTTCCGTGCCTCCTGCCGTGGCGTGTCATGCATGTCGGTGACGCGCCGCCCGTGCCGCAGCTGCGACTGCCGAACGGCACCAACGACGACGTGGACGAGGACCCGACCGGCAACAAGGCGCTCTGGGACCGCGGCCTGCTGGGCGGCGCCTCGCAGAAGGCGGACGTGCTCTGTCAGTTCCACGTGGGCGAGACGGTGCTCTCGCTGCAGGTCAGTGGCCATTCTCGCTGTCGGCGATGGGGTGAGTGGTGAGTGAGTGAGTCGGTCGTTACGGCCAGGGGAAATAATCTAGCAGCCACTCTGGCGTGCGCCACATGACCAGTAGCAGTTGATGCACAAATAATCAAGTCAATCAAACTGGAGTGCTCGGCTGTTTTTTTCGCACGGCCAATAGCGCACCGCGCTCGCCTTCCAATGATGTTTCTGGTCGCGCGAGGCGGCTCTGGCAGCGCTGATGGCGGCGGCCGCGTGTGACCGGCAGAGGGCGACGCTGATCCCGGGCGGCAGCGAGTCGCTGGTGTACACCACCATCTCGGGCACGATCGGCGTGCTGGTGGCGTTCACCTCGCACGAGGACATGGACTTCTTCCAGCACCTGGAGATGCACATGCGGTCGGAGAACGCGCCGCTGTGCGGCCGGGACCACCTGTCGTTCCGCAGCTACTACTTCCCGGTCAAGGTGGGCGGTGCCGTCGGCTGATGCACGGTTGTAGGTGTGGCGACTGCCATGTAGTCGTGTTGCTGGTACCTGTGTGTCCATACGTTGTCGGACTGTGTGCGCTGTTATTGTCACCATGAAGTGTTTCTGATGAGATGCTAGGGACAGTTTGTTATTGGAGATTCCGGCGTGCAGTAACTATAGCTGAGATTATTGCAAATGGGCGCTATATGATCAACATGGTCGATGCGCCCTAAATCCCAAATAACTAACTAACTGAGATTATTGCAAGCGCCGCTATAGTGTACCCATGGCCAGGTTTTAAGGCAGAATATTTATGTAGCATTTTGCATTCGCAAGTTACCTTCATCGCAATTTTCTCATACAGGGCACCCATACCCAATGAACCGTCAGCTTGTGCGACGCCCTGCGAACTGCTGGGTGTGGGGGTCTTGTTAGTCCTGGGACCACGGCCCTAAAACTTTCACATCACCCACCAAACCTCCGCGAGTTCTAACATTGGCACTGGAGTTGCGTGTGAAGAAACGACCCCTGGGTTGGTTGGTTATTGGTTTTACGACACGTCGACCGTTGAGTCATGTAGCGTCGCCAATCTCTCACGCCGGTTGGTCGCTGGCGAAGAGTAGCGACAGGTGCTACTCTTCGCCCTCTTTGATAGCGACAGGTGCTAAACGACCCCTTGGCTCCTGATACTTTAGTACACTTTTGTGAGAGGTTACGCCCGCGACGAACTGCACGTGCCAAGTCTGGTTCCACTCGTGAGTTAATCAGCTGCCTGTGGCTCCTGCACCGGGGACCGGCGACTATCCTACGCTACGTGTTCTGTACCGCGTGCGTAACGTGTCCGCGTTGTTGCAGAACGTGCTGGATGGAGACATATGCGAGCAGTACAACACGATCGACGTGGCCAAGCAGAAGGCCATCGCCGAGGACCTGGACCGCACCTCCAGCGAGGTGTCCAAGAAGCTGGAGGACATTCGCACTCGATACGCGTTCTAGCCCGCGTCGCGGTTCAGTCTCACGTGTGTCTGTGTGTGTGTAGTGTGTTGGGTGCGAGCGTGAGAGTCGCCGTTGCGGTCCGGCTGACGGGGTTCGTTCGATGTTCGCCAATGGCTTTGTCAATCATCACGAAATTTAACGTGCGTTCAAGGTCGCTGTGGGGAAATAGAATCTACAAGTCTGATAGAAACTTGATTTCAGCATTCAGAGGATCAGTCATATTCTACCCGTGCGTAAGCTTATATGTAGGCAAGCATACAGCCTCGGATGGCCGCGGTAGCTCAGTTGGCAGATCGTCGGGCTCTTGATTTCAAGATTGTGGGTTCGAATCTCAACCGACGGCATTTACCGAGTCCACCCGCGACCAATCGACGTGAGGATTGGCGACGCTATACGACCTGGCAGCTTAATGCGTCTTAAAAGCACCCAATGTTCTATGCAGCCTCGAACGCACGTGACAACTTTACTTACGGCGGGTCGTTTCGATTGTCGCTCCCATGCTTGGTTGGTCAAAACATTAGTGGCTGCGCGTAACTTCGATTTTTTTCCTGCGCCAGTGCACACGGAGTTTGCGTGAGCGCGCGCGTGATGGGTGATTTGCGTGTCGCGATGTAGCAGTAGCGGCGGTTTCGCGTTTTCAGAGCGCTGTGTCATGTTTTCTCTGCTGGTATGCTGCTAAAAGGCGCGGGATATCATGCTGCATCGTGCGACTACCTTCCTAAGACAGTCATTGGTGCTGGCAGAACCAAGCAGCGAGCATCGAACTAGGCCTGGTGTGATCTGTGCTCTTTGTGCGAACTGACGTTTTTGATGGCCGAGTTCGTTACCGGTTAGGCGTTGCCACGAAGCCCCGGTGAGTGTGCTTCTCCGTCACGAATCATATTTCACGATACTCGTAATAATGATGTCCATGTACCATTTCGTCTGCGTTTCGACGGCATCGCACAGACAGACAGGCGGGCGAGCGAGCAGTGAGAGCACAGGCAGAAAACAAAATGACACGAGAGAGATCAAATGACCAGGTGACGAGCGCTTGTTCTATTTTACAGTAGTTTTGCATTCAGCACGTCACTTCTCCGAAAACCAACGCTGTTTGGACGTAGATATGAGTGTTGAGCAGATTAGATTCCAGGTCAGGTGACGCAGCGCGTGGCGATCCTGTTCACGACGGCCTCCTCAAGCGAGCCGACGGACAGCTCGCGCTCAGCGACCTGGTACAGCGCGCCGATGGCCGCCCGGTCGGCGAGCTCGGCCAGCTCAGAGGCCGGCACTGCCGTGCCGTCGATGCGCTCCAACAGCGGCCGCAGTCGCTCCTCGTCGTCGACGGCGACGGCCGCCACGGCCGCGTCGTCGGCCGACGCGCCGAACTGTCTGAACGCCTCAGAGATCTGGCGGGCGCGCCGCCGTCAGCAACAGCTCCAGAACTGGGCTGCCCGGTGATATCGGTTTGGGGAGTTCCAAAATGCATGGCACTGGCAATTGATGCGATTCGTTTCGTATCGTCCCAACCAGAGATAAACTGTGTGTTGGCCCGAGGTGATTAGCATTTACAGAGATGCTAAAGTGGGAGAGATGGTCGCATTTTGACGGCTCAATGCATTACAAAAGAAGCTATGGTGCACATTTACCATCCATTTCTCCATCCGTCAATCCCATAGGGGGTGGGAGCCAATTTGTTCCCTTGCATGGCATAGATGGGCATAGAGGCACATTCCCTCCATTTAGTCCCGTGCTTTGTCTGGATACTTCTACAGATTGTGCTACAACAAAATGGAGTTAATTAATGATTGTAGCTGGAGGGGTGTAGTGATGAAGGTAGTACATGGTGTTATATCCGTGGCTAGGGTTAGACTCGCCCACATCTTGCGTATGTTTTTCTTGCAAGTGCATTCCTTATGTAATTTCTAGCAGTACCAACTACAAGGACAACTTTGGGGAGTGCAACAACTTGCCTGTTTGCCAGGAGATAATGAGAAGATGATTTCAGAGTTGATGTTCTTTGTCTTCATTGAGCCATCTTCTTGGTTGTGAAGAGCAATATTTGCAGCAACCACCAGTTGGAAAGAGGATACAATCTGGAAGGACATGATTTGCACTTTAAACTCAGACAGCTGCTGCCACAACAAATGCCCAAAATGAAGACTACAGCTAAATTATCAATGTGAGAAATGCTCTGGTTTTAGCAAAATCACTCAATTCGAACCTAGTTGTACACTATGCAAAAAGCTTGCATGCTTCTGAGGCAATGTACCAACAGGTGCACAAGTTCAATGGGTACAAAATGGTATAGAATTCCTCAACCAAAAAGCCAAATTTGATATCAGTTTCTAGCTTCATAGGCTTTTGGGGATCTTCATATTATCACCGTACATCTCCATATTATCACCTCGCCCAGGGGTGTTGTTTTATATGTTTTTGAGTGACCAAGTACCCTGCCAATGTTGGCTTCCCACCCCCAGTAATTTTAACTTTTAACATGGAGCATGGAGTGTGCCCCCAGTTCATCTGGGCCTGCCCATGTCTTTGTGTATTTTTCCCCACCAATAATTTTCAGAAATTAACACCCATGACATCACCTTGTTGGCTCCAAAAATTTGCCTCAGCAGCAAATGCCATTACTCACTAGGCACTGAGATTGCAATGAAGTATGTTTGAAATTAAAATGGGACAAGGGCAAGCTTTGCTCATATTAGAAGGAAAGTGGCAGAATGCCCAAGAGGATGTCTTGATGCAATTCCAGCCAATATTTTATCTAACTTTTGTGCATTATCTTTATATATTATTTCTGATATAGTAAATGCTACTAACAATAAGCTGAAGTCATATTTTGAAAGTCATAATCTGATCCAACTTATTCCCATTTCAACAATAAAGCTTGTCTGCAATTAGAACTGATGACAGTGTTGCAGAACATGATGAAGCTGCAGAATAAGGTATTATTGCAGCTTAAGGTAACCACAAGACATGCTTCACAGACAATTTACCTCCATGGAGCATACAAAGGGGTTAGGTTAGGGTTATGCTAAGTAGGTTAGGTTAGTTAGAACATTTTTCATTTTTAAAATGTTTGTTTTTCTCAGAAACTGTTCAGATTAGGTTAGGTTTTTAATTTGAGCATGTTTGAGGACAAAATGGTGTGGAAATTTTCCTTTTTTGACCAAATAACTTGCTTTATTGCATGGAAGGTTAGGTTAGGTTAGGTTATGTTATGTTATGGTAACTATTTTTTTATTGATTTTTAACACTACTTTTAGTGCTATTATTATCCAACTCCAAGACCCTTTGTGGGTGTTATTTTGCCCCCAACTTAAAAGTATGCATTTGCAGAGTAAATCAATGGTCACATGTTCATCACATTGATAAATATTACATTATAAAAATATATTTCAAGAAATCAGAAATTACCTGAAACTGCAAATTTAGCCAGAATAAGTACACAAAATAACATCAAACCAGAAGTGAGCTGCTTTCAGTGCTTAATTGCTCACATTTCATCTGTGCAGCAATCAGTCCCCAGATAATCAGCTTTACATCCCTCATCCACAAACTCATTACACAGGCTACAGATCCTGGTGAACATACCATTCTATTATTTTGCATATACCACACATATATACATATATACCATTCCTTACTGTACACCATCAAGCATAAGGCACATGGAATAGTAGGTAGCAGTTCTATTCAGAATGGCCAGAAGGAAACAATAAGGAATGAGCAATCAACCTGGTAAGTAAACATTGCATAGAAACATCCAATCATGCAGAATCAGATGTGTGGAGCTAGCTTATAGTGCCTACAGTTCAGTGCAGTGAAGTGAGATGGCAAGCTTCACAAAGCACAAAGCACAAAGCCATAAAAATGATGCTATAGGTAGGCATAATGCACATAAGTATGTATCGTATCCTCCCAACATACCTTTTTGGCAGAAACCAGGGCTGCATTAATTGTTCCATCCATCAACATAGGCCTTATATTTTTCACGTTTGTTACATTCTTGAATACTAGCACAAATATGGAACAATCCCTATCTCGCACGTGGACAACGTGACGCTCGACCTGTCCCATCGCCATTACAATTACATATATTAAAATAACTTGAAATGCTAAAGTACCTACCTACCTAGGTGCCTAGATAAGCAGGTGGGTCCCACCAAAGCACGTAGCTCCTAGATGGAACCTGAGAGCACACAAGGCATATCGAGGAGTAGCAGCACCAAACTCAGGGTATCCTAAACGCTTGTTTCAAGCCATCTTCCAATAATATATTGTGGAACCTGTTGATGGTCCCGAGAGCGCAACAATAAAGGGAGTTGATGATTCGCCGACATTTTTGTAAGCACTAATGAAGTATATTGCGGGCGTAAGCAGTTTCGTCATCCATGCTCAATCCTAGCGAAGAATACGCATATGACGTCCTTCATGACGTTTGCTGACAAAATCATCAGCTAGTACAGAGCACATCCCAAGATCAACTGCGCTATGTACGTTGCGCCGGTTGCGCAGTGTGGTGTAGTCAGGGGGTTGTCACTTCTGTAGCCGCCATAGGTCCACATTCCTGAGCTGTGACGTCACTAGTGCAGTGGCCAGGCTGCGCCGACCTTCGCCACCTCCGCCATTATATATCATTCTTTGGGGCGATGTGGTCCGGGACGTAATCCGTGTAATATTCTTTTAACTGCCTGCCCACGCGCATTGTGCCTCCTAGCACCGTGGCAGCCAGCTGGATACGAATCATCAGCAGAGGAGGCCTCGTTGTGCCATCAGAACGGTGGATGTCCGTGGTTGAGAGCTTTGAGGTTCTGTTCCACCTCGTCATGGGCCGGGCCACTGACCAGCAGCCAGGGATCGTCCTCCGGTTGATGGAGCTGCTGCTCCAAAAGGAGCCGGAGCTGGATCGGCGGATCGCCAGGAAGCTGGTCAGCACCCGTCTGCACATCAGGCTCCGATGGCTAAACCAGGCTAAGGCCGAGGCAGCCGCCAGGCGTCGAGCAGCCAAGCAAATCCGCCAACACGTCGGCAGCTCCAGGAAATGAAGTTGATTAGTTTGTGTGTGTGTGTGTGTTGGGTGTCCTACTGCGGGGGGAGTCGGGGGAAGATTGAAGATTCCTCCGTGAGATAATATTTTGCTTTGAGTGAATGGAAGGATAAACTGATGGCAAACGTATGTATATGCTTGCATCTTATTGCACTGAAGGGAGTATTAAAATAAATGACGAAGTCAGTACGTGCAGATAATATCTTCGAGGACTTAATGATGCGGGGAGGAAAAAGGCGTGAGATGACGTCGGGTTCTTTGTGTGCACCAGTGCCACACGGCTCCAATTTTGATACATACAAGCACGTGCGACCCATAGTTTGACCTGCACCTGGAAATGAGGCGGGTTAAATCCGGGGAGAGCGGATAAATATTTCCGTGTGCGGCTATAAGGCAATTTTAGTCGCCTGTTACTGGCCCGCCACACCCTTCAACCCTCTCTCCTCTACTTTTGCGAACTAATTTTGCGAATTCGCACGCTTGCTATAACGGCTCAAAGCGGAGCGGCTGTACTGCATCGTCAGGCGGTGTTAAAATTTAGACACGATCGCAGCAAGTAACATGGCGCCGTAACCACGTGCCTCGTTCGCTTAGCATGTGAAGGATTCGTGAACCCCGCCCCAGGCCAGGTCAGTCAGTGTGAGAGGAGTGCACTCCAACCCCCCGGAACGGCATGCAGTAAGGTTTCTACGTAATAAATGCAAAATATTGCGGTCGAACAATCATAGCCGGCGGAGAAATTCGAACCCGCCACCTCTGGATCTCGAACGCGAGTTCATACCATTGCGCCACGCGGCCGGCATCCGGCGGCCCCGAAGTTTGGGATGCGGTGTACAAGGAAACTGACGCTATGTACCACGATAGTTTGGATTGCTGGAGCAAAAGCGGTAGATAGATTGGTGAAAGAAAGCGAAGCGATCCTTCTTTCGGTACCAGAATTATGTGAATTGGCGCAATATAATTCGATATATGGTTTTTCGGAAATCGCAGCAGCTCCCTGTACAGCATGGGAATCGGGCTACACTGAACTTGTGACGTCACGAGCAATCAGTCCGAAGCGGTCAAATCGTCTAGTGACCATACCTGACTATATGGCCTTGGGTGTAGTGCTGCCTTCATGCTGCGCCGTCGTTGCTGGAGCAGTTTCGGTGCGGCGTGGGTTGCGATAGGTTTCGCCAATTGATGTTGTGTTTGTGAAGCCCAAGCCTGTGAATTACGGCTAAACCAAGAGGTTACGTGGGGTTGGCATTTACGTCCCTAATAACTTGATGAGTTGACATTTCAATTTACTGTTTTTAAGAACCGGGTGTTTGACAATTTTGGGGAATTAGCATTCCTCTGATAGTAGGTAGGTACCTAAGTGGGTACCTAGGCAATCTTAATTTTCACTTCTCCACTCGTTTTGCCAGTAAAAGGTTTTGCTCTCCAGTATTCCTGTTAACCATCACATCTACAATGGCAGAGAAGGATCAACATGTCAAGCCTGCTGAACAAAACAGCTCAAATTCAGTTCCTGATGAGCCAAAGAATGTTCAAGAGCTGGCTACATATGTAAGTACCTGTTATGCTGCATATGCATTTCGGTAGTTTTCATAGTACACCAGCATCATAAGTGGCAATGTAGGACATTCAACACATTGCTGCTACTGTGGTTTTTGGCAGTGTGTATCTAGGTAGGGGAAGAGGGTAATCTTTACCTTTTGGCCGACACATACTGCCAAGGTTAGTGATTTGTAAAGAGGTGTACAGTGGGGAACAGTGATGTCACAGGAGTCGGGTGGCAATGACAATGACGGGCACTAAACTAACCTAAATTAACCTAACCTAGCCTAACCTAACAACACATCGACACCCGACTCCTGTGACGTCACTTCCCTGACTCCTGTGACATCACTGTTCCCCACTGTACACCTCTTTACAAATCACTAACCTTTGCAGTATGTGTCAGCTGAAAGGTAAAGAAAGCTGGGGGGGGTCTGAACACTTAGGACATCATGCAACAAATAGCTCTACTGCTGCTTCTGTATGGCCAAACCAGTAATTCTAATGTGTTTACTGAACACAAAAATGAGCAAGCTACCCATATTGATATTCAAACAGTTCCTTTCAATGAAAATCCTCCAACCACTAGCAAAGAGCAACTTTAGAACATATAATTAGTTCATTGTGGTGTACCATATTCTGAACATGAAAATGTGGTTGTGCAGGATTGATTCACTGTAGTTGTTGTGGTACTAGTTATTAGTAGGCACTAAAAAATACTGGTGTAATTGAAAAAAAAAATATCTGACAACTATTTCTTATGGTTTTCTTAAGCCAACTCAGTTAGGGAAACAGCGGTTTTATTTTCCATTTTTGGAAACCTTCCATTTTTGGAAATTACTTCCATAATTGGGAACGCTATTTTCCAAAAATGGGAACGCTGGTGTGTCAGCGTTCCCATTTTTGGAAACTATTACGTCATTACGACGATCAAATCAATTTTCGCGTCAATTAAAGAAAAATTGTGTGTTGTAGCTGGTCGTATCCATATGGTAGCACCTTATTACGTCATTTGGCTTTTGCACCTAAGGGAACACCAGTTGAAGTATATTTTTAATATCCATGTAAAGTCAGCTACGGTGTATCAGGGAAATATCTCCAGTCGAAGTAGGTTAACATATTGTTATTTTAATCACTTTTCATCTTGGTTTTGTTTTAAACTTGTATTTTATTCTCAAAATACACTCTTCGTGTATTCCAACAACTAAAATAATTCCTCGAGTGCTGCCATTGTTAAAAACAACGACGCTTAAACCAAGAGGCGGTCTGCCGAGCGGCGTGGTTATCGTCGTAGTGGTGAGTTGGATTTCTGGGCATGGTAACCTGAATTTTGTTTTAATGGTTGTAATTGTGGCAGAAACAGAGTAATTCATATGTGATGTATATCATAAATGTGATAGCTTAACCATTATCGATGGGATTTGTATCTTAAATGTGCCTGACTTGTGGCACGTTTTGGCGTCATGCTCGTCTTGGCAGTAGTTATGCTACATTTGAGCCCAAATATTTTTTCGTGTTTGAATAAATCAATGACTTTGCCTATATTGAGGCATGCAGCATCAATTTAGCTATCATGTTCAACCAGCATGTTCCCTCTGAGTGAGCTGTGGATTTCAACAGAACTAGAATTCAATTAGGATGTCCACATTGGTAAATTTGCAACTTAAGGTCATTTCTTTTTTCTGGGAATTTATTTATTAATTAATGCATTGTTTATGAACGTGGTGAACTTGATGTGACCACTCATTTCCTCTGCAAATGCATATGTTTCAGTTTGGAGGAAAAATATCACCCAGAAGGGGGCATGGAGTTCAGAAATAACAGCCAAACCGAACCACTTTGTGGAGGTAAAATGTGTGTAAAACTTTTCTTGCAGTTACCTTCAACTGCAATAATACCATTACATCAATGTCAATGTTGCTTCATGACAAATTAACAGGCTTTATGGACATGGGTTGGTTGGTTATTTAAGTTTTAAAGTGCATCAACCAGGTTTGATCGTTTAGTGCTCGTTATATACATAGATCAAAGTGCACCAGTGTTATAATTATGGTTCTACCCAAATTTTAGCCAATGGCATACTTATGACTGCTTTATCAGTTGTTTTAAGATACATAATTTAGGAGGAGCTATATTCTGGACAGCATGAAAAATACCTATACTATAAACTGGTGTTGTATGACATAACTTTATAGGTAATGCATTTACCTGACGTTGCATGCAGATCATTTCCAATCCCTGCCAGATTACTACTCTGGGATCTCTGCTTTTCTGGCAAGCAAGTGGCAGGTGAGCTGGGACGAGCTTGGTTCCAATAAGTTACAAATAATAAAGCCATCCCTTGGCCAGTGGCTCTCATGCTCGTGCAGAACAAGGTGAGACGAGGTGACTGTGTTGTTTATGCATAGGACATACTTACGCCACCCATGTTTGCTTACTCAATGGTGAGAATGAACCATTATGCCCGAGATGTGGTGCAGTAATGACAGTTAACCACATTCTGATTTCATGCCCTAGGCTTGGGCTGGAGTGTAAACGTCATTTTGGGAGTGATCAGGCTCACTCACTCCTATAAGTTTTAGGTGACAAATCGCAGGTTGTGGAATCCAGAAGGCTCTTCAGCTTCCTATCTGATGTTCTATGCTATTTACCTGGGACGTTAACATAAAAATGCACCAGGAAAGAAAATACTTATAGTACAAGGGACATCATATAGACAGCTGGAACAACTAACTGTTATGGGCACTAAATGATCTTGTGGTTGGCACACCCTTTAGCCCAAACAATCAAGCAATATATACCCTTCGCTGATATACACTACATGCAAGTTATGTGACACAATAGGGCTGGGTAGACTGCAATGTGCTATGTGAATCTTGATGCCATTCTGAAACACACTTTGATAACACTGAGTTATGGGCGCAAAATGACCCAGTAGTCGAGGCGCCCTGAAACCCAAATAACTAACAAAATTACATGAAGTTGCATTGCAAAATGTTTGTGTAACACCATCCCTTAATGAGAGAATGAGCATGATACTTATAAACAAGATACTATTGGAAAGGAGACACAAATACTTCATAAGCATGCATCAAGCAGCAGGATGTCGATACTTCTTGGAGAAGGATGTTGATTGAGTGCTCAGAAAGTGGTATATTCCACCCTATTTTGCGAATAATTTATCACTTAAGTGCACCAATATATGAATATTGCAGATGCATGATATATTAGTGTGCACCGACCCTGAGTCGGTGAGGTCGACCTCATCTCTGATGAGCCACCTGAGGCGGTGGAAGACGTCCAGTCCACCAGCAACTCACCGTCATGCTGCAGTCCACAACTAGGGACAGTGGAGCAGTTCGTGTGTCAGCTCCGATCCAGATGCACCCACCAAGTCTGTCCACCAGTAGTTCATCTGACCTCAGACTTCCAACCTTGAGCTGTTCACGTGACAGCTGTGACACATCCCGTGAAACTGTCGTGTTACCATTTGTGCATTGTACAGTGTGCTTTGGCATGGATCTGTGGATACCTGTTATGCAATTTTCGTAGTTGCAAGCGAATCTATGAGCCTTTTAAGTGTGGATCAATACAAGACTGCCCTATGGTTTGGATTTATTTCATGTAATGGTATTTCTTCACCTGAAGGTATGAAGGCGATTCTGGAGGCTCCTCACAACATTCAGGTACAACTTGAACTATCCAAGAGGCACAGAATAGAAGTGGCTTTATGAACGACTCACTGAGACTGTTCAATCTCATCTTGACACAAGCCAATATAAATATAGTTCCTGCATTTTACAAAGCTTAGGAAGGAGGGAACGTCCACGAAACAGATAGTTTTAATATCTAGGGAAAGGGGAGGGCTTCACCTGGCATGGTAACTCGAAGGGACCTCCCCTCCCCACATTAATGATTCCTCCATAATAAATTCTGGGTGTCTCCATTGGTGCAGCATTAGTAAGAGGTACGGGGACGAGTGGTCTAGAGGTAAGATGCTCATCTCACAATCGAAAGGTTGTGGGTTCGAGTCTCACCTGTCGCTACTCTTCGCCCGCGACCAACCGGCGTGAGAGATTGGCGACGCTACATGACTCAACGGTCGACGTGTCGTAAAACCAATAACCAACCAACATTAGTAAGAGATAGGCACCCTCAGCTATATCAATGTGTAGGTAAATGGGGGGTTAAAGAACAAGACAACTTGCCAAACCTGCTTATATCAAATATTCCATAAGTGTAAAATGTATCTGAGCTATATTTTAATCAAATACAAATATCCCCTCACAGTTCATTCATCTTAGTTGTTGCTCATAGCAGAACTGCGCAGTCCAAATACATCATGAATTACTTAATGTGCATTCCAGAGACCAATATTGTAATGCTAAAGATGCATTCCATTATTGGAAAACCACTTTCCATTTTTGGAAATAAACTTTCCAAAAATGGAAACCATGTCAAATGGGTGGTGTGAAATTTTGCCTTGTATCAAACAATGATATCACATAGATATATGGAGTCTCTGAGGTACAACACCATGTGGCAAAAAGCAGAGACACAATATTACCAGTAGAGACCATCCAATATTTTTTTCTTGGCCACAATATACCGTAAATTACTCATGAATATTATGTAGTTTTGCGTTCCCATTTTTGGAAAATAGCGTTCCCAATTATGGAAGGAAATTCCAAAAATGGAAGGTTTCCAAAAATGGAAGGTTTCCAAAAATGGAAGGTTTCCAAAAATGGAAAATAAAACCGCTGTTTCCCTAACTGAACTGCTCTCAGAAGCCTAAGATGGTGGCCACAAACTTCACTATCTCTGTGCACAAGGAATCAGTATAATTATGTGATCAGACCTTCATATTCTGGTAGCAGGTAGAGAATGGCCGGTCATTTATTAATACCACCATCTTTTTGTTATTTACTCTCTGAATGTGACACAGGAGACATCCAAAGGTAGGTGTTTGTCATACCCAGTTTTCTAAGTTGAACATTACAAAAGATATAACAAAATAATGGAAAGGAAATTGTTCTTCTTCAGAAGCATATTACGTTTAGTTTGGTTAGGTTGGTTAATTTGAAGAAAAAAGAAATTAAAATGTTTGAAAGTGTATAGTTGTTTTCTTCTTCAAAGGGAGATTAGGCTAGGATTTGTTAGGCTCTGTTTGATTTTATTTTTTAGACATTAGTTCTTATGTTATGTTACCTAGTTCAAAGCCCTCAAAGCCTTCTTGGTGTTATTTTGCTCACAAACTGAAAAGTAAGCATTTGAACAGAAGATAAGTGGCCCCACTATCATGGTCATCTTCATAAACATTGCATTGGATAGATACTTTCCAAGAATGCATGAAACACCTTAAACCACAAGTTTACCAAAAATGTTTGACTACAGTATATGGATGAGTGACTGAGCCAGTATCAATGAACATCCAAGTGTATTCGCCAGGGGTGCCAGCATGAACATGTCAGGGATATGGTTGGCAGAACAAGCATGGTTTTTTCTAACATTGCATAATATCCATTTGATCCATTATGTCTACCTTTATCATAGTACAATTATAGTTTTTGCAATCTGGTGCCATTATCCATGCCTTCCTTCCCCTCAATGTCCTGTGTCCACCTTCTCTGTACTGATCCTAGTCACCTAGTCACCATGAGAAAAATCCAAAGAGGTCTGACATAAATAATGGTTGCTGGCTAGACTTCCAGCTTTTTGTACAGTACCAGCAATGTGATGGAAATTCAAGTTTCTGTCTGCTGTGATACCAGTATGCATCTTCACAAATTTTTACCTGCATTTCCAATTTTTCATCCACCATTTATTTGATAAATTGCATATAAGGGAGAGCACCTAAAACCCAGCCCCCTATATATAAGGGAGATGTTTAATCATTTAAAATGATGCCACTTAGCATCAACACTACGGCTGATATGACTCCTTCATTGACTTAGTGGTATTAGGTGACTTGTTTAGGATGCTGGAAGGACACCATGTGTGGGAAGAATTAATGTGGGATTGAACTGAGGATTTAGCATTTGTGACAGGGAGGAGTATTCAATGTCCTGTTTAAAATGCTTGAGAAACATCAGGTGTTGGTACTTTTAAAGTTGTTTCATGCCTGAAGAGCAATGCAAAAATGCCATTTGCTTAATTCCAGAATGGAACAACCCAACCATAATCTAACCTATCCTATTTTAACCTTTGTCCTATGGATGTTGTACATGCAAAACCTGTGGATGTTTGATTACATAAAATACATGGCTGTTGGATCATATCAAACCTGCTAATGGTTGATCACCTGAAACATATGTCTATTGGATTGCATGAAGCTTATGGATACTGGATCCCATAAAGCCTGCCAATGTTTGCAGTAGTGTAGCCAGAACGTTTTCATATTTGAAGGGAGGCAACTAGGGTTTATAAATGTTTTATTGTCAGCCAGCATTACATGGTAATGGAAGTGGTCATGCAAGTATATTGACTCATCCTGCACCAATATATGATACTGGTTTTAGTACCAATGAGTATGTGGTTTTGTACCGACAAGATGTCTCACTAGTTACTGGCATTAATTTCTGCTTCAAATTGTAAATTTTGAAATTGTACTAACCATGCAATATCTAAGCATTAGGGTGGGTCATTGCAATAAAACAAAAAATGAACAAGTAACAGTAAAATTATCATGCAGCATGTTGTGAACTGTCTGCTGTATTTTGGGGGAAAATATTTAAACAAAAACTTTTAATATGCACTCCCAGTGTATACAGATCAATTATGGAATCTAAGCAGTGTTAAGGTATCCATTCACTTCTAGCCTGCACCCAGGTACCCAGGATTACATGCAATCTATCCAAGTCACTTTTCAGATTTGCAGGTCAAGACAGCATCTGAATACATGCTTCTGAGTCTGTTAATTGTGTTGAAGCAGCCTTGGCCCCATATACAGTTACCTTATTTTACACCTTCCATATGCAGTTACCCTCCCCATCACCAAAGGCATGCACTTAGTGTATCTTATGTGGGTATGCATTATCCACATCGCTCATGTGATATAGCTCCATTCTTGATTATTATTATCCAAAGAAGATAAACACAAATGAAAAATATACCATGAAATCATATTGAGGTGCTCGCAGAGGTGCTCCAACAATTTGCTTCAGGGGTATCCAACAACGTACGGAGGCGATATTCCGGGTACCAGGTTTGTGTTTGTATGTGGTATTGCATGTTCTCTGCTAAATTTACCGATTCTGACGTGCAAAATTTGCCTACTGCCCTGGTCTATGACATTGTTATCCTGCACACCTTCACCGTATTTGCAGACACAATGAAATAGACACAAGAGGCGATGCCAACACACAAAGCATGCGAACCAGGCAACATTGGTGCGCGCATCATTCGATAATGTGCCAACTAGCCCACGATTCTGCTGGCAAAAACATTCAATCCGTCTGCGATCAGGTATTTTGCCGACCTCCGGAACCAGGCCAAGGTGATTCCAACATTTCAGAAGGGTCATCAAAAATAACTACCGCTCTGTTTCAGTGCTACCGCTTTTTGGCACAGCTCTCGAGCGCGTCGTCTATGATGTCCCGTCGCAACATGTTGCGCCCGTGCTGTGCTCCGAGCAACACGGCGTTGTCCCGAGGCGGTCATGCGTGTCGAATGTATGTGTTCATTTGTCATCATTATGGAAAGCCACATCGGACTCAGACGGACTCAAATTATAAGACTGACATGTGAGAATGTCATGTCCACTAACGGTCCACCACATTCTCACATGTCAGCACTACGCACAGGAGAGAGCCCAGTACCTTGGAACCAACAGGACATTCCCCAGTCTCCTTCGAGACGACTCGGACTGTTTAGGAAAGGTGTGTCGATACTTTAGGAAAATGGGATTTTTGATAATATATTCAGGTCGGTAAAAACCAGTCACCCAACCACAACACAAAGACATGGTTCTGACTAGGTAGTTATCTGTTCTGTTATGGGCGCTAAATGATCTACCATGGTCGATGCGCCCTAAAACACTAATCACACACACACACACACACGACTCAAATTATATGTACCATGCGGCTGTATTTCAGAGCGTTAATCACAAGCTCATTGTTCGTAAACTGAAAATATCGTATCATCTGCAAGAATCCGCACTAGGTATTGTCGTATGTGTCCAATAGGCGCCAGAGGGTTTTGGACGGAAAACCTCTAATTGGAAATTGGTGAAGTATGTGCTTCAGTTGGAGCCTCGCTAGCGCCTTCATTATTTTGGATATATATATATGAACGATCTTCTAAATGAAAGCGAGTGGGAGTTAGTTTTGAGACATGCCGGACCATAGAGGTCATTTGCGCCGCCTTTAAAGCGAGTGGGTTTTGCAAGCGAGTCTAAGGCAAGTGTTAACGTTGCAAACCAGCCTAAGGCACACTATAACGTTAAGGGGGCGGGGACGAGTGGTCTAGGGGCAAGATGCTCGTCTCGCGATCGAAAGATTGTGGGTTCGAATCTCACCTGTCGCTACTCTTCGCCCGCGACCAATCGGCGTGAGAGATTGGCGACGCTATATGACTCAACGGTCGACGTGTCGTAAAACCAATAACCAACCAACGTTAAGGGGGCCTTACGTTATAGTGTGTGACGTTAAGGTGCTGAAGGCTGGGGCTGAGCGTGGGACATCTCCCGGATGTTCAGTGTTTTTAGTTTTACTTTGCTCCTCCGCAAGATTATTTTGCCGGAGTGGCGGAATTAGCCTACTCTTGTTGAAGGGCACCGAGGAGTCTTTACCGTGCGGACAATGAATTAATTGTCCACACCGCCCATCGCACCGGCTGCTGCGTGTTAGTTATTAGTAGTGGGTTAGTACCTTCATGCAGGGCTATGATTGAGGTTAGTACGGCAGCGTTAAAATATTGGTTTTTCGTTAGGTGTGAGATGTCGAAACGAGTCCACTAAGATGTCGAAAGTCCCCATGGAAATGATGTCCTTTAGAACATCGTCGAAGTTGTTCAGACTGAATTTTGAGCCCATAGCCTGCTTATATGTGCCTCTTTTTAATTTATCTTGGGAGACACCTAATCTAGTGCGACTTTATAAGTGCAGTTACACTGAGCTGTATAAAAAACTGACCGTACAAGCCTGGCGTTATTATTCACTTCTACACCACATGCTCATCGATGATATTCGAAATACAAACCATCATACCTAATATAGGGATACTTATGTTTGTTTAGGGATGTTTATGCTAATGAACATGCTAATAATGCCATACTATCAGCAAATTGTATTGAACATTAGACCATATCATGGGTAATTTTTCACTTAATTACTTGAAATCACATTACACACAATATGTTTATGTATGACAATATGTAATGATGAGCATAAGCATGATACTTACACACAAACCACCATTAGAAGCAAGGCATGGGGACTTCATAAACACACATCAAAAGGCATGATGTCATTACTTCCTTGGGAAGGATGTCTCCTCATTGTTCAATAGGTGGTATATTCCACATTATTTCACGAATAATTTATCACTGTAGTACGGTGTTTTGCAATTCGGCTCATCTACGTCCGTTGTACCTCTGGGTAGCCGTTTGACGTTATGCATCGCAATTCTTAATGGGCGCTGCATGACCGACGCAGTCGATGCGCCTCTAAACTCCAATAACTAACTAACTAACTCATCTGCGTCCGATGGCACCTCTGAGTAATCATAGCGTTACGCTAATTGTAAAGCAAGTCGGCTCATCTACGTCCGACGGCATCGCTAGGCAGCCATTTATTTCGAATGGGAAAGCGAATCGGCTCATGTACGTCCGATGCCACTCGTGGACGGCTATTTACGTTATTCCTACGAGTGTATGCTCGGGCATGCAGTGCTTGTTAGAGTACGTGGTGAAGTGCGTGTTCAAGTGCCTGATGGCGGTGTGGTGTTTACAGTGCTCCTGCTAGTTTTGTGGCGTGCAGATAGCCAAATAGTAATTGGAGGAGTTTCGGGTGTTTGGCACCCGGAAGCGATGGAAGCGAGAGGGTGATACCCTCTTTTTGACAGCAGACCTTAGTGGCTGTCTTTGAGCGTCAAAGCTACTACAGTCTAGCAGGATGTAACTTATGCTTAATGTGGTGTTGCATGTGTTGTGTTGTATAATTGTCATCCTCTATTTGAGGGCTGTGTTAGTTGTGCAACCAGTTAGTCTAGTGAGGATGATTTGTTTATGGGAGTGTGGTTGGTTTTGTGTTTCATGTGTCTAGCGTTGGTTTGATGTTGTCGGTGTGGTTGGAACAATGATGTTTAGAGTTGTGTTGTGTCCGTATGTTCTGGCGAAGCTTACGTATGTGGCGTTGTAGGAGTGTTTTGCAATCGTTTACCGAATTTAGTAGCCAAGCTCAAGCTCATTGGCTCAAGTGGCCAATGAGCTTGCTTTGCCAGCCCGTCTGCTTGCTCGTTTCCTGGAATGTTGACGTAACCCTGAATACAGAGGAAGGAAAAGTTGTTTACGTTGCGGTCCACGGCTTGTTGGATTCCACCAATGACTGGATGTGGGCAGTCGTGTGTGTTTTTAATTGACTGAAGGACTGATTTGGAATCTGAACTAATTATTACCTTTCTCGTGTATTTCTTACTTGAAATGGCTTATGATGTCATCCGTGACTCCACTCCCTCACCGCCACAAAAACACCCGTGCACGTGTCCCTAGCTGGTCCAGGGCTATCGATCGCGTTTTAATCAGCTCGATCCGTTAATTGGTTGGTGAGGGGTTGCGGGAGCTCAATTGGTATGGCATTTGACTACTGATCGCAAGGTCGTGGGTTCAAATTCCACAGCCAGCGGTATTATTGAGTCTGCCAGCGTCCAGTCGGTGAAATAATTATTCAACGAATGATGAACCCTGTGATATTTTAAGCGTATATATATATAACATAAAATAATATTGTTCGCCCAAAGCGTAGTTGTAGGATAAACCTGATGGCCAATAGAGCTACATAGATCATGAAATCTCCATTAGAACTATATTGTTCGAACTCAACGTTTCGTTACATTGCGTAACATCTTCAGGAGCAGTAACAGAAAAACAATGGCGATACAAAAACACAGAGTTACACATCATTCATACAGTGACTGAAAACACACGGATACAAGACGAAGCACCATCCGTTTCATTTATCAATCCCTCCCGCCAGCTAAAACCTTTTGTACGATTGTTAACGGAAATTGATGATGCCATATAATTTAGACTGGGGCGCTGTTTATGTATGTACAAAGACTCCATAATACGGAGGTCGAGGAATGTAACTGGAACAACTGTATGGAGCCTGTAACTCGGTCATGGACTTCCGTATTATGGAGTCTTTGTACATACCGTATTATGGAGTTTAAGCCCCAGTCTAAATTCTACGGCATCATCTTTCCCGTTAAAAATCGTACGATAGGTTTTAGCTGGCGGGAGGGATGTTCTTTAATATACTCTGGGAGGGATTGATAAATGAAACAGATCGTGCGTCGTCTTGCATCCGTGTTTTTCAGTAACTGTATGGATGATGTGTAACTCTGTGTTTTTGTATCGCCATTGTTTTACTGTTATTGCTCCTGAAGATGTTACGCAATGTAGCGAAACGTTGAATTCTAACAATATAGTTATAATGGAGATCTCATGATCTATGTAACTCTATTGGCCATCAGGTTTATCCTACAACTGTATAGGCTATATATATATATATATATGTATATATAGAGGTGTGTGTGTGTATGTATGTATGTATGTATGTATGTATGTATGTATGTATGTATGTATGTATGTGTAGTTGTGTTGTAGTTAGTGATATAGGTAGGTTCAGGTGGCATTTAGAGAACCCCAAATTTGATGGCAGGTGTCAAATTCATGTAAATACAGTAACCTAGAAACTGACAGAATCACACAAATCGCTCCCGTTGATTTTTGAAATGCGAAGGGAATCGACCATTGTATTACCGGAGCTACGTTCAATTCTGCCTTGCAGTATGATATATTTAACGCGTCAGGATGCTATCAAATCGTGAGAGCAGTTTTATCCCCCTCGAGTTTGTAGGCCTGTCCAATTAACACATGCTCCTTCACATGCGGGTGAGACCACCGTGTTGACGATGCACTCAACTGTTGCCGTCATGCTGGCAGGCGAGCACGTGCCGCCCGCAGTACAGACGTGAGGTGGCCGTTCTCTCCGCCAGGTGCAAAGCCTGCTGGAGAACATGCAGCAGCGCTTCCAAACCATGTCGGACAACATCATCGGCCGGATAGACGAAATGGGCGACCGCATCGACGAGCTGGAGAAGAGCGTGGCCGACGTGATGACGCAGGCGCAGGCCGTCGACGACGGCGACAAGTAGCCGTCGCCGTCGGTGGCACCCGGCAGTGACGGCTGTCGCCCGGGCGGGAGGCTGTCCGTGCCGCGACGGCAGCCCCCGCCAGGCCGGCTCGCCGGACCAGTCAGGCCCACCAGACCCGTCAGGCTCGCGCGTTAGGCCCGTCCGTTAGGCCCGCCCGTCAGGCATGCCTAGCGAAGGCCGGAATGGTGTGTGTCGTCACCCGGGAGGCACCGCCGGCAAGACGTGAGACTGCTGGACCAGTCCGGCCGACTGCTGGACGTCTGCGCCCACTCGGCCGAGCGGCCCAGGCAGTGCCGGGCGGCAGTGCTTTGGTCGGCGTCGTGCCGCTCGGCCGCGAGCTGTGGTGGAGGCTCTGACCGCTGGGTCGGCAGACGCGGCCTGCTCGGTCGCGAGCTGCGGCGGAGGCTCTGACCGCTGGGTCGGCAGACGCGGCCTGCTCGGTCGACGCCTTGCTGGTGCCGATCGTGCGTCCGCCGGTCACGCGGTAGTTCCTGCCCACGTGCGGCTGTTTGATTGATCGATGTTTGTCACAGCGAGCCCGGCGTGGAGCGGGACGGAGCGCCGTGGGTCGCCAGACGTCTCAGCACCGCCTGTCGCCTCCCAGCTATTCATTGTCCGCACCTTGGCCGCCCACGCGCCGAACGGACGGTCCCCGTGGGCGGCTCTCTCCCACCACCGTCGCCACGATCTCGCGGGAGAGCCGACTGCATTTTGAAGCGTCACCTCGTCTCAGGACAGCGTGGCGACTCGCTTACCCTGTGTTATAGCTGACAGCAATATATATTGTGTGTGTGTGTGGAAGCGTGATGATTTACACAGAGAAGATGTATCGGCGACTTGGAGATGAAGACCGGATGCTGGAGTGGAGGTACAGGTGGTGTCCACAGTGACAGCCGCTTTCACAGCAGATTATCGCTTATATATTCCATGATATGTCTACGCCACCACAATCTACAGCAGTGGCCTTAATCCAACTGCACGGCACATGTGCTGTCATGTCATGATAGTACATTGGCCCGAGGTATGCAAGCGCTGTCCGGTTTCCGGCCCTGGTAGAGCGAGTCATCGATCTGGGTCATTAACAGCCGATGTCACCACAATGGTGGCAGGCTGGCCAAATTCGACGCGCGCGCACACACACACACACACGAGTCATCGATCTGGTGTTTGCCTACCGCTATCTTGTGGCACCATACCTATGTATCATCTCGGCGACGGCATCATTTCTCTGCATGGCCTCCGCGGCGGTATCGTCTCTGAACGCCTCGGCCACTGTCGTCCGGTTGTCGTTGCCTCAGATACGGTGGTGCCGCTTACGTAGGGAACGGGATACTGTTTAATTAACACGGGTGGCGAAGATTGTACCACCGACGTTGCAAGCCTCGCTTGTTGGTGTCGTACATGTTGTATTGGCGTATATTCGCACGTGCAATCACCATAGCATCCGCTGAACAATTTCTGAACTTCGCTAGTTTATCGTACTCGATGCCATTACCCACAAAATACAGATACAGGCGATATAGTCACATTGGTGGGCTGGTGCCAGTTGGATGGTCGATACGCCGTGAAGTTCACCTTGTTCGCAGTCATGTCGTGCCGACTTCCGCGCCATAATTTCCCGCCGTCGTTGCAGGTGTGCTCAGACAGAGTCCGGCCGTAACAGAAATTAAGTCGGCAGCGGCGGCTGAGAACGGTACGACACTTCCGGGCGGCGGTGTCGGCAGGTGTGGGCCGTTCCGGCAGTGGCGCCGCCCACGGCACCGTGTTGCCACGCCCCGCCGCCGCGTCCGGTCGTCGATCGATGCGCCGGTGCACCACCGAGCACCGCCTCGGTCCCGTCGGCGTCGGCCCGAAGTGAGACCTTTGACTCGTGTTGAAGGTGATATCTTCATCGGGTTAGAAGTGGGCCAGCTGACCTGGCTTGGTTCAGACGTGGGCCAGCTGACCTGGCTTAGTTCAGATGTGGGCCAGCTGACCTGGCTTGGCTTCAGACGTGGGCCAGCTGACCTGGCTTGGCTTCAGACGTGGGCCAGCTGACCTGGCTTGGTTCAGACGTGGGCCAGCTGACCTGGCTTGGCTTCAGACATGGGTCAGCTGACCTGGCTTGGCTTCAGACGTGGGCCAACTGATCTGGCTTGGCTTCAGACATGGGTCAACTGATATGGCTTGGCTTCAACGATCCCTGGATCTAATCGATCGTGACTCAGTCGTGAGATCGTCTCCCGTTCTGTAGCCATGCTTGTTTGAGTTGACCTCTGGCTCGGGTCATGGCTGGCCTTACTTGGTCCAGAGAAGAACCTTGGGTTCTTGTATGACTCATTGAACTGATATGCCGCGTAGTGCCGCAAGCCTCTGGGCACCGATTAGTCGCGGATGGACTCGGTAATACGCCGGCTGTGGGATTCGAGCCCACCATCTTACGATCAAGAGTTCAGCGCCCTGCCGCCTCAATTACCGCGACCCCGACGTGAGTCAGACGTGTGTCAGCTGGCCTGCTGTTCCGGCAAGACAGCGGATTTGTACTTGGTAATCTTGGATGTGGAGAGGAAAATGTTTGGGCAATGGGATGTGGAGAGGATATTTTTATTCCCAGCCGTTACATCAGAATCGCATTGCATTTTCCAGTTAATCTTGACCACGTCATCACGGAGCAGTTCATTGTCGAGCAGCACCTCATGGTCCAAATGGGAAAAACGAGAAGGTAATTTTCTGAAGCGGATAACGTTCTGGATGCCGACAATCAATGGACCCCATATTTGTCCAGCCGTGGCCGGTGTTGACCTCTGACCCCGCGCGGCCACCTGGCTCGGGCCGGTGTTGCCGTATTACTCCCGACGGTACCTTCAGACTGTCGTCTCGTCACGGCAGTGGCCCTCGGGGAAATCATGTTGCCGCCGGCAGACTGCCCCCGGCCGCCACGTGGTGCCGTCCGACACGTGCCGCTGCACTGATGTGGCCCCGTGTGGGGTCATCATGGCGATGTACTTGGAGCAGTGCTGGGATCATCATCTCGTTGGCGCTCAGAACCAGACGCGGTCATGCGCGCCGGTCATTAGCTGGGAATTTTTGAGCAGGCGGATGTAGTTGCCCGGGAATCATACGAGCTTGCTATCTATGGACCTTGGTGCCCCACGTGTCCTTGCTATCCCTGGGACCTGGTGCCCCATGTCCTTGCTATATCTTGCTATATCTTGGCCTTGGTGCCCCCCTCCCCCATGTTCTTGCTATCTCTGTGCCTTGGTGCCCTGCATGTTCGACTTGGTATCTGCAACAAGTACAAATATATATCGGACACTATGGGCGGGCCTCAAATATGTTTCCAGTTAATCAGTCCGCATTGCTCTGCACATACAATAATGTATTCGAAGAGCTTAACCTTCGTCGGCACTCGGCGTGGTTTATTATGTGCAACCATGATCCCAATATATTATGGGATGGCACGACGACGTAGCAGTGACGTAGTCAGGTATTGTCCCAGGTGGGCATTGCGAAGGGTGCCCGGGTTACCACCATTTTCAAGTACTCGGATTCCGGCCACTTTTGGAGATTAAAAAATCCGTTTTCTCCTTCGAAAAATAAAGTTGTATGGTTATTATTTCTTCATCATTGGGGTCCCGGATCGTCGGATCCCCCCTCTCCTCAAATTGTATGTAAACATCGCACGCATGAACCAGTAATGCAGACCGCCTAAGCATAAATCTAGACGCCAAAACTTCATTGCGAAAGAGGTCAATTCATTATTCGGTAAGGGTAAGCAAGTAAATGATTGTATGTGGCCCGTGGACTGGCGCAAGAGCCTGCACACATTCGTAAATGCCCGTAGAGTCCTGCATGCGTTCGTATGGATCAGTAGACGTTCATAAGAGCCTGCGAGCCCGCAGACATAATCCGACATACTCAGAACATGACTGAGGGACACGGAGGGTACGTCGTCCGGGAGTCGCGGCGTGACGTCATGAGCTACAACGGACGTCATATGAGGCGCTAAATGTCAGATATAGGCAGTCTGATACAGGCGCGCCATATATGTACGTCATATAGGCATGCGATATAGGCGGTCTGATATAAGCGTGCGATAAAGGCAGTCTGATGTAGGCGGTTCGGTATACGTACGCGATATAGGCATGCGGTATTGGCATGCCTGATTCCTATATTAGATGCCTGAGATAGGCATGCGATATAGGCGGTCTGGCATAGGTATGCGATGTAGGCAGTCTGATATAGGCATGCCTGATGGTTAGGCATGTGGTATATAGGGACTGATGGTCATGCGATATAGACAGTCTGATATAGGTTTGAGAAATAGGCAGTCTGATATATGTACGCGATATAGACAGTTAGATTTAGGCATGCGATATAGGCAGTCTGTTATAGGCATATAATGCAGCCAGTCTGATGTATGCACGCCATATAGGCAGTCTGATACAGGCATGCGATGTAGCCAGTCTGATGTAGTCATGTGAGGCCATTGATTATCAGGACTCCGGGGGCGTGGTGAGGTGGAGGGCCTTGACTGTGCTGAGCCAAACTTTAGAAATAGTGTGGCTGCTGCGAAGACATAGTTCAGAGTTGACTGGTGCCGACCAGTGGACGTTGATCGCTGCCGACCAGCGGTAGTATTCTCGGGAGTTGACTGGTGCCGACCAGTGGACGTTGATCGCTGCCGACCAGCGGTAGTATTCTCGGGAGTTGACTGGTGCCGACCAGTCGACGTTGATCGCTGCCGACCAGCGGTAGTATTCTCGGGAGTTGACTGGTGCCGACCAGTGGACGTTGATCGCTGACCGACCAGCGGTAGTATTCTCGGGAGAGGGTGCCGGGCTTCCGCTACCCGGCGGCCAAAATGACCATGGAGAGCCCCCTCCCCCAATTGCGTCCCGCAGTTGGGGACCAGCGGTGGGGCACCATCTGGCTCTCACGAGTAGGAACGGGAGGTGACCACATCACCTCACCTGGACTCCTCGCGGGTGGGTGTCTAGTTAAACTCTAGATAAAATTACTTGGCATTTCCTCCTCATTGCAAGTCCGGACGTTTCGCCGCTTCAGGTGGCTGGTGATTTACCGATACTGTGCCAACTGGCCGCTGCTGGCGGCTGACTGAAATGCCGGCTCGGCCGCGCCGTCGCCTCCCTCGTGTCTAATCAATCGGCGGCCGGTGAAAGTTTTATCCGCGTGCGGCGCGCCCGCGTGCCCGCGAACGCGCTGCGTCTCAATGAAGCCTCTCCGCGTCTCGACGGGTCGATGCCGACCGAACATCCGACGGAGCCGCCGACCGGTGTCGGCTGGCAGCTGTTTCGGCAGCGTGCGCGCACACAAGTCAGCCGACGCCAACGCCGCCTAGCGGTGGCCGACTGAAACACGCATCCGTGAAGGGCGGGTGGTGAAAAGACAGTTTCGCGCCACTCGGTGGCGGGGAGTCCGATCGGCTCTGTGGGACGAACTGAGCGGAGCAGAACAGAACGTTCAGAGCGGAACATTCCTCCTTGGCGCTTTGAGTAAGTCTTGCAATGGTCAGGCGGGGTGTGATCTTCAAAGACAACAGCAGTTTTTGAATTGACGAGATCAGATCGTCAAGTGCGATTCCTACCACGTTCTTCCGATGCGATTTTGACGTGTCGTTGCAGAATAATGTCCCTTTGTCATTCTAAATATACATCCTGTATCTAATATGACAAGAACATAATTTGCAGAAATGTACCTGTGATGTAGGCGGCATACGCATTACATTTGATGCGCCCTAAAACCCAAATAACCATGAAATTGTCCTATCCTTTGCATAACGAGCTCAACACTGAGTAACATGAGGAAAAGACAAACAAACTTCACTGAGTTTACATGCTACATCGGCAGGACCCGACACAATTTTTGATCCGGTCTTCAAACACCACGCCCCAGCGGCGCACTCGAACAGAGTACGATCAATCCCGAACATAGGCACCGATCCAGTCGTGGTACATTGGAATACAAAGTTAAAATTGCACCACTCGACACACAGCTGGCACACGCGTACACACTGGCCTGTGCGCAGCACGGCTCAGCAGCGCAGCACCGCTCAACAGCGCAACCCCGCAGCACCGCTCAACAGCGCAGCCCCGCAGCACCGCTCAACAGCGCAGCCCCGCAGCACCGCTCAGAAGCGCAGCGCAGCCCAGCAGCGCAGATCAGCAGAGTGACGGCTCACCAGGAGAGCGCATCACACATTCTAAAATATATCCCAACACGAGAGATGAACAACAAATACATTTAACTGGCAACCGGCAAGGCCTCGAGCCGGCCTCCTTCACCCGCGCTGGGATTCCCGCCCCTTCCCCACTTATGATTTCAACTGACGCACTAACAACTCTTCAACTAACTGTCCAACAAAAAGGAAGATACCATTAGATGGCCCATGACAATTCGGTTAAAGCGCAACCGGACACGTTTTCATTTGCAACAAATATGACGTCATTGCCGACAGCTGTCACGTGACGGATGATTGGAATTTTAATTAAGCAGTATTATAATTATTTGTAAAAATCGAAAGCTATTTTTTGGCACATATGCACACCGCACCTACAAACGGTACCCTAGGACAACTCTAAAACTTGAAACTTTAGAACAGAAAAGCGCACCATTTGGCCAACATTTGTGCTTTTATCCCGAGCAATGATAGGCTGGTTAGAATGGCGTCAAGAGAAAAATCCGAGATGGCGGTTTTGTTGAAAGAAGCAATGCATGTCAGTTTCATGTAAATATGTATATTGTCAGATGTGGCATTATTTTTTTTTCGGGGGGGGGGGGGAAGGGGACACCCAACTTAATCGGTCGCAGGTTAGTGACATTCAGCGACATGACCCAATGTGTTTTCCTTTCGAAATATGCGAAATTGATGTAGGAAAAAGATGCGCCAAGTTTGGACGCGCTACCATATGCCGTTTTTGGGAAGAAAAACATGGAGAGCGCATTCCCGCACCTCTCCCCCACCCCACCCGTCAGGCGTGGGTTAAGCGCATTCACTTATATTTTCCTGGTGCTATTAATCCCAGAATTAAGCAACCAAAATGCACGACTACATCTCACTTTCCTACTATGAATGCGATGGACGAATTCCCTGTTCAATGAAGCAATACTGATTAAAATATCTTGCTGATGCAGAAAATTTGCTGGACCATCTTTGGAACAGATCGGTGGACAACGAGATCCCAGACGTTAAAAAATGTTATTTTCAGCGAACTCGATTTCATGGCGTTACTTCAGGCGCTCTGACGAATGTTACACATCTCCATTTAACTTCGTGATGAGAAATATTCCCTCATCACTGACACATCAGAGTCCTCAGACGCAGGGCGGTCACACTAGATCCGACTCGCATATTTCACCAAATGATTTGAGCGCGGAAAGCATAGGGGAGGAATTTAGGTTTTCATGTGGTAGTAGAATGGGGTAGCCGTTTCGGATGAGAATCGTTTCACGTCATCATGCTTTTAGGCATCAAATGCTGCCGCAACCTTCCATTCTAGGCAGCATTTACAATGAGAACCTGTGATTCTTCCAAGTCCCTGCGTACGTCATATGACGTCTTCGCTCCTGCACACCGACCACCAGGAATCACCACAAGTTCCCGAAATTTGAGCCAAAGATCGAACGGTCATACCGGAAGCGTGCTGCCGGTACCCATTGCACTTCCCACAAACGCTACGATGTAATGTAACAGGTTACGACTCACAAACGTGCCACCATCATGAAATGACCTGCACTTCAGTACAATCAAACGCTTAAAACCAGTTGCTGACTAATTTTCCCACATGTGTTCCACACGCTACTACGGACAGTCGGACCGTTTCCAACGAACCACGTCGGCAGAGCGGGCCCGTCGCAGAACACGCGTCATACCCGGCTCACGGCCGGCAATGCGGCACTCACGCGCGACACGACTCGAATGCCCGACAGTGCCGCACGCCACCACAGCCGAGACCACCCCGGCAAGCTGCTGAAACGGCAGCCGAGCTCTGGCCGCCTCGGCTATCACACGAGCCGGCCGTCGCACACACGCCCGCCTGGCCAGACACATCTCGGCGCTGGCCCGCTTGTCAGAATCCCGCCGCCGAAACTTCCGCGGCCCGCAAATTTGTTCCCTCGGGTACGTCGGCCCCGATTTAATGCTGCTTCGTCCCCCCAACCCACCCCCACCCCTGAACCCAGTCTCCTGCCGCTGGTTCACGGCGTCTGCACCCTGCGCGCGCCTGCCGCGTCGCCCAGCGGTGGACAATTATGCGTGCTGCGCGAGTCACCTTGGTGCGCCGTATCACCCGACCGCTGGACGGTGGACGACAGTGGACATTGGAGGCGTCACCGTCGCACGGCCGGCCGGCGCTCCTGATCGCGTGGCGACCGCGGCTGCGACGCCATCGCATCCACATACCTACGGCGCTGGCAGCTCGCCATCACCCCCGGACGCGGCTCACTTCACACACAGCCGGGCTGTGCCGGCCGGCCGGCCGGCACAATTGATCCGCGCTCACGACACGTCGGGCGGGCTACTTGATCTTCTGGATGTACCTGGCTCGCTTGGTGACGCGGCCGCAGCACAGGCCGCCGAAGAACATGATGACCAGCACGCCCAGCACCAGCAGCACCAGGTAGTCGCGGCTCGGCGAGTCCCGCACCGACGCGATCAGCTCGTCCACCGTCTCCACGGGTCGCACCTGGCGACACCAGATCGGCATGACGTCAGACCAGGGTGGCGTCCGGTCACGATCATGGCGGGGTCGTATCTGGCGGCACCCAGCCGCGTTCAGCCAGGTCGCCATGACCTCAGACCAAGGTGAGGTCGGGTCAGGATCATGTCCAGGTCGTGCTTGGCCATTGCTACACCAGATTAGGTCATGCTAGGCCACGGTCGCGCCAGGTCAAGGAAACGTCCGGTCCGGGTCACATCACGCCGAGTCAAGTCCAAGTCACGTCAGGTCAAGATCATTTGACCTGGTCGCTTTCATCATTTGATCCGACCGCATCAGGTCGGACGGGCAGGCCAAATCATGTCTGAGACTGAAGGGTGGGCACCTCTTAAAACCAACATCATCGGCCAATACGACCAGCTGAGTGAGCAAAGGCTAAGCCATCACAACCAAAACCAGCTGCAAATGCTTCCATTCATTAAGCTGGGAAATACTACCAAATCATGCAACATACCAATCAAGAGAGTGTAAATAACCACGCAAGTCGCGGATCATAACTCCCCAAAAGTGCGAGTTCTACAGCGCAAGTACCATGTAAATGTTTCGAAATAACCATGCAGGTCGGTGGCGGCAGGCAGTGGAGGGGTGGGGGAGGGGGACGACAGCAGGCAAAGTAGTAACTTAACCTGTAACCTCAACAGAAACCAATTTTCAAACATGCAACCTATCCGTTCGAAAGCACCCGATATATTTGAACGAAGCTTCGATCAGTCGGTTGCTACGATGAAGAGCAGTCCGAATGCGAGACGATCGTGTCCTTTATATACACACGGTGCTTGCTTTTTACTTTCTTTTTTTACCACTCCGTTATTATACAGTCCGATGTGGTACGAAAGCAAAGGCAGTGCCCCAGCCGTGAACGTCTCCCCACCGTCGCCCCAAACTCGTCTCACTTCTCCTCTTGCCCAGCGCACGCTTCCACATCCGCCTCACCTTCATGGCGACGGCGATCATCTTCTTCCTGGAGACGATCATGTCGCCGCAGCGCTGCGTCGGGTCCTTGAGGCCGTCCAGGCAGGCGAACTGCGCGCCGTGGCCGGCCGGCACGTGCGCGCAGTGCCGCTGCAGATCGACCGCGCAGGCGGCGCTCAGCTGCGGGTCCGTGTGCACGTCCACGTTCACGTCCTCGACGAGCAGCGCCACGCGGCGCGCGCAATCGGCCGACAGCGCGCCGCCGGCCACCAGCCGCCGGCGCAGACACTCGCCCACGCGCTCTGGCGGCGCGTCGGCGCACTCGCGCGCGATGTCGCCGCCGCAGTCGCGCAGCAGCAGCGGGTCCTGGCGCACGTCGCGCGCCGCCTCGCGCAGCACCAGGTCCAGCTGGCGGCCGCACGACTCGCCCACCTCGCCGGCGCGGAAGGCGCTCGTCAGGCAGGCGATGACCAGGCCCTGCTGCGCCCGGCCGGGCTGCTCCTGCGCCAGCAGCTTCGCGCAGTGGCGCTTTGCCTCGGCGTGGCACGCGTCGCGCAGCGCCGGGTGCAGCCGGTAGTCGCGCTTCTGCTCGGCCAGCCGCCGCTGCACCGCCTTGTGGCACGTCACGTCGAACGAAGGCTCGCTCGTCTGCACCTGCTGGCGATGGCACAGGTCAGGCCGTCCCCGGCGGCTGGTGCGACAGGTCAGACCGTACCCTGCGGCTGGTGCGACAGGTCAGACCGTACCCTGCGGCTGGTGCGACAGGTTAGACCGTGCCCTGCGGCTGGTGCGACAGGTCAGACCGTACCCTGCGGCTGGTGCGACAGGTCAGACCGTCCCCGGCGGCTGGTGCGACAGGTCAGACCGTGCCCTGCGGCTGGTGCGACAGGTCAGACCGTACCCTGCGGCTGGTGCGACAGGTTAGACCGTGCCCTGCGGCTGGTGCGACAGGTCAGACCGTACCCTGCGGCTGGTGCGACAGGTCAGACCGTCCCCGGCGGCTGGTGCGACAGGTCAGACCGTGCCCTGCGGCTGGTGCGACAGGTCAGGCCGTCCCCGGCGGCTGGTGCGACAGGTCAGACCGTGCCCTGCGGCTGGTGCGACAGGTCAGGCCGTCCCCGGCGGCTGGTGCGACAGGTCAGACCGTTCCCTGCGGCTGGTGCGACAGGTCAGACCGTGTCCTGCGGCTGGTGCGACAGGTTAGACCGTGCCCTGCGGCTGGTGCGACAGGTCAGACCGTGCTCTGCGGCTGGTGCGACAGGTCAGACCGTGTCCTGCGGCTGGTGCGACAGGTCAGACTGTTTCCGGCGGTCAGGCCGCTGAGTCTGCGCACGGCGGCGACAGGTCAAATCTACGCTACGCCACAGACGTCACAGTCCAACCCAAGGGTAAAAGGACAGACACAGACGGGTTGGGAGTACCTTGCCTCCCGCAACAGCTGCCAATTGTGCAGCCCTAGTGTCGGTAAACAACCCTGCTAATACTATTTAACGCTAATACCCTGGCACTATTTAACACTTGTAACAATAATTTTCAGTTATTAAATATCGCCTGTCCTGAATAGGGCGCTAAATGACCAATGCAGTCGATGCGCCCTAAAGCCCAAATAACTAACTAGCCTGTCCTGTATGCTCAGAGGAAATACACCACGACCCTTCAGAATGTTCCCAGTTATCCATGAACACGCTATGAACATCAAACAACACTTAGATGGTGGAACATGGCTTTGTACGCCGGGTGTTCCCAACATGTCATAAAGTCTGCAGTCTTCAGATACCACACCGATCAAGAGTGCCTTCCCGCAGAACTGGTGTGGCTTCTCTCAGTTCAAAGACGACCACGGACAGCCGCCGTCTACCCCGTCTACCCTGGACAGCCGCCGTCTACCCCGTCCAAGACCACACCACACCTAGACCACACCACCACACCTACCCCGTCCAAGACCACACCTACCTTAAGACAGTCGAGCAGCTGGGCGCCCGAGTCTTCCGGTGCGCTGCAGAACTTGAGGATCATGCCCTTGCAGGCGTGGAAGAGGAAGTAGTCGGCGTGCGGCAGGATCATGCTCTGCTGTTGCCGTCGGAACAGCAGTCGATTGCACGGCTCGCGCAGGCTGTCCACGTGTTCCCGCAGACACTCGAGCACCTGCAGCACCGGCAACACACACCACTGTTGGGCTCACTGTACTGCGCATCCGCTGAAACCGAGCTCCAGCTCTAATCCCTTGGTCCAATCACTGTTGGGGTGGAGTCTCGGACCTCAGATCTCTTGGATCACCTCCTGGTGCGACCACCTGCCCCACGAGGAGCTCTCACCCAAGGAACACGATGCACGCAAATGGAGAGATCTGGAAGAGCCCACTTCAAAGCGTGGGTAGGACACACGTACATCACAACAAACAGTCCAGAAACGTACAGAAACGTGCAGAAGAGGACAGAGCACAAATTCGAACACATTCAGCACTAGAGCACACATCGAACACAGAGGGAGGGGAGGACGGGGCGGACACTCGAGTTCATGCATAGCCAGGGAACAGTCCCTACGTGACGGGGGTGAGGACGGGGCGGACACTCGAGTTCATGCAGAGCCAGGGAACAGTCCCATACGTGACGGGGGTGAGGACGGGGCGGACACTCGAGCTCATGCAGAGCCAGGGAACAGTCCCATACGTGACGGGGGTGAGGACGGGGTGGACACTCGAGCTCATGCAGAGCCAGGGAACAGTCCCATACGTGACGGGGGTGAGGACGGGGCGGACACTCGAGCTCATGCAGAGCCAGGGAACAGTCCCATACGTGACGGGGGTGAGGACGGGGCGGACACTCGAGCTCATGCAGAGCCAGGGAACAGTCCCATACGTGACGGGGGTGAGGACGGGGCACACTCGAGCTCATACAGAGCCAGGGAACAGCCCCATACGTGACGGGGGTGAGGACGGGGCACACTCGAGCTCATACAGAGCCAGGGAACAGCCCCATACGTGACGGGGGTGAGGACGGGGCGGACACTCGAGCGCATGCAGAGCCAGGGAGCAAGAGGGAGGACAACGCCAGCACTCCAAGACAAGGAGTGACGGAACAAGACCTTCCATCAATGGAGGATATGGCTGGACATTTCATCGAATATCAAAAATTGGCAAACTTTCTAAAGGCATAAACTGAACATGTGGGACATTCAACTACAAGACAGGAAGAATCCTGATTTCCAAAACTAGGGGAGAAACAGACCTGACAACCTGGCCGCACATAACCCAAAAGCAGGCTGACGATACCGAATAACCTGATAATCAATCGCCCCATGGACTGACCCGGACCCGAGAATGACCAGACTGCCTGTGCACCCGTGCCACTGACCCGACCCGAGCCCTTATTCTCAGACTCGTCCTTGCAGTGACTGTGGATGTCAGGACCACACGCAGCGTTAAGGCGCGGATCCAGCGCCTCGTTCTCTTCACGTTCTTGCAGCTGCGATAGCACCTGCCGTCAGAGATTGGAGCGTCAAACTGCGTCACAGCGTGTCACAGTGTGTCACAGACGGGACGTCGCACTGTGCCATGGGTGAGCCGTCATACGGCGTCACCCCATCCACCAGGAGTATGAGGTTACTGTCACACCACCGGGCACCCCATCCACCCAGAGCATGAGGTTACTGTCACACCACCGGGCACCCCATCCACCATGAGTATGAGGTTACTGTCACACTACCGGGCACCCCATCCACCCAGAGCATGAGGTTACTGTCACACCACCAGGCGCCCCATCCACCAGGAGTATGAGGTTACTGTCACACCACCAGGCGCCCCATCCACCATGAGCATGAGGTTACTGTCACACCACCAGGCACCCCATCCACCCAGAGCATGAGGTTACTGTCACCCCACCGGGCACCCCATCCACCCAGAGCATGAGGTTACTGTCACACCACCAGGCGCCCCATCCACCCGGAGTATGAGGTTACTGTCACACCACCAGGCGCCCCATCCACCAGGAGTATGAGGTTACTGTCACACTACCGGGCACCCCATCCACCCAGAGCATGAGGTTACTGTCACACCACCAGGCGCCCCATCCACCATGAGCATGAGGTTACTGTCACACCACCGGGCACCCCATCCACCCAGAGCATGAGGTTACTGTCACCCCACCGGGCACCCCATCCACCCAGAGCATGAGGTTACTGTCACACCACCAGGCGCCCCATCCACCATGAGCATGAGGTTACTGTCACACCACCGGGCACCCCATCCACCCGGAGTATGAGGTTACTGTCACACTACCGGGCACCCCCATCCACCAGGAGTATGAGGTTACTGTCACCCCACCGGGCACCCCATCCACCCAGAGCATGAGGTTACTGTCACACCACCAGGCACCCCATCCACCCAGAGTATGAGGCTACTGTCACCCCACCAGGCACCCCACCCACCCAGAGTATGAGGTTACTGTCACACCACCAGGCGCCCCATCCACCATGAGTATGAGGTTACTGTCACACTACCGGGCACCCCATCCACCAGGAGTATGAGGTTACTGTCACACCACCGGGCACCCCATCCACCCAGAGTATGAGGTTACTGTCACACCACCAGGCGCCACATCCACCAGGAGTATGAGGTTACTGTCACACTACCGGGCACCCCATCCACCAGGAGTATGAGGTTACTGTCACACTACCGGGCACCCCATCCACCAGGAGTATGAGGTTACTGTCACACTACCGGGCACCCCATCCACCCAGAGCATGAGGTTACTGTCACACCACCAGGCGCCCCATCCACCATGAGTATGAGGTTACTGTCACACCACCGGGCACCCCATCCACCCAGAGTATGAGGTTACTGTCACCCCACCAGGCGCCCCATCCACCCAGAGTATGAGGTTACTGTCACACTACCGGGCACCCCATCCACCCAGAGTATGAGGTTACTGTCATCCCACCAGGCACCCCATCCACCCAGAGCATGAGGTTACTGTCACACCACCAGGCGCCCCATCCACCCAGAGTATGAGGTTACTGTCACACTACCGGGCACCCCATCCACCATGAGCATGAGGTTACTGTCATCCCACCAGGCGCCCCATCCACCCAGAGTATGAGGTTACTGTCACACTACCGGGCACCCCATCCACCCGGAGTATGAGGTTACTGTCACACCACCGGGCACCCCATCCACCATGAGTATGAGGTTACTGTCACACTACCGGGCACCCCATCCACCCGGAGTATGAGGTTACTGTCACACCACCGGGCAACCCATCCACCATGAGTATGAGGTTACTGTCACACTACCGGGCACCCCCATCCACCAGGAGTATGAGGTTACTGTCACACCACCGGGCACCCCATCCGCCCAGAGTATGAGGTTACTGTCACACTACCGGGCACCCCATCCACCAGGAGTATGAGGTTACTGTCACACCACCAGGCACCTCCATCCACCCAGAGTATGAGGTTACTGTCACCCCACCAGGCACCCCATCCACCCAGAGTATGAGACTACTGTCACACCACGAAGCACCCTATCCACCCAGAGTACGAGGTTTTTACCACTGGCGGCCAACGCAGTTCATTCCAGTGCTTGCTTAGAGCATGCGCTTCTATCGAGCTTCGCACCTAATTGCAGGGAACAGGAACTGGAGGAGGTCAAGATCAGATGTGGTAATCACCTGGTCTCATCCACTATTAATCCGACTATCTGCCAGACCACGCACCCGACCACGGCCAACGACGGACCCGGTGTGCAGTGGTGCACATTTCGCCGCCCCTGCTCCGTGAAGGTCACCACCCAAACCACCAGCTTGCCGATACCAACACGGCGCGCCACCTGGACGACCGGCACCGCACCGGTCCACACACGTGCACACGGCACAGCCGACCCACCTGTGCGCGACACTTCTTGCTGACGCGGTGCGGGCGGCCGGCCAGTGTGTCGTTCAGCATGGCCGAGCTGAGGCACGACACCACGTCCTCCCTGCGGAGAACAGAGCCGAGTCTGTGACGGCACGGTCGGCGCGCTCTGGTGCGCCAGTGCGCGCTGACTGCACGACCGTTATCCACCGCTGTGTCCACAAGAGAGCATGTTATACCCGCATATAAGCGAAGATAACATCGCAGGCTGGTGGCTGGGAAGTGGCAAAATAAGGTCCCACGGTGGCAAAATAAGTGGCAAAATAAGGTCCCACGGTGGCGACCTGTTTGCTATTTGCCAAATGGCCTTCCCAGTAATAGTATATCAGGAAATGGGTGTCCGCAACAGCCGTCCACCGGTCGCCAACAACTTACTTCAACTCCTTGCCGCCACACAGGTGTCGCACGTCGGCCTCGCAGTGCTGTTTGAAGCTGTAGCTGAACGTGTAGTCGGAGAGACTGATCAGCTGGAAGTGGCTGATGGCGGCGCGACACTTGGTGGCGTGCCGCAAGTCCGGGTCCTGCTTGTGCTGGATAAGGCACTCCATCACTCCGCCCGTCTCTATCAGGTGCTGCGGGGCGTAATCACCATCACCAGTCATCCATCATCGTCGTCATCTCATCGTTATCATCATCGTCATCATCACCAACATCATCATCATCATCACCGACATCATCATAATCACCAACATCATCATCGCCATCATCATCATCACCAACAGCACCATGCACTGGATCAGTTCATGAGCCGTTCAGCCATCACGTGCTCACGCTAATGAACCGTTCCGACCGCCGTGTCGCCCGACTCCGTCCACTCACCATGCAGTTCTGTTTGATGGCGCCCTTGCAGACCTTGGCGACGATAGGGTTCAGCTCAATGAAGCGCGCCTCGTCCTGAGTCAGATCTTTTATCACGTTCTGACATTTCGGCTGCAGGCTGTCAGAGCAGAGGTGGATGGGGGCGCTGTCAGATGGCGACATGGTCCTACACTTCATAGCAATACGTGCCGGCTGCCAACGCCATTTTCGAAACAAACTGGCTGGCACAGCTTGCTCACGTTCACTTCAACAGCAGCATGACCCAGTGTGCACAAGGTGCACAAATGACTCTTTTTAGGTGGGGATCCGGTATGTGCGAAGCTCCCATTTTTTTTTCTGGTGTGGGGTGAGGTGAAGAGGGGGATGGGTGGTGGTAGTTGCAGGGTTGATGTTTATTTCGAGGAAACAAACATGCTGAACGGAGAGCGACAGGATTGGCGGCGCCCTCAAATGCTGAGCTCATAACTCTCAAACCACATGGTCTTTACGCTTAGGTTTTTCAGGTTTCCAAGGGAAATTTAAACCCATAGTGTGCCGACGCATTAACAGCACGGGTGCATTAACGACACGTTAAACTTTCGGCCAAAATTCTGCCGTTGAACTGGAATTCATGGATCAGGTGATGGGGCCAGGGTTCAAACAACAAGATCTGCTTAGCGATAGAACCCTGGTCCGTAAAGCCACACGAACAAGAATTCGAACGAAATTTCTGCAAAAAGGTGTGTGTGTGGAGGGGGGGGGGTCGGCAGGCACCATTGGGCACCAATACGACTGATGTTTTTACAATGTTTATGCTAAGGAGTATGATACATCCATAATGCACCAGACGCTTCAGTATCGAATGCATGCCGTTAATACTATTATGGCAGGCGCGCATGAAGTACCCTCAACCCCGGTAGCCTTTACCTGTAGCTCCCGAATGTCTGGAATGATTATCCTAAACCTTGAAGGCTTCCATAACAATCTCTTTTTATATTCGGTGCCAATATTGAGACTCTCTGCTTTGTCTACGAGCGACTCCAGGAGCCAGTATTCGGAGGCATGTCCGGATTTTTTTTTGTCATATCGTAATGTGTCATAAAATCATCGTAACATGTCAAAGTCATAAAGTGGTCAAGACTTCAGAAGAGCCACAGGGGTAATCTCGATCAAGCCTGTAATTGGAAGATACTATAAGCCTGGGAAATAATACTCAACACTCCAACCAATACCACATACTAAATTCCAAAGAAACCATCCACCAACATCCTACACACCTGTCAAAACCTATCTACTTAGCTATCTAGCCCTATTCAGTCGATCTTGCATAACACACGAGTGGATCGAGTGCTATATCAATAATTTTCGAACTCTATACATGCCTGCATAAAGGGACCTGCACCGTGTACACCTACTAGTATAAATATCACCCCATCCACCACCAATTAGAACTAAAAAAACAGGATTATCCAGCCTAAAAACGTCCACTCTATTTTTAAATAGATTCAATGAGGGCTTCCCGCAACATCAGAGGTAGCCTATTCGATCGATCATGCTTAGCTTCTACCGTTTGTCTTGTAAATTATCTGGCCTTCGTTCATCAAACTTATCAGCCAATGCAGAAAGGCCATTGGCCACATGACCTGGCTACATGACTTTGATAGTTCTGGTTCCTATGTTTACCAGAGGCACATCCAGGGTGGATAAGCGGTAAACCGTTTATTGCCGACGTTCATGATAATGCGACTGATGACAATAAGGAACTATAGGCTTACATGAACGATTATGCAAGAAGTCAGAAAGTGAAATAATTTCACAAGTATATTTTAACGAAGTGTGACTTCAGGTGACTTTTTGTGAGTAGAATGAAGGAAGCCAATATACTCCCTTCGTCTGATTCTCTCAATTGATTGGAACATTACCAGAAAATTTGCCGGACCTACTGCACAGCTATTGGATAGGGTGTCTGAAAGAGTTGAGAACTTGCATGCTTCCAGGGACGGATGCAGAGTGGGCATGACAGGGTCTCAGCTTGCTTCTGCAGGCACATATAATTATTGACCTTTGATAGTTATAGATACACACAGTGAACATATTTGGCGCACATGTCAACAGCTAAGTACTAACCTACCAGTCCTATGAGACTTCAGTCGAGTTCTTAAGGAGGAATGTTTTTACCTAAATATGTCAATTCAGTTATATTTGTGCACTTTTCTCAGGTACATCGACAATAATTGATAGGAGGTGAGTATGCGAGTTTTTGCTTCTCGAAATCCCGTTTGCTCATCAAACCGGCACCGCCTGGAGTGTGTTCGTAACTGTGCCCCTCCGCTGCACTTCTTGCGGCCGATCAGAGGCCTCCTCCATAATAGGGTTCCTACCGTAATAATGGAGCCCACCGGCGGCAAATATTTGATCACAACTGAGTGAACAGTAACACAAATACCCTTGCGAATGAACACAACTTGAGTCAATTTATAGTAGACGTTTTGTACAGCTCGGGAAAGTCACCATCAACCTCCAGGTGCTCTGCTCCACGACCACATGCAGGTGCAAAACCGCCGGACGCAAAAGTGAATCAAACTCTCTTCCATATACAGAATAGTTTTAAGGTGTTCGGAATGCGTTCCTACTGTTCCACCCTCACGCCTGCTAGTTCTGCCGCAGAGGGCGTGCTCCCCACCCTCACGCCTGCTAGTTGTGCTGCAGATGACGTGCTCCCCACCCTCACGCCTGCTAGTTCTGCCGCAGAGGGCGTGCTCCCCACCCTCACGCCTGCTGGTTGTGCCGCAGAGGGCGTGCTCCCCACCCTCACGCCTGCTAGTTTTCCGGTGGAGGACGTGCTCCCCACCCTCACGCCTGACAGTTGTGCCGCAGAGGACGTGCTCCCCACCCTCACACCTGCTAGTTGTGCCGCAGAGGGCGTGCTCCCCACCCTCACGCCTGCTGGTTGTGACACAGGGCGTGCTCCCCACCCTCACGCCTGCGAGTTTTCCGGTTGGGGACGTGCTCCACACACTCACGCCTGGTAGTTGTCCTGCAGGCAAATGATCTCGTGTCGATGCTGTGTGAACCGCTCCGAGCACAGCTTGGCCAGGTCCTCCATGCAGACGCCCTCGATCTCGGGATGCAGGTCCACCAGGTCAGTTCTGTGCTTCATCACCTGGCGAATGGCCGACCGGCAGTCCTCCGATATCTGTCGACACGGTCGGTGGTGGTCACACCCGGCAAAGCAACAGCTCATCATGAAGTACAGACAGCAGCGGCAGCTTCTGCACGGCTGGAAAAAGTCTTGTCATTCAGTTTGATCATCCAGAACATCATTCTATCCGGACGTTTAACATCTCCCTTTTCTCACTGGAAATCTGAATGGTACCATTTGACAATGAAATGGTGCAAACAAATGAGTAGTGCTCTTCCGTCAAATGTCCAAGCCCAATTGTTCCAAACCTCAGCTTTTATGCAGGTAAAGGTAGGTTGCATACCTAGGGACGAAAACTATGGATATGTCTCACATTCCTGGATTTGTTTTCGACCACTTGTTATTCTATCCCATGGTTTGTAAATCATCTCGGGTCATACATGGAGAACCATGGAACATCATGAGGGGTTACGATGCACTGTGAAATTATTCAGTTCCTACTACATGACGTAAAACAGTTGTCCTTTTCACAACTAGGCAATGCAAATGTCCGCCATTCGCAACAACGAGCGTAGACTGGTCGCATCCAGACACAAATACGTCTACAGATGCGAAATATTCACGAACACAAGCGAAGCCACGGGACAGACCCACCTTCTCCGACGAGGGCGCGTCGTTGTTGAAGCTGTGGTAGGCGTTGCGGTAGAGGCAGGGCAGCACCATCGGGTCGATGCTGACGTCGACCGTGGTGTGCTGCCACCAGGAGTCGGAGGCGTGGCACAGCCGCACCGCGTCCTTGTGGCACATCTGCGGCCGCCACACGTCGATTACGCGCGCCACGCCTCTACGGCAACCGCGCAAAACCGCGACCGAGTGTCACGATCGCGTGATGGCGCCGTACACTGCGCGACATAGCCGGCCCGCGCCCTCGGCGATACAACTGTGACGCGGACACCGCGCGACACAGCGTCAGGATCACGTGACGCCATGACGTCACGTGACGTGCACGGCTCTGACCGCTCGTGCCAGGCGGACTCGGCAGCCGAGCCGACGGTGGCTCCGCCAGCGGACCGCAGAACAACACCGGACCGCGCCCTGCACATCCGCCGCCGGAAGATCACCGGCGGCCATAGCATGGAGATCAAATCGAACACTGAACCCAAAGGTGCAATGGTTAATTCGTACAATGCATTACAACGTGCTCCACTGGGACGGCTGGTAAGTGTCATCGACCAACCACGCCTGAGTACGAGGAAGAATCTGAGGTCTTTCAACTACTCATAGCGTGGCCAACCTTTCACGCCGAGTGATCGCGGGTGGATCCGGTAATCCCGCCGGTTGTGAGATTCGAATCCAGGATCACGTGATCAAGACTCTAACACCCTACCGACTGAGCTACCCCCTCCCCACATGCCTAAGTGGGTCGTGGGTAGCGAAATGAAACCGAATTCTGGAGTAGATCAGCTATCAACTCCGTAGCCTTTGGCGCATAGGCGAGAATGTCAGTACCGAACCAACAATGATGAACTAACAATCACCACGAACAAGAAACATTCACATCTTGCGCTCCCTGTATCTAATATAATATTATGTTCAGCGTGTGCGTCACATCCAGTCAATGTATCTGTCACCCAACTCAGACACCACAAATTCAACTTTAATGACATTTTGTGCACAACTTGAGATTGGTCATAACAGTGACAAACCAAGTCAAAGTCGATTGCAATTTTGCAAGGGGATATTTTCGGGTGAAACGTGTCATTGCAACACATGGGAAAAGGACAAAAAGGGAAATGCTTTGGAAAATAGAGCGCAAACAGTCGTCCACCATGATGGTGATAGTTCAGCAGCGGCGGGCTGCACTGGTGTGGAACTGACATACCATGACGCAGTGAATTGAACAGGAAGTCGTGTCAGTTGCATTGTTTCCATGTGCACGTGCCATGTGTCCCTCACAGGACGCTGACAGATGGCATTTGTTGTTTTGGGCCATTTTCCACGAGTAGTGTCAGATCTGGGCAGCTATAGAAAAACCTTGGGTGCTTTTACGGCGCATTCAGCTACGAGGCTGCATAGCGTCGCCAACCTCTCATGCCAATTGGTCGCGGGTGGATTCGGTAATACCGCCGGTTGTGGTATTCGAATCCACGATTTTACGACCAAGGGTCTAACGCCCTGCATCAGTCAGTCGCCAGGTCAGTGGCATAGTTTCAACGGTTGAGAATTTGGCTTGCACATTCCCCGTCTTCAGAGACGTATTGCCGTGGGAGCCTACCGATATCAAATAAATGAGTACAAATATGTGTTGTACAGACTGGGAGTCAGTGAAGCAGGGAAGGCTTGGTAGCAGGGAACCTGAATCAATGATAGCGTAATATGGGGAGCGGAATTGAAGAAAGTAACCGCGCAAAGTGACAGGACCGGGACAAGAGACCAGAGCATGGAGCTGGGGAACGGGATAAGGAACGGCACGGGGCTGGATAGCGGGACAGGGTTACACAAATTAGCTTAAATTATCTTCCGTTTCGTTCTGTGAGTGGACATAGTAAAGTGCATTTCAATGATATGTGGAACATACAAGGGAGACAAAAGGCATGAGAGGTAGCATTTTATATGCGAAGACGGAAGACGATGAAGTCAGAGACGGCGGCCAAAGAACGTGCAGTGATCGATCCAACGGCTTTGGGAAAGCAACTAACACCGCTCATAACACAGGCAAGGGGGTATATCTGTAAACTCGAGAACTAACCTAGATTTCGACGGAATGTTGCACGCGAACCCGCCTCGTATAGGCTAAAACTGTTGTAAACTAAATTAAAATTAAATTGAAGGAAAAGAAAGAAAGATAAAAATTCGGTTAGGAAAATTTGGAAAGACAAATTTTGTTTGTTTTCGGGCTAAACATGATCCATGTTATGTCTTTGTAATACATTCACGCCGCAGGTGCGTTATGGTCATATCGAAGGTTCGACAACTCTCCGCAAGGCAAACTACTGAGGAACAAAGCGACGCTGCATGCGATTATTCGTAAATTTATTATACCGATAACCGCGTTAAAAAGCGACCTAGTAGGTCGCAACCATCACCTGTGATCACTGATTGGCACCTAATTATCTACGTCTTCCGTATCCCGGATGAATGATGCAGATCCCTCTTTCGGACAGCAAGAGCCTTGTTGTAACCAGCAATGAAGCCTAACAGAACTCCAGGCTCAGAACGGTTATGCAGCGTCCATTATCGCTCTCTGTCTCTGTCTCTGTCTCTGTCTCTGTCTCTGTCTCTGTCTCTGTCTCTGTCTCTGTCTCTGTCTCTGTCTCTGTCTCTGTCTCTGTCTCTGTCTCTGTCTCTGTCTCTGTCTCTGTCTCTGTCTCTGTCTCTGTCTCTGTCTCTGTCTCTTCTCTCTCTCTCTCTCTGATCCACCGAACTACCCCTGATCCCATGCAGCTACCTCACACTATTTGCAACGACGTTAAAACCTCGGGAAAACTGGCGGGAAAACCCGTCCGCCAGTCGGATGTCGACGCTGTACCTTGTAAAGCTGAGGGTCAAGCTTGAAGTCTCGCGAGATGAAGTACTGGATCTGCAGCAGCACCTGCTCGCACTCCTCCGTCATCACGTCCGAGTCCAGCGACTCGGCCAGGCAGTTCAGCACCCTGGCCGTGCGGAGGGACGGGCCGCCGTCAGAGACCGTGGCTCACACGCGGCCACGTGTGGACAGAGGTCACAGTTGGCGAGATGGCGACACACAACGTCCGTCAGTCATACGCAGATGCCGCAGCTTTGCTGCGTGGGTCAAACGTCATACGCGGCAGTCACAGAGGCAACTGCCAGAGGAGGCGGTCACAGTCACGGACAGATAATCATGTTGACTAATCCAATCGTTTAGTCCTTCGCATTTGAGGAATCAGACAACTGCTAAGCCTTCTGCGACTAATTCCCCACCATCCTCGTTCCCGGTCTGCCTACTTTGCTTTTAATTATCCTTCACTTCTATGATGTCTTGATCTAAAGAAGACCCTTGGATTGTTTTACCACACACTGGACTGCTGGGGCACAACGCGTCGCCGACCTCGCACGCCGATCGGTCGTGGATGGACTCGGTAATCCCACCGTGTGCGGGATTCGAACCCACGATCTTCCGGTCAATAGTCAAGCGCCCTACCGACCAAGCTACCGCGACCCTCGCCACGACATGACGTTCCAATGCATCTGGAATTTTGGCTCATCGGTGATCATTCGACGCAATCTGGGCCATGCAGCTACGTAAGTGGCAAGACAGCCAGTTTGTTGTTTCACATTGTTGTATCGCCTCCATTCCAGGTGGCACCCACCTACGAGGATAGCAAGGTGCACTGAGAACTGACTTCAAACAATGTGCCTGGGTGCATGGTCGGCCAGCGGATCTGCGTTGTTTCGGCCGGGCAGCAAGCTACACTGACCGCCGACCGCCTCGGGCCACTCACCCGCCCTCGGTGTCGCGCACGTCCGCACAGGCCTCGCGCACGACCGACGAGCACGCGTGGTGCAGCACCGGGTCCACTTCCCAGTCCTCGGCCACGTCGGCCACCCGCAGCAGCTCTTCCACCTGGGAACGGGGTGCGGGCGCGTCTGTCACCTCTGGGAGGCATGGAGTCGGCAGCCTGACAACACGGGTCCACCACCCGACGGAACACCAGACATCTGATATTGCAGGACGTCTTTCACATTGGGCGGGGGGGGTAAAGGTGATTCATCTGGGCGTTGGCGTTGGTGCTAGCCACCACGCGCGTCACAGGTCCACCACCTGAGTTGTCCATCTGGGAGCCATATGTCGTCCACGGAGGGTGTCGGAAGTCGGACATCGCACCCCTGCACATTAAAGGCAATGCTTACCATTGCAGAACTGCCGAATCAATTAGTCAATCAGATTATTATCAACCACGTATATACGTAAGTCTGAAACAAATTTGCATCCTGATGTGACGCGAGTTAGCAGACACCCTGCTACTGAACAGGAAGAACGTGTTTCTTCTCTGCATAAAGATACGATGTGCAATATGTTCTCCACATCAGCTGAAATTACACCATTAAAGCATTTCACTGAAAACGGTTTTAGCCAACTAAATTCAGGCTTTCGCCTTGCCCAAAAATCCAGTGTCGACAAGACAACTGCATGGGTGGCAAGGCAAGTAGTATGAGGCATGCCACTCCCCGTAACACATTGTCGTCGCCACTAAGTTTGGCCATGCCAGTAGCCAAAACTGGCTTGAACTGGTTAAAAACTGCTTACATTGGCTAAATCCCTTCAAAGTTTCGGTGTTAATTGCTTTTAAATTTAAAAAAATGCGATCTCTCCAATTTTTACCATATTTCCTACAAGGAAGAGAGTATTAATTGAGTTTAAGAGCGATTCGACCAAAAGATGTGATCATTTAACGCCCATAGCGTTCCCAACAGGGACGAAAACGGTCCAGTGGTCATACAATATCCGAAATGGGTGTATATAACGGAGTTATTACACTCACCAAAGCACTCCCGACAATTCCAGTTGGCTCATGTCAGGAAGTGGTGAGGTCGAGGTATTTTTTATTCTACTTTGTTGAATTATTAGCAGTATTCTATTCAAAAACTGAACGACAAGTCCAACGGTACATAAATACAACAAATTCAAATGATGTGGCACTCAAGAATTACCCGCTGACACTAAAACTCAACCAATTTCCTCCAGTCGTCATACATGATAAATTGTCGCGCAATTGCAGCGTCATCCGCTGGTTGTTCGCGCTTCCTGAAGTCGACCGCGGCGCAACTGAGTCGCGAACCGGCGGCCTACCGGTCAGCGGACGAGGTGAGAGGTGAGCGGTGAGCGTGCTCACCTGTCGCTGACAGGTGGCCGAGATTCGTTCCTCCTCCAACACCTTCGTCGGGTTGGCGTGCAGCATCAGACAGTGGATCACCCGACCGCCGCGCAGCTGCATGTCGGTGGAGCAGACGCGGCTGATGTCCTCGGCACACGACACTGTGGCAACATGGCGCGGCGTGGGCCACACTAACTGGCACCGCCGGGGTACCGGGACAGGCACCGCCCTGGCACCGGAGTCATGTCGGTGGAGCAGACGCGGCTGATGTCCTCGGCACACGACACTGTGGCAACATGGCGCGGCGTGGGCCACACTAACTGGCACCGCCGGCGTACCGGGACAGGCACCGCCCTGGCACCGGAGTCGGCACCGCTGGGGTACCGAGACAGGCACCGCTGGCGTACCGAGACAGGCACCGCCCTGGCACCGGAGTCGGCACCGCTGGGGTACCGAGACAGGCACCGCTGGGGTACCGGGACAGGCACCGCTGGAGTACCGAGACAGGCACCGCTGGGGTGCCGAGACAGGCACCGCCGGCGTACCGGGACAGGCACCGCCCTGGCACCGGAGTCGGCACCGCTGAGGCAAAGCAGCGGCGTGGGCCACACTAGACAGGCACCGCTGGCGTACCGAGACAGGCACCGCCCTGGCACCGGAGTCAGGCGACGCGGCATGTCCCGGCACAACACTTGGCAACATGGCGCGGCGGGCCACACAACTGGCACCGCCGGCGTACCGGGACAGGCACCGCCCTGGCACCGGAGTCAGTCGGGGGCAGACGCGGCATGTCCTCGGCCAGACACTGTGGCAACATGGCGGCGGGCCACAAACGCACCGCCGGCGTACCGGGACAGGCACCGCCCTGGCACCGGAGTCATGTCGGTGGAGCAGACGCGGCTGATGTCCTCGGCACACGACACTGTGGCAACATGGCGCGGCGTGGGCCACACTAACTGGCACCGCGGCTGTGGACGCCGGCTGATGTCCTCGGCACCGACACTGGCAACATGGCGCGGCGTGGGCCACACTAACTGGCACCGCCGGCGTACCGAGACAGGCACCGCCCTGGCACCGGAGTCATGTCGGTGGAGCAGACGCGGCTGATGTCCTCGGCACACGACACTGTGGCAACATGGCGCGGCGTGGCCACACTAACTGGCACCGCTGGGGTACCGGGACAGGCACCGCCCTGGCACCGGAGTCATGTCGTGGAGCAGACGCGCTGATGTCCTCGGCACACGACACTGGCAACATGGCGCGGCGTGGGCCACACTAACTGGCACCGCCGGCGTACCGGGACAGGCACCGCCCTGGCACCGGAGTCATGTCGGTGGAGCAGACGCGGCTATGTCCTCGGCACACGACACTTGGCAACATGGCGCGGCGTGGGCCACATAACTGGCACCGCTGGGGTACCGAGACAGGCACCGCCCTGGCACCGGAGTCATGTCGGTGGGACGCGCGATGTCCTCGGCACACGACACTGTGGCAACATGGCGCGGCGTGGCCACAACTGGCACCGCCGGCGTACCGAGACAGGCACCGCCCTGGCACCGGAGTCATTCGGTGGAGCAGACGCGGCTGATGTCCTCGGCACCGACACTGTGGCAACATGGCGCGGCGTGGGCCACACTAACTGGCACCGCTGGGGTGCCGGGACAGGCACCGCCCTGGCACCGGAGTCATGTCGGTGGAGCAGACGCGGCTGATGTCCTCGGCACACGACACTGTGGCAACATGGCGCGGCGTGGGCCACACTAACTGGCACCGCTGGGGTACCGGGACAGGCACCGCCCGGCACCGGAGTCATGTCGGTGGAGCAGACGCGGCTGATGTCCTCGGCACACGACACTGTGGCAACATGGCGCGGCGTGGGCCACACAACTGGCACCGCCGGCGTACCGGGACAGGCACCGCCCGGCACCGATCAGTCGGTGGAGCAGACGCGCTGATGTCCAACATGGGTGCCACACTAACTGGCACCGCCGGCGTACCGAGACAGGCACCGCCCTGGCACCGGAGTCGGCACCGCTGGGGTACCGAGACAGGCACCGCTGGCGTACCGAGACAGGCACCGCTGGCGTACCGAGACAGGCACCGCTGGGGTGCCGAGACAGGCATCGCTGGGGTGCCGAGACAGGCACCGCTGGAGTACCGAGACAGGCACCGCCCTGGCACCGGAGTCGGCACCGCTGGGGTACCGAGACAGGCACCGCTGGGGTACCGAGACAAGCACCGCTGGGATACTGGAGTCGGCACCGCCGTGGCACCGGAGTCGGCACCGCTTGGGCACTGGAGCTGGCACCGCTGGGTACTGTGGCCCGTACATATGGAGTACTTGGACTGGTACATATGGAGTACTGGGACTGGTACATATGTAGTACTGGGACTGGTACACATGGAGCACTGGGGTTGATACATATGAAGTACTGGAACCGGTACACATGGAGTACTGGGACCGGCACATCTGGTATACTAGGGCCGGCACAGATGGGGTATTTGAGCGGTACAAATGAGGTGCTGGAAGCGATAGGGATGGGCCATTTGGACCAAACATATCGTCCACGCAGAAAACCCGCAACTCTTCGAGGTCACGGAAAACCCCCAAAACACCATACTCCCAGACAAGATCAGGTACGAATTACCTTGCCTAGCCCACCTGCACAGTACCATGCACTACCGCCTGACAACACTACGCCCCTGCATCTGCAGCTGGCGACGCGGCGGCTGCCGGACGTCCGACCGGTCCACACGGCTGGCCTGCCAGCGGCGGCCACTCACTGATCAGCTCCGGCGACAGCGTGTAGTCCTCCATCAGCGCGCGCCGGTGGTCCACCATCTCGCCGGCGCACTCGCCGCTCACCGGCTTGCCTGCGCAGATGCACGGTCCACGTCAGCAGGGGTTCGGCGGCCGGGCTGGGGCAGCCACTGGCAGCGCGTCTGGTCATTGCCGCACACACCGCCCACGTCAGCAGGGGTTCGGCGGCCGGGCTGGCAGCCACTGGGCGCGTCTGGTCATTGCCACACACACCGCCCACGTCAGCAGGGTTCGGCGGCCGGGCTGGGGCAGCCACTGGCAGCGCGTCTGGTCATTGCCGCACACACCGCCCACGTCAGCAGGGGTTCGGCGGCCGGGCTGAGCCACTGGCAGCGCGTCTGGTCATTGCCGCCACACCGCCCACGTCAGCAGGGGTTCGGCGGCCGGGCTGGGGCAGCCACTGGCAGCGCGTCTGGTCATTGCCGCACACACCGCCCACGTCAGCAGGGGTTCGGCGGCCGGGCTGGGGCAGCCACTGGCAGCGCGTCTGGTCATTGCCGCACACACCGCCCACGTCAGCAGGGGTTCGGCGGCCGGGCTGGGGCAGCCACTGGCAGCGCGTCTGGTCATTGCCGCACACACCGCCCACGTCAGCAGGGGTTCGGCGGCCGGGCTGGGGCAGCCACTGGCAGCGCGTCTGGTCATTGCCGCACACACCGCCCACGTCAGCAGGGGTTCGGCGGCCGGGCTGGGGCAGCCACTGGCAGCGCGTCTGGTCATTGCCGCACACACCGCCCACAGCCCCCTCTCGCCAGTCGACATTTCCACGGCACACCACACACTCGCGATCTGGCTCAGTAATCCTCTGACATCGGTGCGGTGTCGATGGCTCCGCCCAGCGTATTACAGTGCGTGTCTGGTTCATGTCCTCATTAAGGGCATAGCCACAAGACTGCAGTCCATCTGTCTTCTGTGCCATGCGACTCTACGCCGAGTGGCGCAAGCTACCCTGTTTGTTCAACAGAACCTTGTTTAAGGTTGTTTAAGGCGACACCGCTAGCAATGTCGCCAGCAACCCCTGCTTGTTAAAACATCTATGTTTACGGTGTACACACCGCTAGCAATGGACGTTTAGCATATATATGAGTCAGCTGCTGGCCCCGTATATCCAGCGGCAGCAAAATTTGCTTCTATCACAGTATTTTCGGTGACAGTACAATGTTTCTCTCCGCCATGCGTCCAGTGACAATATACTCGTGTGTTTCTACCCGTCGTATTTCCGGCGGTAGTACACTATGCTTCTAACTACAGCATTTCGAGTGTTATTACACTGTGTGTTTCTATCCGCCATACTTCAATAGGTAGCACACCTTGCTTGCTTATCCCCGGCGTATTTCCAGTGTCGACACACTGTTTTTCCCCATGCTATATTTACAATGCTAGTATCGCCTTTCTCTCCGCCATACTTCCAGTGCTAGCACAGTGTTTCTCCCCGTTGTACTTTCTGGAAATACAGCGGGGATAATTATATTTCCAGTGGTAGTATGGTGTCTTTTCGGGACCTCCCATGCAGGAAAGCACCCATAGGGGAAATGGGTATGGCTCCCTTGAGAGTCCAGTGTCCTTGCAGCCTTTTGTTTCAAGGGACGCACTGACCTCATTTACTCCTGAGGGACGCATTTGAAGCAAGTATTTATGCAGCAAAAGAAATCCTGAGAGGGCCTCCTTTGAGGACTGTGGTGATGGCTATCAGAGGTCTGTGAGGAGACTGTTTATTGAGCTTTGGATTGGTCCCAGCTCTGGCAGGCTGTCTTGAAGCATTGTATGGCCCCTTGATAAGAGGACTATTTTAGTCTTGTGAAGGGCCTTGAATGTTTACAAGAGCCCCCAGCTCTGGGAGAGGCCCTTGCTTTTAAAGCCTCATTTAAAATCTGGGAACATCCATTGGAACACTGGTTTTGCTTTGTAAGCTGTGGGAAGGCCCGGTGAGTACCACGAGGGTCTCTTGGTACTCACCGGGCAAGCCACTCTTGGTACGCTGGGTCACGAGGACCCAGTCTTGGGAGGGCCCATTGGAGCTTCGAGACCCACTTTGAGGTCTCGTAGGGCCTCTAGAGTCTATACGAAGCCCTCCGAATTCCAAGAAGGCCTTTAGGCTTCGGAGGAGCCTTCTGATAATCCAAGAGGAAGCCTTGTGTTCCCATTGCAATTCTCGTCGTAAGTGCTGTTTCCATATGAACTTCCTTCCAAAAACAAATCGTTAATTTGTGGTTGGTAGGAAACCCCATCATTGCTCTCATAGAACACCGGCAATTTGTTCCATTTCTCACCGGCTGAACTGCATGGGGGTTGAAACCACGAGATGGTGCGAACCATTATCCGCCCATATTTTACCTAGCTAACCAATAGTTTTCCATAGAAACGTTATTTGACAGATGGTGTGGCCTTATTTAGCAAACGTTTGTGCGCGGGAGTGAAACTTCCCCGAAATCATGGAAAGGTCCTAACTATAACCAACCATAGACGGGCTTATTATACGTGGGCAAGCTCTAACATGTAGGAAAGGATTCAACGGGAGCCTGGGTGTGGGTGGCGGCTGACCCAAATGTCACTTTCATTCGACTGCGGAGTTAGGTCGGTTGGAAATGTCTGTGGAGGCGTAAATCTGACATCTGGATGAGAACCTGATGGGAAGAATGTGATCTTTAAAATGCGATCGCGAATTAACTAGGTGACAGCGGGGGAAAAAGCGGGAGCGAAACTATATTTCTTTGAGAGGGGACTCACGGCCAGGCTGTGGGATATGACAGGGAATCTCCGGGAGACTAAGAACAAGAGACATGGGAGGGAGCAAGAAGACAAAGCAGCCAGATGGCGGTGCATAATGCAAGCGACACAATAATAAACACGACCGAAGCTAGGCGCAAACAATAATATCAAGCGAGAGCGCAGTCGACATCCCGCATCATGGGGTGTGACGGACGCCCGCGGGCCACCGGCTCCAGGCCTTCAGCCGCATATCAGGCGGATATCGAAACTTGACACGCCGCTCTGCCCTGGCTTTTGGCTCAGCGAACTACTGCGCCACGAGCGCGCCGGTCACCAGCACCGTAAATTTTACATAGTTCCAAGGTCACTTCAGGACGCACACCACCGTAAGCCGGGCTATTTGTAAAGCAAGGGGCTCCAGGCCTGTGAAGGCCAATGGATTCTTAGAAACAAAGAGGCCCTCGTGGCTAAGGGGGCCATGCACTTTTCTTCCCCCAACCCAAACTAGCTTTGTCCGCCACTGCCAGCGGTAGTACTGTTTCTCCCAGTCGTGTTTGCAGTGCCAGCACACTGTTTCTCCCAGTCGTGTTTGCAGTGCCAGCACACTGTTTGTGTTTTATCTAGCCGATTTCCAGTAATAGTACACTGCGTTTTGCCCAATGGCATTTCCAATGGCAGTACATTGCGTTTCTCCAAGCCATATTCCTAGCGATAGAACACTGCGTTTCGCCCTATGACATTTCGAGTAACAGTACACGGTGTGTTTCTCAACGCCGTATTTCCAATGCGGGCGGGTACACTGCGTTTCCTCCTATTGCATTTCCAGCGCCAGTATACCGCGTATTTCTGCGCGCCGTATGATCTGCGGCCGTACTCTGTTTGTGGTAGTTGTCGAGGCAGAGCAGCACGAAGCCCAACTTGACCGAGTGGGCGGTGTCGCTGTCCGCGGCGACACCGCCGGCCTTGTGGCAGCCGCTGTCTGCCAGCTCCAACTTGCAGGCCCGCCGCAGACGCTTCGACACCTTGTAGTCGACCACGGTCAGCTTCTGGCGCCGGGTCAACTGCTTCCGACACTGCGAGCGGGGCAGAGGAGACGGGTCAACTGCTTCCGACACTGCGGGCGGGCAGAGGATGCAGGTCAACTGCTTCCGACACTGTGGGCGGGGCAGAGGAGACGGGTCAACTGCCTCAGACACTGTGGGCGGGGCAGAGGAGACGGGTCAACTGCCTCAGACACTGCGGGCGGGGCAGAGGAGACGGGTCAACTGCTTCCGACACTGCGGGCGGGGCAGAGGAGACGGGTCAACTGCCTCAGACACTGTGGGCGGGGCAGAGGAGACGGGTCAACTGCCTCAGACACTGCGGGCGGGGCAGAGGAGACGGGTCAACTGCCTCAGACACTGTGGGCGGGGCAGAGGAGACGGGTCAACTGCCTCAGACACTGCGAGCGGGGCAGAGGAGACGGGTCAACTGCTTCCGACACTGCGAGCGGGGCAGAGGAGACGGGTCAACTGCCTCAGACACTGTGGGCGGGGCAGAGGAGACGGGTCAACTGCTTCCGACACTGCGAGCGGGGCAGAGGAGACGGGTCAACTGCCTCAGACACTGTGGGCGGGGCAGAGGAGACGGGTCAACTGCTTCCGACACTGTGGGCGGGGCAGAGGATGCAGGTCAACTGCTTCCGACACTGCGGGCGGGGCAGAGGATGCAGGTCAACTGCTTCCGACACTGTGGGCGGGGCAGAGGAGACGGGTCAACTGCCTCAGACACTGCGAGCGGGGCAGAGGAGACGGGTCAACTGCTTCCGACACTGCGAGCGGGCAGAGGAGACGGGTCAACTGCCTCCGACACTGCGGGCGGGGCAGAGGAGACGGGTCAACTGCTTCCGACACTGTGGGCGGGGCAGAGGAGACGGGTCAACTGCCTCAGACACTGTGGGCGGGGCAGAGGAGACGGGTCAACTGCCTCAGACACTGTGGGCGGGGCAGAGGAGACGGGTCAACTGCTTCCGACACTGCGAGCGGGGCAGAGGAGACGGGTCAACTGCTTCCGACACTGCGAGCGGGGCAGAGGAGACGGGTCAACTGCTTCCGACACTGTGGGCGGGGGAAGAGAGGTGGCAGCTGCTTCAGACATCGTGCATGAGGGAACGGGTAGGAGTCAGCTGCTTCAGATGCTGTGGGTGTGGGAAGCGATCCATTAGTGGCACAGTTTTACCAACCGTCTGTCGTGTCGAAACTATGCTTACATTATTACAATATAGAAGATATCGCGCCATGCGTATTGGGCTCGGACATCTCTCTAAAAAAAGAAATGAAAATATACAAACAGAATTCCTTGCTTAGCAAACTGATAATTAAGCGACTTAGGCCTTTCCGAATGGTTTCCCATACGACAGCCAGGAAGTGACTACCGAACGCCAGAGTCCCACCTTCTTGCTCATCTCCTTCTCCATCTTGTGCTTGATCAGACACTGGTAGACGAGGCCATTACCGGAGACGACGCTGGCGCAGAACCGTTCGCGGTCATCCCGGCAGGCGAAGTAGAGAGGCCTATCCATGTGATAATCGTCCGCCTGCAGCTCGGCCACCCGCAGCACCTGGCGGCAGCCGATGCAGTGCAATTGCTCGGGTGGTCGGTAGATGACGCTGAGCCCGCCCGACAGTGCGATGGCTCGGACGGCTGGCAGAGGACGCGGAGCCCGCGAGTGGACTTGACGTGAGTCGGTGACGCGGGAGAGACGGACTTGACGGGCGTGAGTTGCACTACCAAAACGGAGGTTCGCCCAGTTCAAATCACGACCAATGCGTTTCTTTTGTATAGAATGGTTGTAATTAACGAGCCCATTTGGTATAATGCGACTGTCTCCCTTACAATTATTCCTCAACAGAGCAGAGCCCATTTGGTATAATGCAACTGTCTCCTGTGTAAATATTTATCACGACAGCAGACAAAATAAAATGAACAAATCATCAGGTTTTGATATGCCATTTGACTGGTTCTTAATGGCATGAACAGGGTTGGCAAAAGGAAAGGATAAAACTAAATTTGCTCAGGCCAGCAGCCTTAACCGAATATAACCGGATAAAAACGGATTTATTGGCAAAACTGGTAGGGCCTGCAATCAGTTGCATACGCCAAAACATTTTAACTCTTTGAATGTTCTGCTACATATCCCGCCTAATGTAATGTACGTGCCGGCTCCACGCCAGTATAGCGTGGGACGAAGGGGGCAGAGGGGCAGGAGAGAACAGTACCTGCAGCTTGCACTTGTCGGTCAGCTGGTCCATGTGTTCCGAGACACACTCGATCGTTTTTCCCTGGCTGTGCGCCTTCTGCAGACGAGCGGAGCCGACAGTGAGGCGTCGCACCGATAAGTAGTACACGCGGGGTCACACGCACGCACGCACGCACGCACGCACGCACGCACGCACGCACGCACGCACGCACGCACGCACGCACGCACGCACGCACGCACGCACGCACGCACGCACGCACGCACGCACGCACGCACGCACACACACACACACACGGCGGCACACACATGACGAGCGGAGCCGACAGTGAGGCGTCGCGCCGACATCTAGTACACGCGGGGTCACACTCATACACACACGGCGGCACACACATGACACGGCGATAAAGGGGTACACAGACTGTCGCAGCACGGCCTCACACATTCGTAATCGACACATGCTCAGCTTCGAATGGTATGTCCGTGGATATAGGAACCAAAAGGGCTGTAATAAGATGACGAAATATTCAACTTACTTATCCTTCGGTTTTCACATCTTATTCCAGGTGTCATAAGTCACCCTGTATTTTTGCATGACAATTAATGTGTTTGTTTGTGTGTGTGTGTGTGTGTGTGTGTGTGTGTGTGTGTGTGTGTGTGTGTGTGTGTGTGTGCATGCGTGCGTGCGTGCGTGCGTGCGTGCGTACGCGTGTCTGTGTGTGTGTGTGTGCGTGCGTGCGTGCGTGCGTGCGTGCGTGCGTGCGTGCGTGCGTGCGTGCGTGCGTGCGTGCGTGCGTGCGTGCGTGTGTGTGTATGTGTGTGTGTATATGCATGTGTGTGGGGGGTATGTGTGTGTGTCTGTATTGTGTATCCTGGTACCTATGTTTTTGCTATCATGAAGCCCCAAATTGGGAGGGCAGGTATGGGAGCTGACATGCCAGTATCATCCAATTTTAACACTGGGTCAACGGCCATTAACTGGAAAAAAATGGCCTCCTCAGAGCCCTTTTCCATACCAATAAAATCAAGAAGCCCTCGCATTCTGAACATTCCGAACCCTTGCAACGAACCGCGACGGGAATCCCTCGCAACGAAGTGCCGGTCAGAGCATCACAAACCAAGAGCTCACCACATGCGTATCATGTCAATTGTTCAGTACTTGCATGACTAGCAAAAAGCAGTTTTCTAGTCATGCAAGTTTGCAGTTCCCCTTTTGGCGTGGTTCATACCCACTGTTCATTACATTGTCTGCTCTTCTAAAAAATAATCACATTATTCACACTGTACATCTCAATCCGCCAGAGGTCATTAGCTTGGTATCATGGTCACAGACACCGAGTGATGAATGATCACAGAAATGTGATGCAATAATTCACCTCCTCTTTCGGAACAAAACTAATCTGCACTGGGTGGTGGGGTGGTCTTACTAATCTGCATTGGGTGGTGGAGTGGTCCTACTAATCTGCGCTGGGTGGTGGGGTGGTCTTACTAATCTGCATTGGGTGGTGGAGTGGTCCTACTAATCTGCGCTGGGTGGTGGGGTGGTCTTACTAATCTGCACTGGGTGGTGGGGTGCTCTTACTCGTTCACATCCCGAAGTGATCGGAGGTTGCACACTGCAAAAGCATCGTGAGTCGCGGTGTCGCAACATTCTAGTTAAGTGTACCAAATTTCGTTGGAAAATCTGAGCGACACCAAAGTCTCAACACACTCTTTGCCGACTGTAACCCGTGCCAGTCAGATGCTAACGGACCGGAACCGGAAACACGACCAGACTCAGAGCATGACTCGCCTTATCACGGCTGGGAGGCAGATTCCCACTACTGAATTTCCGATACCTCTGAACGGTTTACCCTCAGCACCCCGCACTCCTCCATATCGCCACCGGTAGCTGCGTCAGTCGCGTGGTCGCCGTCTTCGCCGACCGTTCACCACCTCTCCTCCCTTCCACTTGACTGACAGCCCGACCGTTCACCACCTCTCCTCCCTTCCACTTGACTGACAGCCCGACCGTTCACCACCTCTCCTCCCTTCCACTTGACTGACAGCCCGACCGTTCACCACCTCTCCTCCCTTCCACTTGACTGACAGCCCGACCGTTCACCACCTCTCCTCCCTTCCACTTGACTGACAGCCCGACCGTTCACCACCTCTCCTCCTCCCACTCCCCTCCACTCGACTGACAGCCCGACCGTTCACCACCTCTCATCCTCCCCACTCCCCTCCACTCGACTGACAGCCTGCTGGTGGCGGCGTGCGTGAACTGGTTACCTCATCAGTGTCCTCGAGTCTGCCGCACTGGAACCGGTCGATGTCGGTGCCGCAGTCCTCGGCGAACTTGTAGATGATGCGGTAGTCGGTGAACACCATCACGGCCAGATTCTCCAGGAAATCGGCGCACCCTGGCGGAGCACCGGCCCGACGGCGTCAGCCGGCCAATCCTGGGTCACGTCGGGTCAGTTCAGAGGTAACGTGCAGCGTACCCTCGCCTGGAAGTTCTGGTGGAAACCGGCACAGAATGTGAAAATAATTGCACCTTGAATCTTACTTTGCATCTTTCGCTGGCCAATATCAACATTAATTTCCTCAACTACACATCTGCAAGAGCTGTACACTTGTTCCATACAAAAATGTGGATATTAACATTATATGTACGTCCTTCACTCATGCGTGATTATATTTACACCTGACGTCGAACCGAATACGAATTTGGACACGGTATCAGAGGTTATAAACACGTCGGAAGAGGCAACGTTGAGTGAAGTTTCGCTGACATGGGATCCAGGTGACATTCTCATGACGTCAAACATGGCAGGATTACGAGTGGCATGGTGTAACCAGTATCATGGGTCCCATGTATCCTTAGCTCTTCTAGTGGTCACATAGTCAACATTGATTGCTGTTGGGCAGCTACATGGGGCTCCAATCTCTCTTATTCCCAGCTTGGAAACCAGAACAGTATTCATAACTCAACAGCACCACCAATTTGAGACTAGACGCCGGCAACTACTAATAACTACTCATGTCGTGAGCGGAGTTTTTTTCCCAGATGGAATTTCCTACCTGCACCCCTTTGATCAGAGTGCGAGGAGTCACATCATATCAGAATCTTGTATTATTCCCTCTAGGAATGTATTCACTTTTCTTCACCATAGGATCAATGGAGAGGATTAAAAATGGCTGCAGACTTATTGTCGTTTGATGAGCATTCCAAAAGACTGGAAAGTGCGAACAGACTCCCTGGCGGCAGAAACATAAAAATTGCCATCTTCGAACTGGAATGCCCGATAACTTTCCTCTCCAACTTCGGGATTATAAAACATAAATAAAACCATGTATAGGACTGACTCATCATCCCTCCTGTCATCACAGCCCCCACACCTGTCTAGGACTGACCCACCTCTTTAACAACCACCTGAAGCACGCGCAAGTATAATAACTAGTAAAAGTCAGTGCAAAATACTATGATACAATAGTATACACTATAATAACTGGTACTTCTGCCACCTATCAGGGTTGGATTTGTACTTTGTAATCCTGGATGTGGAGAGGAAAATTTGGAGGTAAGCGAACTTTGGATAAAATTTGGACAGGATATTTGTCTTCGTAAATATGACATTAGAATCTCAGTTTGCACCTTCACGTGCATCTCGAGCACTCTATTACGGAGAATTTCAACGTCAAACAGCACCATTCAGCCTCCGAATGAGAAAAGTGAGAGGATAATATTCCGGCGAGGATGTTCTGGACGCTAAAAATCCAGCAACATATTTCCCAATCCTGCACCTTGTCAGCTATACTACAGAGACCCTGGCTAAAAATCGCCGCTGTATATGCACTGAGCTTTCAACGATGAGTGTAGGAGCGATTTTGAACGTGGTCTGCTAGCATTGATTCTGAGCTCGTCTGATCTCGTCAGCTTCTGTACCACACCATAATTATTGTCGAAATTATTGAAAGTTGTCGAGTTTACTGGCTTATGGTAATGACATTTGACCACACACTCATGCTCTGAATACCAATTCATCCTCTCCATAATCTCTTCCAATCGTCATTATCGGCATCATCGGTCTGTTTGCCTGCTACACTCCACTCCCAACATCCCTCGTCGTCGACGTCGTCCATCTGGTCGAGGACGCAGAGACTCCGCTCCCGACATACCCTCGTCGCCGACGTCGTCCATCTGGTCGAGGACGCACGAGACATAGTGGCCCGGCTGCGGGTCGTCGGCGTGACAGTGCGGGAACTTGACGCCGGCACACAGCGAGCCGACGGCACGCACGATGCTGGCGCTGCGCGTCAAGTTGTGGCGCAACTGCCACAGAACCTGCGCGGCACGCCAGCCGGTTGTCAGCGTGGCCCGCGCATTGACTGGGTGGTTGGATCGAGTGGTTTGGACCAGACCACACCAGACAGGATCGGGCACACCACGCTCACACCGGGAATAATACGAACATAACATCCGCGTAGTTGAAATGGATGGAATAAAGCTGACGAGCTTTACCTCGGAACATCCAGATTATGGACAGTTGTGCATGGCACAATGCATACAGGAGCAATCCACTAGTTTACGACAACTAAACAAAACGCTTCACGGTCACTGCCGATGCACGGGGAAGACGTCAATCACGTTACACCAACCGCACCTGGTGACACAACAAAATGTTGTGTTCGGTGCCGCACGATAACAATGATGCGGTCGCCTGCCCATGCCGAGGTGACGGCGCTTCGGGGGTAACTGCAACAACACATTTGTGATGTAACACTGCATATGGGCAACGGTAACAGGGCCATGACCACGGCCGATGGGGTAACCGTGGAATGTACAGGGGTGTAGGTGTGGGCTGTTGGGATGACCGTGATAATGCCAAGGTAATGGTGTGCGTGTTGGCGACGTGTAGTACACTCTCACAACAGCGACCGGCCAAGCTCACTACTTACGTGATGGCAGGGCGCAGAAACGCCAGCATCCTCCTCCTCCTCCTAGAACACACCACAGCCAAACATCAAGGTCTGAACACGCACAGCAAATCGACGTATTGACATTGAAATGTCTGTATATGCGTTGTTATAAATATGGACACAATTACCTTTTCTAACGGATCCAAGAGCAGGGACCGCGCAAGACACACGACGCCAGCTTTAAAAAACGTCGGTGGAAATGCGTTGTAATAAACAACAAATTAGAAAAACTGATCGTATTACTAGCCCAAGAACCCAATAGCAGCTTCAGGCCTTCCCTCAATCGTCAGCAATTCTGCTGGCCACAAGCAAAGCTCACCACTCCGGCAGGCAGACGCGATAATACTTTCCAGCAAAGACGGCGCGCAGCCTACTAACGCCGAAGGCGACCATATCTCGCTACTCGTACCGTCTCACCAGACAGACACGCACAAAGAGCCACGCCACACTTGCCACGCGACAGGCCACCACCATCGCGTCCGCGCCCCGGCAGGCAACGCGCGCGCCCACCGACCTGGCGATCCAGCAGGCAGCTCATCACGTCCAGGTTGGACGTGTTGTCGTTGAGCGCGATGCTGTTGTCGGCCGCGCACAGCCGGTGCACGTCCGCCTGGCACAGCGGGTTGGTCACCAGCTTCACGCTGAGGAAGTCCACGTCGTCGCGTCGGCGGGCCTCGGCCATGTCGGCGGCGGCGGCGGCGGCGGCGGCGGAGGCGGCCGACACACCCGTCGCCGGGTGCCGCTCCTGGGCGGCGGCGGCGGCGGCGTCGAGGACGAGGACGAGGACGAGCAGCGGCGCCAGCTGCAGTAGGCCGGCCATCGTCGGCGCCGTCGGCACACGGTCAGAGGCGGCGGCAGGCGAGTAGCGTGGGGACGGCCGCAGCGTGGAAACGGCCGCAGCACAACCGGCCCAAATCAGGCGACGGTCAGGCTTCGACAGGGGCCACGTCTTGACTCGGCGACCGCTGGGACAGGCAGAGCTGCGAGTCACTCACAACATACGCTATATCAGTACAATGACAAGCATGATTACAGCGAACTAGATTAAAATTGTCAATATATATAATCATGCAAATACCATGACCTGACATAATGGCTGTAAACACGACCCTGTGTAGGATTGCAATACAGTACATGATGCTCTCCAGATAACTATGATCTCCTTTCCCTCTGGAGATGGAAGGGTACAGTACTCTTGAACTGCTAAACACTGAACCAATCCAAGATTGCATAGCTTTACAGTCCAGTTAATATAGCATAAAGCATGCTTGCAGACAAAAAAAAACAGATCATGATTTACGAATCAAAACCACAAAAAGATAGACTCTTAAAATCCAGGAGTCAAAAGGGCAAAGCAGAAAATAGTTGACATTGCTACGGAATACCTCCAATGCTGCAAAGAAATGAACACACAAAACCTTTTGCCAAAATATCCTACAATATATCTTAGTGCAATTGCTTAAAAAATGCTTCAGCCAAGCATTTAGTCCTATGGCTAAGAGCTCGTATGTATCGGACCGAGGTAGGACAAACAGCCTTGGCCTGGATTTGTGTCATCCAAAACATTATCCTTCCCAGAAACGTACCCTCTGCTTTTGTTTTCCTATGGGAAAGTCAGATGGTGTATTTGGCATTGAAATGGTGCAAACTTATTTCACTTGCATAGAAATGTTGAAGCCTGTGGGTTCTCATCCTACCTTCCATTCCATATCAATAGTATAATGTGCAGCTGTGGTAGAAAACTTGGGCTACATCGTGAATTCCTGGATGTATTTGTCAGCCTGCCTTTCCTAATGCTATTTTCTGACCCTATATTCAGCATCAAAAGTACATACTCAAAGGTCCTCAAGTACAAAAAGAAGCTTCAGATCTTGAAATATAAAAGACCACAGCAAAACAAAAACAAGAAAAATCAACTCCAATTGCATGGGCCACAAAAATAGCCTCCGTAAAACAGGACATAATTTCAACATACAAATTCAGCCTTCTCTTACATATCATTCCAATTTTGACCACCTTTCTTCAAATTCCAGTTCCCTGACTACAAAAATGGCAAGTATATACCTCTTGAATGGGCAAAGGAAGTACATGGATTTTGATAGTCAGATCAAGTTTCTGGAGAGAAAATAACTGAAAGAATGGCAGGCATAGGACTCCATATCAAGACATGCAAAATTAATCCATGCAGAGTTGTCAGACAATGTCAAGGCAATAGGAGTTTTGAAAGACAAGAAAGAGCATACTGGATAGTGTTTTACAGAGTTGTAGGCCAAGTATACAAAGATGTTGAAATACAGGATGCTAAGAAAAAGATTTGCAGAATGCTAGCATCAGAGAAAGGTACAGAAAAGGAAGCTGGTGTACTTGGGATGGGGCCACTATTTGGGCAAGTGTCCCAAGGAAACACAATGTCTCCATAGTACGAGCAAACAACATATTAATGTTGGCATACAAAATCTCATGTATATCAAAACCGTCCATAGTGAAACAAGTTTCTTCACCACCCCAAAAGAAAACCATTCTATGCAGACCATCTGCAAACAATCATAAAACACCAAACAATATAATCATTCATAGATTTTAATGATGGAATATCTGTTTACTTTGTCCATAGAACATTCTTAGACTTCAGTTAACAGAACATCTCTATGCCTTTCAGTATCAAACACTTGTGCTTTGGGTGACCAAATAATCATTTTAGTGATCAAACACTCATAAATTTTTAATTAGGTAAGCCTGGGGACGAGTGGTCTAGAGGTAAGATGCTCGTCTCACAATCGAAAGGTTGTGGGTTCGAGTCTCACCTGTCGCTACTCTTCGCCCGCGACCAATCGGCGTGAGAGATTGGCGACGCTACATGACTCAACGGTCGACGTGCCGCAAAACCAATAACCAACCAAATTAGGTAAGCCTGGGCACCCTACTTAAAACACATATGGAGGACTTAAATGGGGGACCACTTCAGACTGGTGGCTTTGGAAATTGTGATCATGGGAGAAAGCAACATTTTTTTCTGAACATGTCACTTATTGCGGAATAAATAATAAGTGTTGCACTCAGATCACCAAGAGGCAGCAATTGCTGAGAATGGCACCTACAGATTGATGAACATTTTGGTGATGGGATCTTTTCAGCTTTCTGCAGATATGCACTCCACTGAGAGAAAAAAAAGAGGACTGGGGTGCAGTCTTGCTTTTCTGCTGGGACCACACATTCAGAACAGAGGAGGGGGAGTGTCATTCTCCAAATGTGAGGAGCATGCCCTTAGTACCCTTGTATCCATTCATGGCATGTGCATTTGGGGCCAACCTAACCTACAGCATACACCTGGATGTTTATCACTCCATGGAGTCCATGGATATTTGATCATACATTTCCTAGCACTTTGGCGAGGAACAGTATATTCGGACACAACCCTTACTCAAGCCAAAAAATTCAACCTATAGTACAACTTATCACTGTCATGCTTTTTTATATCTCCATGTCAGGTCATGCTAAGCATAGCCTTTCTGATTCCAGATATGCATTGCCCCACTCATGACTCACAATATATAGTGTTAAAATAATGGTTTTTCGTTAGGTGTGAGCTGTTGAAGTGAGTACAGTAGGATGTCAAAATTAACCATGAAAATCATATTATTTAGTTACTTTGTATACTTTACAAGTCTTTCAAGCTCAGTGCTGACAGAATAGCATGCCTTTTGTACCTGCTTCTTACTTTGCTTTGAGAAGTACACAATATCAGGATGCACACATTTACGATAACAATACACATGCCTATAACATAAACTGGTATTGTACAACAGACCAGACCATAGGTAATCCTTTTATCTGTAATTATGCTGCAAGATGTTGTGTATCACAATCCATTATGGTGAGCATAAGCATGCTACAAACGGCATACGGTTAGAAATGAGGCATGAAGACTTCATAAATGCACAACAAGAAGCACAATGTCCATGCTTCTTTGAGAAGGATGTCAATTTGCAGGACATGCTTTTTTGGTGCAGTTTTTTATGAAACCTGATGTACAGATGTGGCAACACTGCAACACACAACACAACACTGGCAAGAAGAAATTCAACACTTCATGCACTCTATTCAATACTTTTTAACTTTGAAAACCTTATGTTTCTGGCTTAGTTCCATGTTCATTCCAGACATGCAACATTTGCAACCACATGCATGCAGAACCCTTGATCAAGGCTGGAAATTCCTTGTAATGCTGTTAGAGTTAACAGCAGCACTAACAATGTTCACCAAGATTTGATTTGGCATACAAATTTGTTTGGGCTGATTCTGGTTGTTCCAGCTAGGTTAGGTTAGATTATGTTATGTTATAATATATTATATATAATATACTGCTGCATTATCTGAGTCAAGGTTAGGTTAGGTTAAGTTATTTTATTTTTTCTATGGTTTATCTATTCATATGACTTTTTAATTCTTGATTGAATAAGCAGTCTGCTGACAAGCCACATGCAGCCACACATATCAGTGGAAGGACAGCGTCACCATGTACCAGTTGGACTCTACAGTACTTCAATAAATTATTAAGCATTCTTTTTAGGACAATCAAGCAAATTTCAAGTTTTCTGACAACATTGTGTTGTTCCCATTGAGGTTGTTTGCCAAAATTGTTCCAGGGTCTGCCAGTAATTGTTTTTGAATGAATTTCACAGCCACAAGATTCATAATTTCCTTCTTGAAGCATGGAAACTTTATAAGCTGCAGTCCAGGCACCATGCTTGTAAGTCCAATACCACAGCGGTACAAATGGATGAGCCACAACCTGGACCATCCCATTAAGGTATGTAAATGTTTGCAGCATTAACCCATAAAATACCATTAATATTATACCACATTTCCTCTGCACCATGCCTAAGACATCATCAATTGTATTTACCACCACTGACTTAAAAGTAATCATTTGCTGAGAAAATGAGTGGTCTCATAGTCTTAATCATGTTAAAAAGCACTGAATTTTTTTTAATCATCTTACCTTGATCTGTAAATTTATCCTGATTAGAAGGTGAATTTTGTATTTGGTGATTCTGATGAAGTGCTGTGCATAACAGCTTAATCTCAGTAAAATATAGTATTTTGGGAATATCTTTACAGTTTCAAGATGGTCAGATTAAATATAGCATAACCTAACTAAACATAACTAAGCCTAACTTAACCTAACCAAACCTAACCCCATTGCTTACTTCATGGAGGAAAAAATAGGAGAAAAACTTGTCTTATGGACACTAATAGGTAGCTAGGTATGAAAATAGGCAGGTAGGTGGGTGGGTGCCTACTGGTAATCTTCAAGTATTACCCCTCACGCTTTGTTTATATTAACAATGCATCCGAGTCACAGTCAGCTGACTGCCAGTCAGCTGTTAGTGACGTCACTCAAACGTACAGAAACAACACTTCCATACGAGTGCACTGAATGATCCCAGGGCATCACCAGGAATATTTATAAGTGGTCGATGTGGACTTAACCCATGGGCGTCACGAACAAATTTATGTCTACGAAGCAGTTGTGGAGGTATATATTCAGGGCTTCACAGGATATTTTCCTTTGATGGGTGGTGGTTGAGATCAGAGTGGGAAACTTACTTTCTGGGTTGGGAGTCAGAGTGCATACCAACTTATTCTGGAGTACATTTTCATGGACATCATTTTTTTATGCATGGAATCTGTTTACTAGTAACTGACCAGAAAAACCTATGCAATCAGTACCTACATAATATGCATATGTTATATGCATTCTCATTTTTGGTCAAATCAAATGTCAAAACATAGGGACAAAGAAGTGAAAAATGGATGGCACCGCCCGGCAGTGACTCGTAATAATCAGCACTGTTCCGTCTCTCATAACTCACAGGAGCAATGCACTTTCCTTTCACTGTTGGCCTCAGTACAAGGCTAGCCATATGAAAAACAAACAAAAATACTTCACACTTCACCTTCGGCTCAGAGCACATACCCACCTTCGCAGCCAATTTCCTATGTAACATGAATGCAACTCTGCTACCGCACACGCCTCAGTTAGATGTGATCAAAGCAAAGATCAGTCAAGGTCTTGTGTTTACAGTATGACAGTGTTAACCATGTTCAAAGTTGCTAATGATTATGATGTCATATAAAAATACCTTGCATTGATTGGTTGACGGACAGATTTCGGAACAAAACGCTAACGCAGCCAATTCTGATCGGCGGACTCCGGAGAGCGTCTCTTAAAACTGTCACACTTTCCCACTATATGGGTGGGCAGGAACATAGGTTTTCAGAGACGTGGCTCCAGAGCAGAACAGTGTGCTCAGTGTGCATGCGCATCATCTGCCAAGTTGCTGTTGGCACATTGCTGTCGGCAATTCCAATGGTTGAGATTGATGGAGTGTGTGAAGCTGTGGTCCGGCTGCTGACTGCTACAAAAAGTGGTTAGCCTGAGTGGTGACAGTAAGTGGAATAACCACGTTTTTTTGGTGTCGTTCTGTGTTTGTTTTTATTGATATCTTTGCCCACACATTTGTGTCGGAGTACAAGTGAAGCCCATCCGGTATTTTTTTCTTAAATGGTGTTTTGGGAATTTTTGGATTTTTTCTCTCAGAAAATGATGTTTATGAACGTGATTCGGAAGATGCGATCGTTTCTCCGGATTCGGAATTTATCGTGATTCGGAAGATTCGTTTTCTCCGTAAATGCTTAAGTCTTAGTTAATCTTAGCGATAATATCTATAATGCGCCATGTATGCCACACCGCTGTTCTTTGTTGCATAATTTATCCATCCCTCACCTGGCACTTCTCAGACGTGATTAAAGGGACATTCAACACTTCACACAGTTGATTCAACACTTTTTCAAGTCGAAAATACTTCATTTCCACCTCTTTGCCACATAGATGACACACCACTTCTATTCCACCACAATGCCGAAAAAACTAAGAGCACGGCTCGAGGCTGTGATGTACGGATGACGTCACGATAAATATTACGCTTGTTTTTAAATTATAATATATGAGTTTATATTAGTTTAGATAAGAGTAGATTGTGTTACGTTAGGTTAGGTTAGGTTTTCCTATTTAATTATGAATTATCATACTATTTGTTGGAAGTCGTGAGGCAAGACGAGACCGAGCAGAAGCCGGCTCTTAGCCGTGCTGTATGTTTAGTTTTTTTTGGCAGAAGTGTAGTGGTGGAATAGTAGTGGTGTGTCATCTTAGTGGCAAAGAGGCAGAAATGAAGCATTTTAGATGTGAAAAAGTGTTGAATCAACTGTGTGAAGTGTTGAATGTCCCTTTAATCACGTCTGAGAAGTGCCAGGTGAGGGATGGATAAATTATGCAACAAAGAACAGCGGTGTGGCATATATGGCGCATTATAGATATTATCTCTAAGATTAACTGAGACGTAAGCATTTACGGAGAAAACGAATGATCGCATCTTCCGAATCACGTTCGTAAGCATAGTATTCCGAGAAAAAAAAATTCCAAACACCTTTTAAGAAAAATTTACCACCCATCCTATCCAGTATGAACCCGGAGTATAAAAATGTTTTCAGAGATAAAATCTCTAAGTGCCTTAATTCCCACCCTGGTTGAGATGTCACTAGTTACAGCACATGGAATTTCCTGCTAGGGGAGGGTGTGCAGATTCTATTTCACGATGGTGAAAACCTAACCTAACCTAACCTAACCTGACCCTTATAAATATTCCTGGTGATGCCCTTGGGTCATTCAGTGCACCCAACTGAGGGGTGTCTCGGTACGTTTGAGTGACATCACCAACAGCTGTCTGGAAGTCCGCTGACGACAGCTTGGATACATTGTTGGTAATCTTTACCTTTCGGCCGACACATACTGCCAAGGTTAGTGATTTGTATAGAGGTGGACAGTGGGGAACAGTGACGTCACAGGAGTCAGGGAAGTGACGTCATGGCGTCACAAGTGCTTCGGAGGATTCTGGTTTTCCGGTTAGGTTAGGTTAGGTTCGATTATATTATGCTGATACATTTTGTATATTATGCTACATTATCTTAGTCTAGGTTAGGTGGTAATCTTTACCAACACCCGACTCCTGTGATGTCACTTCCCTGACTCCTGTGACGTCACTGTTCCCCACTGTACACCTCTACAAATCACTAACCTTGCCAGTATGTGTCAGCCAAAAGGTAAAGATTACCACATTGTTGAGATAAAGGAAGTCTGAGAGGTAATACTTGAAGAATACCTAGGCAGGATTTTGGTAGGATGTTGGTGCCTACCTAGGTAGGATGTTGGTACAGCATTAAAATAATGATTTTCATTTGGTGTGCGATGTCGAAACGAGTAGAGCAAGATGTAGAATTTCACCATGAAAATAATGCCATTTAATAACCTTGTCACGTTCCCAAAACTTAACTTTCAGCCAATATCGTACTTGTGACTGAAAATTTCTCGCCTTTTTTTAGATACCTGATGTATGGATACATATATCAATGGTGACAATACAAAATACCCATGCTATAAGTTGGCATAATATAACAGAGCACATGGTAGGTAATCACTCCACCTACAATTGAGCTACGAGATGTTCGTGTATCACGACCTGTTGTGGTAAGCACAATGATACTTATATACGAGATGCTGCCATACATGAGGCATGAAGAATTCACATGCACGCATCACGAAGCATGGCGTCGATACTTCTTCAAGACGGATGTCGATTCAGTGTTCAGAAAGTGGTATATTCCACCCAATTTCATGAATAATTTGTCACTGTGTTGGTAGATAACTCCGTTAGAACTTGACATATTATTAGTTAGGCTGTTGTGCATCTTTTTGTCCAGGTTTGTAATATCTTCTCCTTACAGGCTCAATTCAGATGTAAGTCTGAACACTGACTTTATGACTTTATGAAGCTAAATTGAAATGGCATTGAAGACCTACATTACCTAGGTACCTACCTATAACACTAAATGACTTATGATACATTTGTTTTTTCATCATACAACAACTACATCACACTTACCAAATTTTCTCCGCAGCAACACAGGAGGAAATTAAAAATTAACGCAACCACCATAACACTAAAATTCTGACCGCTGTGCACTTGTTTATAGTCGAGGACTACAAATGGTAATAGTCACGGCGCAGATGTTCATGCTCTTAGCCTTTGCATTTAGCTGTCAAAGATCACCACTACGACAACCAATCAATGTGATTATTGCGTCAAACAACGAACGGAAAACGTCTAACTTGGACTCACGCTGACAACATTTACCAATAGAAATCACTCCGATCATTTACACGTCAGCCCTCAATTCTGGCGGATTTGGTTCAGGGTTCAGGCCGTCCGTTCAAGTCACGTTCAGGATAGGTAAGTTTTTGGGAGAAGATTGACAACGGGCTTGCTGAAGCTCGAGTAGCTTTTTGCGCTAACTATCTACAGCCACTTACAGTTCTGACCTAATTGTATGCCTATTAATTATGCAGATCAATATCAGCTACCAGATGTAGAAAGACGTCATCGAGGGGAATACCGGTAGATATTTTCTTTAGTGACACCAAGCAGCATTTCCAGTTTCACCTCACGAAAAAGGAGTCATATTTTACGCGAAGGGCATTCTCAATGCAGCTCTATAACATCCCGCAATGTCTTGTCAATATCCGCGATGAAAATGTTTCGTTTGCGTTGTAAAAATCTTCCAATTTCTTGTTTGATCTAGTGCTTTTTTGGTCCGGGGGGGTCCCCGCATCCCCCTTTGGATGCGCCTCTAATGGCGGTGCATTAGAAATCGCACTGGAGAGGGCAGAATCCGTCGACCCCTTCTGTTCTTCGACAATATCTCATAAACGGGAAAGGCTATTTTGATGTAATTTCGTGACTCTGTCGCAAATTGATACGCGCATCCTATGTTAGAAACGAAATCCGTGAGAAAATATAGGAAATGCAGAGATACAAATTCGACCGACTAGTCGCAGTGTGGCCACCGACCAGCCGTCTCGCCGCCTGGCGTTCAAGGTCGTAAAGGTTTCGTCGAGGCGGTCGCCGTCCCAGGGCTGGGGATTTATCACGAAGCCAGGGGTGAAAGTCTATATTTTCAACACATAATTTGAGATTGAACAGGGAAAATAACAAGCTAACATTTGCAGGGTGACAACACAGGAGGGTCCAGACTCCCCGACCCATCCGGGATCTCCAGCCATGCCTCCTCCGGTCAGTGGCGTAGACAAGGGGGCGAAGGGGGAAACCCACTGGAAGGTCAGAGGGTGCCCGCAAGGGCCCCTCAAGTCTTCGGTGCAATGGGTCCGTAAGGGTACCCTGGGCCGACGAAAGGGGCCCCGAGCTGACGGAAACGGTTCCGGGCCAATGAAGAGGGTCCCGAGTCAGCAGAGAGTGCCCTCAGGAAGATGTTGAGGGTCCTTGGCTGGGCTGACGTGAAGGGCTTCTAGATCGACGGAGGGGCCCGGATAGTTAGAAGGGCCCCTGAGCTCTCGGTGGGGCTCAAGCCGAAGAAAAGGCCCCTAACCTGATGAACAAGGCCTAAGCGCTTGAAAAGGGGCCTCCGGCTTGCCGGAAAAGTCCCTGGGCCGTCAAAGAGGGCCCCTGAGACGATGGAGGAGGGTCCTAGTTGCCGGAGAGGACCTCGGGCAGTGAGAAAGGGCCAATGTGCCGACGGATGGGTCCAAACCGTACAAGGGTCCCTGGCCTGATGGAGGAGACCCAAGTTATTGGAAGAGGGCCGTCGGCCGGACAGAGAAAGCCCTGGGCCGCTATGGAGAGCCCTTGCACTGACGGGGAAGACTCTTAGCCACAGGAGGACCCCGGGCCATCGGAGAGGGCCCAGAGTCGGTATGAAGGACCGATGGGGGCCGAAACCGCACAAGAGCCCCCTTGCGTGATAGAGGAGGCCCAAGCTTTTGAAGAGGGGACTTCGGCTGAACGGAGGGTCTTGCGCTCTGAAAGAGGGTCCCTGAGCTGACGGATGGTGACCCCGGGCCTGACATGTAATTTCACTGGGTTGGCTTTGGCTCACGCTGATAGACAGGGCTCAGAGCTGACAGCGGTCCTCAAGCCGATAAAGAGGTCCCCGAGCTACTGAGACGGTCCGAGCTTCCGGTGCTACGCAAAGGGTCTCTAAGCCCATGGAGGGGCATGGGCTGTTAAAAAGCAATGGCGTTTCCAAGGGATGAATGGGCTCTCGCTCCCTGGAGATTCCGATGGGTCCTCCAAGCGACCGCCCTGAAGGACAAATATATAACGGAGGAAAAATGTTAACGCACCTAGCATCATGTATGGAAAAGGACGTCCATAAAGTTGGCAGGTGTTCGATATTCATATCATGGAGTATTCAATACTATTCGAACGCACATCGCCAAAGCCCACTGATTACTCCGCCGTGCCAGTTTTGGCCTGACTGACTGCTGGTCATCACAGTTAATTTTTAATTTTCGTGGAGTCGCTCTTTTCGTTAATTTCTAGGGGTGACACCTGTCACCCCTAGCGAGTATTTGTATTTCTTCTTGTCGTATTTCCGCTCCCTGTGTCCTTCGTCTTTCTTTAAATCGCATTAGGTAGGGCTTTTTCCCCATGATGGGGAAAAACGCAAGAAGGACGACGACTAATGCTCCCCAACGGACTCCGACCAAGAATTCCCGCCTCTGACCACACAAGATGGCCACTGCACGACCCCGGACTCAGCCCCGGATGTCCCATCTCTTGATACGACCATTGATGACCCGCGCCGGACTATTCCTTTGGATGACGCCATGGAAGCTCTTTGTGCCTCACCGAACCCTGCTCGTCCCAAGACCACGACCTCGCCTCGCAATCCGGACCATACCATCACTCTTCACGCCGCTGACCCACGCTCGAACCAGACCACGCCCTCCCAACCTGAACCAATCCAATCCGTCGAACCCTATCTCGACAGTGCTGGCTCTTACATAGTAGTCAAGCCTGTCGAGGAAACCGTTTCCTTCCGCCGTATCAATGTTTTCTGGCCGACGAAACAACTCCTAGCCATATGCTCCTTAGCCAATCCTGACATCGTAGCCCCTGCCAACGGAACCCTTGTCAAAAAACCCAAACCCGAGCCCATACCAAGCCCTCCTCCGTACCACCACATTTTGTGGTAAATCCGTCACAGTTTCTCTCCATTCCAACCGCAATACCACCAAGGGCACCATTTTCGCGCCTGAGCTCCGCTTCATGTCTGAGGCAGATATTCAGGCGGAGCTCGGGCCGGAGGGGGTGACCCACGTCCGCCGCATCACCTCCTTCAAAGACGGCCAGAAACGTGATGCGAGCCTCCTTGTCCTTACCTTCAACTCTACCACTCTTCCCAAGACCCTACTCGACGGATACCTACGATTCCAAGTCCGTGTCTTTATTCCCGATCCTCTCCGCTGTTTTAACTGCCAGCGCTTCGGCCATGGCAGCAAAGCATGTCGCCAACCAGCCCGATGCCTCAAGTGCGGCGAACCACCTCATCCCGAATCCACCTGCTCCAAACCTGCCCACTGCCTCAACTGCAACACACCGATCACCTGACCACATCACCCCTCTGCCCAGTTTGGCGCAAGGAGAAGGATGTCTGCGCTGTCAAGGCCACGACCGGGGTGCCATACGCCCAGGCCCGACGGTCTGTCGAAGCCACCTCCCCGTCAACTAAAACTTATGCTCAGGCGGCCACCGTTGTTCCACCCACACGTCGCGTCAACACTACTTCAACCTCGATTAAACAGACATGATTCCCGGTTTAGCTCCACTAAAAAAACTTACACCACTGACCACACCGACACAAACTACCCTGGCTCCCAACACACAGACCACTCCGGCTCCCAATAAACGAACCACTCCAGGGAGGAGTGACAGGCCCCGCAGTCACTCCGCTGCGGGAGCAAATTCTCGTTCCCCGTCAGCGGACCGCCGATCGAGCCCTGCGTGTCCAGCGCCGGCTGGCACCCACGTGACCCGACCAACTTCCAGCCGGCGGACATCCCCGCGGCAGTGACGGGTCGCCGTGACCTTGCCAAGGTCACCGGCCGGCCGGACGGCTCTGGCGGGTCCACCGCCGCCGTCCGCACCCAACCCACACGTCCGCCAGATTTACAATCCTGGCTCCGACATGCACCGAAAGGTGCCGACAAATATTAATTTTCACAAATGTCCATATTTCTACAATGGAACTGCCGTAGATTGATTTCCAAATGGGCAGAAATGAAAGCCTTTTTAGCATCTTAACTCCGATTATCATCACACTTCAAGAAACCTGGTTTTTGTCTACCGATACATATCATTTCAATCTTTTCAATTATTCGCTGTACCGCCACGACGAGGTCCGTGGATCACACTGCAGTGGCGGTACAGCCCTTTACATTAACAATGATTACACACATACACAAATTACACTTCATTCATCGTTACAAGCCGTAGCTTGTACATTACGTTTACATGGTCGAAATATAGATGTATGCTCACTATACATTCCACCGTCTACAGACAAAACAAACATTTTGACACAATTAGAAAACCTCATCACAAATTTCAAAAACCCGTTCATTTTACTTGGCGATTTCAACGCCCATAGCCCAGCGTGGGATACAAAAAGGTACACACCCAGACACTCGCGGACGCATTATTCAACACATTTTAGACCGACACAATTTAGTAATACTTAACACTGGAGAGCCAACATTTGTTCACCTCGGACACAACAAAGAAACTGCAATAGATTAGACAATTTGCTCTCCAACTCTGGCCAACGATTTCGATTTGACCATAGACACAGACATTCATGACAGCGATCACTACCCCATCAAATTAATACCCACTTTTTCAACTGCTACTGATAGCACACCCAATTTTATCCCACGCTGGAAAATTTCAAAAGCCGATTGGACAACATTTCAGGAACTTTCTTATATTCAATACAACCACAACATTTCTCCCGTCGAAAACATCAACTCAATTACAGACACACTTTTCGAAGCAGCATCCACTACAATTCCACTCACGAAACCTTTCACAAAACAAAACCAGTAACTTGGTGGTGTCTAGAAATTTCACAAGCAATTGCGGTTAGAAAAAGAGCATCTAGGAAGTATTTACGACATCCCGATCAAGAAAATTGAACCACCCGTAACCGTGAACGTGCGAGAACCCGCCGCATCATTCGCGATGCTAAGCGCCGTTCATGGTCCTCATATTTACAGCAGCTCACTTTTCAAACACCTTTAAGTAAAATATGGCAATTAATCCGACGTTTGTCCGGATGCTCCCCATTTAAATCTCTACCGCCCTCAAAATCCACGATCTCACAATTACAGACCCACAAACCATAGTAAATACCATAGCTGATACCATAGCCCATAATAGCTCCGATGAGAACTACCGACCTAATTTCTTGGAAAATGCACAACACACTTTTCACACCAATCTCGACCTCTTTGATTCGGACAATACTGAGTACTACAATGCTTCTTTTCATCTTTCTGAACTGGAGAATGCCATTTCCTCCGCCGGTAGTACTTCAGTAGGGCCTGACAAATTGCATTATTCCTTCTTTCAACATTTATCTGACCACACCAAACAATGCATCTTAGACACATTTAATTCATTATGGTCAAATCACATCTTTCCTGAAGCATGGAAAAAAGCTATCATCATCCCCATTCCAAAACCCGGCAAAGACCATAGTAACCCAAGTAATTTTTGACCCAATGCACTCACCAGTTGTTTAAGAAAACTTTTTGAACGAATAGTTATTAAAAGACTGACCTGGCACCTGGAAACAAATTCACTTCTATCTCCCTTTCAATGTGGTTTTCGGCGAGGATGCAGCACAATAGATCACCTTATTCGGTTAGAAACAGAGATCCGCCTAGGCTACAAAAAAAAACATGAACACACAGTCGCAGTATTTTTAGATATAAGCAAAGCTTACGATAGGGTTTTCAAACCCGCATTACCTTTCAATATATCAATGGTCCCTGAAGAATGGTTTCATTTTTTTTCCGCTACAAAATCTGCAACCATGATATTTAGCAAATCACTTCTCCGCCCAATTCCAGAAACACCGCTTCACCTCGGAAACAATGATATACCTTTTGTACATTCGTTTAAATTTCTTGGTATTATTTGTGACCGTAGGCTTTCAATGCATACACACATCAAACACATCCAGAACAAATGTTTCACCGACTGAATTTATTTCGATGCATCACTTCTTCATCACTTGGAGCCGACCGTCATACACTTCTACTACTTTACAAATCCTTAGTTCTACCCATAATTGAATATGAATCCGTAGTATATACCGGTGCTAGCACATCCTCCTTACACATTTTGGACACCATTCAAAATAAATTTATCCGTATCGCACTCGGTGCAATGACTACTTCACCCATCATTTCTTTAGAAGCCGAATCGGGAATTCCTCCACTAGCTCTCTGTAGAATGCAGCAAACACTTAGGGACGCCTCCAAAATTCAATTTCACGCAAACCACCCCACACGCGTCATTACAAATTCTCCCAAATTTACATCATGATTATTTAGGTCCAGCCGAAAAACGGACTGGTCTCACTATAGTTTATCGAGGCAAAACATTTTCTGAACAACTTCATTTCACTATTCCACGCATTACTTCTCTTTCTCCACCAGCTACACCACCGTGGCAGATAGCCGAACGACACATTTTGTTATCTAACCACCACTCCAAAACCACAGCTTTGTCCAGAATATGCGAAAAAAAGTTCCCATATTTCGGTCTCGTTATTCTCATGTTCCTTTTGTTTTTACTGACGGTTCTAAAGACGCCAACTTTACAGGAAATGCCATAGTTTCGGGAACATACAAAAACAACATCGATTACCAAACGGAACATCAATTTTCATCGCTGAATTACATGCCATCCTCATTGCCCTCAGTTATATTCGCAACCGTTTTCTCTGTCACCCCATGCGCAGCGTCATCATTTGTTCCGACTCCAAATCTGTTTTACAATCTCTTTCGTCACTTTCTTTTTCACATCATTGCCATATATATATTTATGAAACGTTAGGAACACTTCATCTGATGGTCGTGAAGGTCCGTTTCCTGTGGGTGCCCAGTCACTGCGGCATCCCAGGGAACGAAGAAGCCGATACTTTAGCAAAAGCATCATTACACCTCCAAAACATCACAGAAATTCCACCACATTTTGAGGGTATTAAATCATCAATACAACAGAGCATTCGACATTTTTGGACAGAAAATTTGACACAAAACACGAACCATACACAATTACATATCATCAAACCTGTCGTCGATATCTGGACCACATCATATCAAAAAACCGACACGAAGAAAAAGTCTTATCACGTTTACGCATCGGCCATACTTTTCTTACACATCGATATATCTACACGGCTTCACCCAGACCTTCATGCCCATCATGCAACACCTATCTTACAGTTACACATATTCTTCTTCACTGTCAGAAGTTCCACTTCTCTCGAAAAATACTGACGGACTATTGCCATATACACAAAATTCCCTTTTCTCTGCCAACACTATTGGGGGACAATCATCCATTTCTCCTCAAACTACTTTTCATTTTTCTCCAACAAACCAACTTGCTCCAGGACTTATAAACTGACTTTTCCAGCACTATAATTTTTCTTTTTCTCTTTCCACGGCACGAAATGCCTGAGGAGGCCGAAGTGCCTAACCTAACAAAAGTTAAAGATATTCATGTTCAGCAGAAATCGACGACCCCTCCGATTTCCACCAAATCTTGCACATCGACATAGAATGGGCTTCTAACACACACACCATAGCGTTTCATGGGACATAACATTTCCTGACCTCCAGAGGTCAAAATGTTAATGAATGTACCATGACGTGTACAATGAAGATCTCGGCATGCATCCGACACTGCTGATCATAACATAACGAATCGCACGGCATCTCAGGCAAGAAATGGTCGACAAATCCAAGCATCCGGTACATCTGATCATAATACGGAACTAGCAACACCGTACCCAAAGCAAGAACTGGTTGACAGTTAAAGATCATCACAAATTTAACTTTTCACTTTGTGGTTAATTTCCCATAGGCATGGGACCCTATGGAGGATCAAAACCACGACCCCTTAGACTTCCCCCAAAATTGCACCATGTGTGCCTCATTAGGCCTTACATATGTGATGTCAAATATTCTGCGGGGCATTGCAAGCTGTGACCTACAGAGGTCACCGTGCGGTCACCGAATATCAAGCTAAGGGGATTAAGCTGAATATTTGAATTAATAACGATACTATATATAAATGGGTGCCCTATCCAAGCATCTGGTGCATTTGATCATAATACGGAACTAATAACACGGTATCCCAAGCAAGAACTGGTTGACAGGTAAAACAGAATCACAAATTTCACTTTTTCACTTAATGGTTAATTTCCCATAGGCTTTAAACATGGGACCCCATGGAGGATCAAAACCAAGACCCCTTAGATTTTGCCCAAAATTGCAGCATGTGTGCCTCATTAGGTCTTACATATGTGATGTCGAGCATTATACGGGGCATTGCAAGCTGTGACCTACAAAGGTCACCATGCTGTCACCGAGTATTAAGCGGAGGGATTGAAGGGGAATTTTTGAATAAATAACGATGCCATATACATAAATGGGAGTCCTATCGAAACATCTGGTACATTTGATCATAACACGGAACTAATAACAAGGTATCCCAAGCAAGAACTGGTTGACAGGTAAAAGAACATCACAAATTTCACTTTTTTCACTTAATTGTAAATTTCCCATAGGCTTTAACATGGGACCCTATGGAGGTTCAAAACCACGACCCATTCGATTTTCCAAAAAATTGCACCATTTTAACATGGGACCCTATGGAGGATCAAAACCACGAACCCTTGGATTTTCCTCAAAATTTCATCATGTGTGCCTCATTAGGTCTTACATATGTGATGTCAAGCACTCTGATGGGCATTGTAAGCTGTGACCTGCAGACGTCACCGTGTGGTCAGCGAAAATCAAGCTAAGGAAATGAACGGGAATATTTCAACAAATAACGATACCATATACATACATAAATGGGAATCCTATCCAATCATCTGGTACATTTGATAACGAAATCACTGACCTTGAAGCGACTCGGGGATATATGTGGATACTATCACGCATGAAAAGGGCAGCACCATGACAGAAGTTGACAAATGGTTCTCCATTCTGTGCCGGCCGGCCTTCTCTACACGTCAGCTCGAGTCCGTGCAACCTACTACAGAGTTTAAATTAGAGGACGCTTGTGACGAGTACTTATAACGTGCAGCCAAACTAACCTACCGCACGGGCACTCCATTCGGCATCAAATACAACGCGATGCAGGAAGAGGTGAGAATTGCAATCGAAAAGGAACAGAGCCAAAAAGATGAGATCACGAGCCCATTCCACAGCCCATCCCTTGTTGCGTACCTGGTGAGCACATACATGCCCCTCCTCCCACTGTAGCCGCAGCTACTAACAGACCGCCCAGTCTACAATGCATGCGTGGAGTCTTCGGTGAAAGTGGTGAAGCGGCAGATCCTGTGCGGACGCCAGAAACTTCGTCCCGGTAACCTTGTGCGATTGATCATCCGAGACATGACAGCACGGCAAAAGGAAGACCTCGTCCCGCACGCGCCTGCCAAACGCAAGGGACCAAAGACAAACCTCCGCCAGAATGATGGTCCCTCTGAGCTGGACCACACGGAGGCAGAAGAGATCTGGTACCGAAAAGGACGCACAGTGCCTGCCTCATACGTGCAACAGAACGAACCACGATCCTCTGCTCACCGAGTGATACATGCACAACACGGGTCACGGTGCCAGACCGCACAGCCCGAACGACACAACTCACTACACGTGGGGAACGTAGTCGTGAACGATCTCAGCAAAGCAAGTCTGGCTCCACAGGAAATGCTGGACGATTGCGTAATGGATGCGTATATCCTGACATGATGATTGTGAATGATTGTGCATGCATGCTCGGAAATACAGATTTAAGCATTTCGATTCACACTTTTGGATTTATCATCGGTCTGTCGGTGTATCCACTGCAAAATCAAATTTTGAAATATATTTGTGTGGTTTAGGGGCGCATCGACTGCACAGGACATATAGCATTGAAATATATTTCGTTCATGCAATGGAAGCACACACACACACACACACATACACACAAACACACACACACACACACACACACACACACACACACACACACACACCCACACCCACACCCACACCCACACCCACACCCACACCCACGCACACGCACACGCACACGCACACGCACACACACACACACACACACACACACACACACACACACACACACACACCAACAATCACACAAGCACGGAAGCACATATATAAGCGCATACGATTTTAACAATTCATTATGAAATTCATCATTTTAGTGCATATTTTATCTCACCCACCATAGTACTCAATGCCTTTGAAAATTGTTTCAGTGCTGTGTGTGCGACCATCTTGAACGGATACTGTGTAACATTTAAATATAATCGAAGGGGTAGGAAAAGTTATTGTGAAGGGCCGTCACACGGCACTTCGGCGGATGCACAGAGTGCCTATCGCTCCGAAGGCCACTACCATACAATGAGGCACAAATAGTGCACGTCTAAAAAACATATTAGGGGTCGTGGTATTCGCCAACCATAGTGTACCATATTAACCTTTATGGGCATGGGTCTCGCCACATGGTGGGACGGGTGGGACGCGTTATACTTCTCAGAATGGCTGGAGCGTAATTTATTTCGTAGCCATCACTTTTGCGCAGGGGGAGCCAGCAACCCTTTACGAAGAAGGCGCAGAAGAAATCGGGCGTTGAGAGATTCGTGATTGGTGGATAAAGTTTCTAAAAACGTGGAAGGGACCCAAACTGAAGGAAGGTTTATACCAGAGTGCATATCCTGCGTCTAGCAGAGTCTATTATATACCTCTACCAGAGATCCACAAGCATCCAGTTTCGGACCTGAAATTTGTGGTGCTCCTTTACCTCTCAGCCAGTTCTTGCTTGGGGTACTAGGTTATTAGTTCCGTGTTATAATCAAATGCACCGGATGCTTGGATAGAACACCCATTTATGTATATAGTATCGTTATTGATTCAAATATTCCGCTTAATTCCCTCAGCTTGATATTAGGTGACCGCACGGTGACCTCTGTAGGTCACAGCTCGCAATGCCCCGCATAATGCTTAACATCACATATGCAAGACCTAATGAGGAACACATGGTGCAATTTTGTGGAAAATATAAGGGGTCGTGGTTTTGATCCTCCATGGGGTCCCATGTTATGCCTGTGAGAAATTAACCATTAAGTGAAAAAGTGAAATTTATAATGCTCTTTTACCTCTCAACCTGTTTTTCTTGGGGTACCGGGTTGTTAGTTCCGTGTTATCATCAAATGCACCGGATGCTTGGATGGGTCACCCGTTTTTGTATATGGTATCGTTATTTATTCAAATATTTCCCTAAACCCCCTTAGCTTGATATTCGGTGACCGCATGGTCACCTCTGTATGTCACAGCTTGCAATGCCCCGCATAATGTTTGACATCACATATGTAAGACCTAATGAGGCACACATGGTGCAATGTTTGTGGAAAAGCTAAGGGGTCGTGGTATTGAGCCTCCCTAAGGTCCCATGTGCCTATGGGAAACTAACCATTAAGTGAAAAAGTGAAATCTGTGATGCTCTTTTACCTGTCAACCAGTTCTTCCTTGGGGTACCGTGCTATTAGTTCCGTGTTATGATCAAATGTACCGGATGCTTGGATAGGCCACCCATCTATGTATATGGTATCGTTATTTATTCAAATATTCCGGTTAATTCCCTTACCTTGATATTCGGTGCCCACACGGTGACCTATGTAGGTCACAGCTTGCAATGCCCCGCAGAATGCTTGACATCACATATGTAAGACCTAATGAGGCACACATGGTGCAATTTTGTGGAAAATATAAGGGGTCGTGGTTTTGATCCTCCATAGGGTCCCATGTTAAAGCCTATGGGAAATTAACAAGTGAAAAAAATAAAATTTGTGATGCTCTTTAACTGTCAACCAGTTCTTGCTTGGGGTACGGTGTTGTTAGTTCCGTATTATGATCAGATGTACCGGATGCTTGGATTTGTCGACCATTTCTTGCCTGGGATACCGTGCGATTAGTTCTGTGTTATGATCAGCAGTGTCGGATGCATGCCGAGAACTTCATTGTACACGTCATGTACAATACAATACATTCATTAACATTTTGACCTCTGTAGGTCAGAAAATGTTATGCCCCATGAAACGCTATGGTGTGTGTGTTCAGAAGCCCATCCTATGTCGATGTGCAAGATTTGGTGGAAATCGGAAGGGTCGTCGATTTCTGCTGAATATGAATATTGAACTCCTGCCAACTTTATGGACGTTGGAAACGTTTCTTGAGACCTGAAGACGTCCACCCTGAGGGTTGGTTGGTTGGTTGGTTATTGGTATTACGACACGTCGACCGTTGAGTCATGTAGCGTCGCCAATCTCTCACGCCGATTGGTCGCGGGCGAAGAGTAGCGACAGGTGAGATTCGAACCCACAACCTTTCGATTGTGAGACGAGCATCTTACCCCTAGACCACTCGTCCCCACCCTGAGGGTTGGCAAGGGCCGTGAGTGCAAGAGAGGGTCCACCCAAGAGCTGGAATGCCCATGTCAGCTGGAATGAGGAGTCTCAGCTGGAATGGGCCCCTGACAGCTGAGGAATATATAGGGCGCCTGTGGGCTGGGATGCTTTTTGAATTTGAAAGGGCCCCTGATGGATGAGCATGACCCCTGAGAGCTAAAGATGACTAGTGAGGACCCATTTCAGATATGAAATGGTCCAGAGATGATAATTAAGCAGGACTGTTGAGGACTGTGATTGGCCCCTAAACAGGAGAAAGCCCTGAGCAGTGGCGTACCGAAGGGGGGGGGGCAAATTGGAAAATCCCCCCTGAGAGATTGTGGAGCCCTCAAGAATCGCGCCGGGGTTCGGTAAAATTGCGCCGGCCGCCCTAGAAAATCCCGCTGACCCCCGAAATCGCACCTGAGTCCCTAAAAATCACATTGGGGTCCCAAAAAGTCGCTCGGGGCCCCTGAAAATGACGCTGGGAGCCACTAAAGCCGCACCGAGGCTCCTGAGGATCACATTGGGACACAACAAATCGTTCCGTGGCTCTTAAATGTAATTCTGGGGCTCCAATAAGTAGGTCTGGGGACCCTGAAATACTGTTAGACACCCCATAAAGTCGCGCCGCGGGACCTATAAATCATGCTGGGGCCTCAAAAGGTCGAATACATGTCGTCGGAGACCGACAAAAAAAATAAGGTTAGGGCCCGCAATTTAAAAAATTCAGAAGAGGTCCCCAAAAGTAGCGTCGAACCCAGAAGACTGGCGATGCCCCCCCCCCCGCCCACAGGAACCACGGGGCTTTAGGACAAAGTCAAGTGAGAAAGTGTGCCTACCCGGCGCGTGGCTGGGGTATTTTGGTCCTATTGTCGTTATTGGCTTGGTCAATTAAAAGGCCTTTAGATCGACAGCGTCCATGCAGCACCGCACAACGTTCAGCTCCGCCAAGTTTGGGGTGATGAAACGCACTACCCGCACCCCGCCTTGGCGACACCCATAATACCTGGCATCTAGCAACATGTCTCTTGATGATTCCGACCATTCTGAATTCACACAGCTTCCGTGGACTATGAAGGTTTGTTTGTCGCGCCACTTCCTGAACCGCTGTTGGAACTACTAGCTAGCTGCTATCGTGAGAACCAAACTTCCGCATTCCTGCTAGTCTGGAGACACGTGCACATTTCCGCATGTCGCATCCGATTGCCGGAGCGGCGCACGGCCGGCGCGTCATCGTCCTGATTTTGACAGTGGGCGGAGAACAAGGTGAAGAACTAGCTGGACAAGCAGCCGCTCACCGGAGCTGTTCGATTAAATGCTGCATGTCGGAGTGGCTTCAATGACGCGCCTGGTGGAAAATTACAGCACGCGCCCATCGATTGGAGTCGCATACCACAGTTTCGTTTTTCAGCTTGGTGCGATTCACTTCAGTCGTGCATTCCGGAGCGGGTTGACCGAACAATGAAGAGGGTGTGTGTGGGTCACGCACTCCTGTTACAGTCACGCCCTCCCTTGGGTCATAAAAAGTGGGGTCCACGTCCTTTTGCGACCCAAGTTCATGTGCGATTGTCCTTAGTTTCTTCTCAGATTCAACTTCGATGAGTACCGACTTCATTGGTTTTGGTTTTGCCTTTCATGCCACTTAAAACTTCTTAGTTTTCCCTGTGATGGTGCCTTGAGTTGTGACAGTGACGGCATGGGTTAGAGCTACGCCATGGAAGAATTAAAACTTTCAGTTAGTTTTTTGACGTATTCAACTGCGGTGCCATGTAGCGTCGCCAACCTCTCACGCCGGTTGACCTCGGGCGGACTGTGTAATCTCGCCGATTGTGGGATCAGAACCCACGATCTTACGATCAAGAGTCCAACGCCCTACCGATCACGCTACCACGGCGCCGAGCTGCGCCGTGGGAACACATTGAGGCGAGGATACCTTTGCGCTCAATACACTCAATGACGTATGTTTAACAATATAAAATGCCAAATATGTGTGTATGTGTGAGGCGGAGAGTTATCGGGTCAAGGTTAAATCAGATTCCCCATTATCCAGTATGTGGTGCACGAAGTCGACATGCCTGGTATGGACCAGTCAGGACTGTGCGCACATTCTTGGCACGCTTCACGCTGGTTTGGTGCAATATTAAAGCCAAGTTCCTGGGCGCACATGAATAGTTTTGGCAGTGCCCTGACCTTGTCAGCTTAATGCTAATATTTGCACGGTTTGTGATGTCAGTGTGCGATAGGCGATGCAGATTTGACGTCACTTGAAAGTTGAAACTGAACTATCGCAGAGCCAAAAATATCGACAAAAATATGCCTCGTATTTCCCTCTCTTCCCTCTCTCCCCTTGATTTTCCAACCTCATAGATAATTGTCAATGGCCAAAGTTGTCGGTAGATTTCCGACAGGTGGGCCACGCATGATCTGCCTACTGACTACTCTCTGGGTGATCAGTATTCAGGTCAGAAATCTATCCGAATTCGAAAAACTCATCGAATTTGAAAAGCTAACACTATTTGGGTCTGTTAGGACCATATTTATCTTATGAGATGTTCCTTGTTCGAGAAAACGCCACTCTAGCGCAAAATATTGGCAAAAAAAGACCTTTTAGGAGTGGGGACATGACATTTGATGCCCATTCGGCCCTGGATCCGCCGCTGCACACGCACCTCATATGCCAGAAATCCGCAACAACTTGCACATCAAGGTGACGCGACATTCATTTTCCACATGAATGTTGGGCGGCGTGTAAGCCGTACGGCGATGTGCCTCGAAGCAGCTAGTACGATCCATACATTGCCGGCTACACTTGCAGCCCAGCGATAACTTACATTCGCATTTGATGCGATTAGTTTAGTAGCGTAACTTACGGGCATCTTCGAAAACAACAAGGCAATGTATTCCAGGTAGTCCAAGGCATTCCAGGCGGTAATACAGGTGTATCGTTACCGTAATGAGCTAGGTGTAACCTTTCCGTTGTGCAAGCGGAGTGGAACGGCTTTGATGTAAGTAGAACGTCAGATGATTTCGATGAATTTTGCAGGTGAAAACGTCGCCGGCACAAAGTTGCTTTCCGCACGCCGCTTGCTTGTCGCTTGGTGCATGTTAAATTCAGTGAGCTAGATGAACAGTTTCGCGCCTTTTTTCTTTCTTTTTTGTTTCTTTAGCAGAGGCAGAGTGCCATCCGCTAGATATTTATTACGTTAAAGAAAGGGTTACGTTAATCCGGCTTATGTGGCATCCGGTTATATGAAATAAGCAAGAGAGGAAAAGTGAGACGCCGGCAAACGAAGATCGTGGCGTAAAGGGCCGATACATACATAGCATACAGGTTCATGTACAGACACAAATACATGCATATCAATCAGGACATTTGGAGGGTGGGCAGCTTCGTAGCCTACGAACAGGCTCCACTGCCCACCTGCGACCTGAAGCGAAGCGGAAGCCCGGCGCCCAGGGCGAGTCGTGGGCGTCAGGCCTGACCTTGTATGTGTAGGTGTATGTTTAGGTTAAAGCTTGGAAAAACCTGAGAAGGGGAAAACCAAGATGCTTGGAAAACCCGTAGGTAAAAAACCAAGCGCAATCTGTAAGGAAAACCGTGAGTTTTGGTCAGATTGGATCGGTCCCTGCCTACCTAGTCTGAAATAACCTACATTGCCTCGTATGTGTTGTACGACGTCGGAGAGAAGACGTGTGTAACGAAATCATATAGCTAACGAAGCGTGTAACGCGTGTCATATAGCTTTTAGCTGCACATCAAATCAGCTCGAACCAGGTAACACGTGACAGAGAAATCAGATCCGTTCGGAAAGTCTGGTGTCATGTAAAAAGCGGAAAAGTAGCTCGAGGAGGACCGGGTGGTCATCCCCGAGGAGAGCCCGAAGTGAAATTTGCGTGGCCTGTCCATGACGCCACCCTTTCACTGCAGGCATGGAGTGAGCTTCCACTCGGCACGTGCGGCACGTTCCTCTCGAGAGGCGGCCGGAGGTGGCGGTCAGATGTCACCCACGTCCGGTGGGTTAGGCGGCTCCGTCGTCCACCGCAACCCCACCCCCACCGGCACCGGATCTGAACTCGAGCCGTCGCCGCGCGGCGCGCACTCGGCGGTCAGGTAAGGACGGCGCGCCTGAGCAGTAGCGCCGTAGCTGCGCCGTGTGTCGGCTGGTACAGGTGCACCGTGTGTCGGCTGGTAGTGTCGGTCGGTACAGGTGCACCGTGGCACCGAACGGGGCGCCGCCTCACCAACCGTCTGTCCTGCTCACTCAGCTGTCTCAGGCTTACCCGGAACTCAGGACTGTCCCTCGCCAGTCGCTGCTCCGTCCATCAAAATTATAAACGACCGCGCAGATATGACGTAGGTGCAGTAGCCCAGCCCGCCGATGACCTTATGCGTGAAATGAATCGCTTCTGAGTTCTGAGTGTGTGGACCATAAAGAGCCTTGTGTGCACGTCTCGGTGGTGTGGGAAAACCAGACGGCGGGCGTGTGACGCACAACATTGCATTGGCGAGATGTGTAGCATCCTTGCAGCGAGGTGGGCTCAACTACCAATTCACTGTGTGTTGGGTGTTGTTGGGTTGCAAGGGTTGAATAGCCGGCTGGACGAGCTTCGACTCATTGGGTACTCTCAGGCTAAATATAGACGCGTCGTAGTTAGACTGCGGAATCGAATGTCGTGTGTGTCATCATGTTGATGCTTGTATGGTCTGGAATGTGAGATGCATCCAAAGTAATGGCCTGACACCAATTGTACCGTCAAAGGTATGTGCGAGGAGATTCTCCACACCATTGACCATTGTTCGTCCTCTAAACTTTTGTCAAGACTATTGACTATTCTTCGTAGTCTCGACTTTTGTCAAGACTATTAACGATTGTTCGTCCTCTCGACTTTTGTCAAGATCATTTACGATTGTTAGTACTCTCGACTTTCGTCAAGACTACTGGCGATTATTAGTACTTTTGACTTTTGTCAAGACTAGTGGCGATTGTTGGTACTTTCAACTTTTCAAGGATACTGACGGTTGTTAGTCTGGTGTCAATCGCTGTGCACACGGTGCAAACGTCGACACACGAAACAGACGAGTGTTCGGGGAGCACGCCGCATGGGCACCCTGTGCTCCTGCTGGGTACCAGCAGACAGCCGCTCGTTATTTTTTCCCAGGATTGTCAAGCATGGTGAGGGCACTAGTGACCGGTGCGCCTCCCGTGACGAAGAGAAACATGTCATGTGTGTTCCCAAGAAGAGCTGATATGATGCTGAAACATTTTTGTACACTGTTCAGCGTTTCACCTGACCCTGGGCCACACTGGGACAATATATAGATTGATGAAACGATCACTTCGTCCCAATTGAAAGTACGTCTATGGAAACGTCAAATAAGGTCAAATGAGGTCAGATTATACCAATCGCGTCGTCTCAGGTTGACCATCCAACGTCATGTCACACGATTTAGACGGTGCTGAAACCGAAATCAGATATGGCTTCACGAGGAACAGTGACATTCTGGATGAGATGGTATGGTGTAGACTACATATAATACTTGACCTGGCCTTTGCATATGCCAAAAAAATAATGATACGGAAGCCGAGGGTCAAATTGTATCTGGACAAAATTTAAAGATCGTCAGTGTTGAAGAATGTATCACATGCAATTGAATGACAGCGTCCCTGACTGGTGACTGGTGGCTGGTGACCGTCCCTAGCTGGTGACTAGTGACAGTTCCCTGACTGGTGACTGGTGGCTGGTGACCGTCCCTAGCTGGTGACTAGTGACAGTTCCCTGACTGGTGACTGGTGGCTGGTGACCGTCCCTAGCTGGTGACTAGTGACAGTTCCCTGACTGGTGACTGGTGGCTGGTGACCGTCCCTAGCTGGTGATTAGTGACAGTTCCCTGACTGGTGACTGGTGGCTGGTGACCGTCCCTAGCTGGTGACTAGTGACAGTTCCCTGACTGGTGACTGGTGGCTGGTGACCGTCCCTAGCTGGTGACTAGTGACAGTTCCCTGACTGGTGACTGGTGGCTGGTGACCGTCCCTAGCTGGTGATTAGTGACAGTTCCCTGACTGGTGACTGGTGGCTGGTGACCGTCCCTAGCTGGTGATTAGTGACAGTTCCCTGACTGGTGACTGGTGGCTGGTGACCGTCCCTAGCTGGTGACTAGTGACAGTTCCCTGACTGGTGACTGGTGGCTGGTGACCGTCCCTAGCTGGTGATTAGTGACAGTTCCCTGACTGGTGACTGGTGGCTGGTGACCGTCCCTAGCTGGTGATTAGTGACAGTTCCCTGACTGGTGACTGGTGGCTGGTGACCGTCCCTAGCTGGTGACTAGTGACAGTTCCCTGACTGGTGACTGGTGGCTGGTGACCGTCCCTAGCTGGTGATTAGTGACAGTTCCCTGACTGGTGACTGGTGGCTGGTGACCGTCCCTAGCTGGTGACTAGTGACAGTTCCCTGACTGGTGACTGGTGGCTGGTGACCGTCCCTAGCTGGTGACTAGTGACAGTTCCCTGACTGGTGACTGGTGGCTGGTGACCGTCCCTAGCTGGTGATTAGTGACAGTTCCCTGACTGGTGACTGGTGGCTGGTGACCGTCCCTAGCTGGTGATTAGTGACAGTTCCCTGACTGGTGACTGGTGGCTGGTGACCGTCCCTAGCTGGTGACTAGTGACAGTTCCCTGACTGGTGACTGGTGGCTGGTGACCGTCCCTAGCTGGTGATTAGTGACAGTTCCCTGACTGGTGACTGGTGGCTGGTGACCGTCCCTAGCTGGTGACTAGTGACAGTTCCCTGACTGGTGACTGGTGGCTGGTGACCGTCCCTAGCTGGTGACTAGTGACAGTTCCCTGACTGGTGACTGGTGGCTGGTGACCGTCCCTAGCTGGTGATTAGTGACAGTTCCCTGACTGGTGACTGGTGGCTGGTGACCGTCCCTAGCTGGTGACTAGTGACAGTTCCCTGACTGGTGACTGGTGACTTGTGACTGGTGACTGGTGACAGTTCCCTGACTGGTGACTGGTGGCTGGTGACCGTCCCTAGCTGGTGACTAGTGACAGTTCCCTGACTGGTGACTGGTGGCTGGTGACCGTCCCTAGCTGGTGACTAGTGACAGTTCCCTGACTGGTGACTGGTGGCTGGTGACCGTCCCTAGCTGGTGATTAGTGACAGTTCCCTGACTGGTGACTGGTGGCTGGTGACCGTCCCTAGCTGGTGACTAGTGACAGTTCCCTGACTGGTGACTGGTGGCTGGTGACCGTCCCTAGCTGGTGATTAGTGACAGTTCCCTGACTGGTGACTGGTGACTTGTGACTGGTGACTGGTGACAGTTCCTGACTGGCGACTGGTTGGAATAGCAGAGCACGCGTTGAATGCTGTCGTATCTCCCTAAATGTTGCTGTACCCTGCAGCATAGACTATGCAGGGTAGACCACATGTTCAATGTTTCACACGGGGTATCATCTATGGTATCATCGTAACTAAAGCGATATACTACTGAAGATAAACAGCACTTAGGAATCTTGTCCTTACATCGGAAAAACAAACATATACATGATGCGATAATTGGTTGAAGTGATTTCGGGGTTGATACCAATGGGTAAAACTTTGTCAGTGATCGGATAAGTTCAGACTTCGAACTGTCGAACTGTCGAACTTCTCCGAGAAACAGAATCACGAAGTATTTAGGTAACTTTGGAACTGTATACATCACTGGTTTCTTACTAAATCTAGAGTCAAAGAACTTTATGTGTAATGGTTTACCAGACATGGTAAACCAATCCAGAGCCCACCTGCGGGCTTGGAAACCATTACACTTAAAAAAACATCCCGAGGAACTGTAGCTTAATGTCAAGCAAAGCGTAGGTTCAAGTTAGGTGCGATGCCCTGAAGATGGAGGAGTAGATAATGCAATTTTTGATGGAGCGAGAGATGTGGCCAGTCCTAAGAATGTGTGCTTACGATAAACTGATGTGGAAAGGTCGCCATGCTCCTTAGTGGTTAGGTCATAGAAAGGAATAGTTATGTTGGTATATATATATATATATATATATATATATATATATATATATATATATATATATATATATATATATATATATAAATCATACCTCAGAAATCGTGTCCTGCGAAAGTTGCACAATTCAGTTCAGACAAAAAGCAATTGAGTAAGCGTGCGACGAAGTGCAAGAGGAACAGACAGCCTCGGCATAAAAACAGCAGAGCGTGTTTTCGATCCACGGACCTCTGGGTTATGGGCCCAGCACGCTTCCACTCTGCCACTCTGCTCTACTTGACTATCGACCCCATATGCGGTCCCACGTGACCCATGGGCGTCGCCACGGCGTGGGACAGGTGGGGATGTAGAATATGCAGAATAAATCTGCCAAAATAAAAAGCCACTAGGGACTTCCCTTGGTTGGGGAGATTAAACGCAGCGACACATCGCGCAATCTATCCATCTATCTATCTATCTATCCATCCATAAATATATATATATATATATATATATATATATATATATATATTACGTACATAGTTCAGAAATGCCCGTATTTCCTGGTCAATCATTGTGGATATATTAAAAGCTAGCTTGATCTTCAAGATCCAGGAACGACTCAATGTTAGAAAAAATTGTAAATATATATTGTGACGTTTCGGCCATCGGCCATTGTCAAACAATGCACTCGTTGCGATCGGCGAACAGGTCGAAAATTCAAATTACTGCAGGCACAAAAACTTGACAAAATCTATTCACCACCTCCACTGCGAGAAAAAAAAGTGAAAAAAAACAAATGAACACACGCACTTAGAAACGACAAAAAGGGGAAAAAAACACTAACGTTCACATGCATATACATGGACGGCAGGTGAAAGCCGTCGCGACCCGAACGCGTCTACCTGGCGGCAAAGTGTACATAGTTGTGACATCAATGTCGGTTTACACACATCAATATGCAATTCATTGGCCTTTCTCTAAGACCCTGCGCACGCGATATTTTTTCAGCCACACGCAAAACATCGGAAACTGGGAAGCGTGCTGGGCCCATAACCCAGAGGTCCGTGGATCGAAACCACGCTCTGCTATTTTTCTGCCGAGGCTGTCAGTTCCTCTTGTACTCAATTGATTTTTGTTTGAACTGAATTGTGCACCTTTCATAGGACACGTTTTCTGAGGCATGATTTATGTATATATGTGTATATGTATATATGTATATATGTGTATATGTGTATATGTGTATATGTGTATATATGTATATATGTATATATGTATATATGTATATATATACATATACATATATATATACATATACATATATATATATATATATATATATAAATATATATATATATATATATATATATATATATATATATATATATATATATATATATATATATATATATATATATATATATATATATATATATATATATATATATATATATATATATATATATATATATATATATATATATATATATATATATATATATATATATATATATATATATATATATATATATATATATATATATATATATATATATATATGTATATATATATGTATATGTATATATATACATATATACATATATACATATATACATATATCCACATATACACATATACACATATACACATATATACATATATACATATACACATATATACATAAATCATGCCTCAGAAAAGGTCCGGAGTGAAATTCAGTTCAAACAAAACAATGGTAAAGAGCCACCTGGCGAAGACGGGTATCCACGGACCGGGTAGGGCCCAGCACGCTTCCACCCCACTTGCTCCACGTGATTCTCGACCCAATATCGGTCCCACGTGACCCACGGGCGTCGCCACGGCGTGAGACAGGTGATATAGAATATGTGTATATAATGATTTATATATATATATATATATGTATATATATATATATATATATATATATATATATATATATATATATATATATATATGTATATATATATATATGTATATATATATATGTATATATAGATATGTATATATATATATACATATATATATATATATATATATATATATATATATATATATATATATATATATATATATAAAATCATTATATACACATATTCTATATCCCCACCTGTCCCACGCCGTGGCGACGCCCATGGGTCACGTGGGACCGCATATTGGGTCGAGAATCACGTGGAGCAGAGTGGCGCAGTGGAAGCGTGCTGGGCCCATAACCCAGAGGTCCGTGGATCGAAACCACGCTCTGCTATTTTTCTGCCGAGGCTGTCAGTTCCTCTTGTACTCAATTGATTTTTGTTTGAACTGAATTGTGCACCTTTCGCAGGACACGTTTGCTAAGGTATGATTTATGTATATATGTGTATATGTATATATGTGTATATGTGTATATGTGTATATGTGTATATGTGTATATACGTATATATGTATATATGTATATATGTATATATGTATATATGTATATATGTATATATGTATATATGTAGATATGTATATATATATATATATATACATATACATATACATATATATATATATACATATACATGTATATATATATATATATATATATATATTTATATATATATATATATATATGTATATATATGTATATGTATATATATATATATATATATATATATATATATATATACATATATATATATATATATATATATATATATATATATATATATATATATGTGTATATATATATATATATATATGTGTGTGTGTGTGTGTGTGTGTGTGTGTGTGTGTGTGTGTGTGTGTGTGTGTGTGTGCTTGTGTCTGCGTATGCATACATGCATATATACCTATATATAAATCATTCAAATCGACTCATGAATCAAGCGTCTTTGGATGAGTCACGAGTTGAATCGATTCTTTTACCCAAAACATATCTTGAGTCGCGAGTTGAATCACATCTTTCTTTCTTTTTAAATTAGTTGAATCACGAGTCAATCATTTGAATCACAATGAGTCCTTTGAGTCTTGTGACTCAAATGAAAGTTATGAAAAATGATATAAAGCATGTATCTTTGTGAATAGTATGCCATGACACAAAGTAGGGCGTAAAAACACAGTATAATTATTCATGCTTATCATTACAATTACCAAATTATCAGCTGCCAGTGAGTAAAGAATGAGGGGTACTTAAGTTATTTACCAAAAACGGATAACAACAACTACAAATAAGTATTCATGTTAAGCTTGGTATTCACAATCAGTATCATGCATGAGTCAATCCCAGTGCCAGGAACACAACACAGAAATGGGATGTGATTGTGAAAAAGAATATGGAACCGAAACGGCCCGGCACTGCAACAGGCATCTGCACTGAATAAAATTGCGTTGGTTTGTGTGACAAATAACAAACCCGTGCGTGTGACAAATAACAAACCCAAGGTACCTTTACTAGAAGGTAGATCGAAGTTTTCCTTCAAGCCCGCATGACGTCATCCGAAGGTTTTTAAAATATGGTATCAATTTGGCTGCAGAAGACTTTTCTGAAATCATACGCAATGGTCACTTTAATTTGCTTCCTAGCAAATATATTTGTATTCTGCTCACCAGGTGAGTTATAATCATGTCCCATTCTTTCCAGTGAGCATTTGTTTCGACACATTTTATTCTCATGCATAGACAAGGTTGGATTTATGCATTGTAATCCGGCATGTGGAGAGGAATATTTTGGAGTATGGAGGATATTTTTCTTCAAACCTTGTACATCGTAACTCAATTTGCACCCAATTCAGTGAATTTTTAGCACTTCTACTTGATCACAGCAGTTCGTTGTCAAAAGTTAATAACTTAGGAAATTCAACCTCCAGATGAGAAAACAAGAAATAATTTTCTGGAGAGGATAATGTTCGGGATCCAAAAATATAGGATCAGCCTATTTTTCCAAACATGTACCTACCTACCTACATTGACATACGGCAGTTATTGAAAGCAGTTTTTTTTCTAGGCCAGCTAGACTCAGGGCATGATGCATTCTTCATTGATGAATCTTGCATGGATTATTAATGATACATGCATAATTGAACATTTATGTACATCACCATTGCGATCTAGGAATGCCCTCCTGAAGATTGCAACTCGACTGAAACTCTCCTGCCACTGGGGAGAAGAAGCTGTGGCACACTTAGCCCCCCTCCCCCCTGACTGTCCTTTCTTCCGCTCTTGAACGAGGGTGACAACTTGAACACGTAAAATGGACAGTAGAGGGAGCCTACCAATATCGGGAACAATCCCTTTATTTTGGAGGCGCTTGACGGTGAGCCTGCCAGAAATGGCACATTGTTAGGCAGGACGATTATTACTGGGTCATTTAGGATACCCTTTGCTGAAGCTAAAGAATAGGTCTTTCAATTAGAATACGTCAAAGTACCCTATATTGCCATAAAATATGCAAGATAGCATAGAGAAAGTGGGTAGAATTGCGTGTAAACCAATGGTGAAGGGAAACCTTCAAGCCCGCTACCAAACCAACTTCGTGGGGGCAACAAACCAACGCAATTTTATTATGTGCGGAAACCTATTGCAGTGCAGGACCTGGGTGCTATGTTGAAGTTAGGTGATGTGTGTGAGGTATATATGATTCAGGTTGTGCATCATGCAGATGTGGATTGAAGTATTATGCACTCATTGCTTTGCATATGCATTGCCAACTATTCATCTCGTTAATGTTTTTTTAGTCAATTACTTTATGCACATGCACATGCATTTATCTGTATATATCCTATATGCCAACCATTACAGTGCATGGCGAATGATAAATAATGTGAGGTGAAAACAAAGTTATAGCAAAAACAATATATTCAACAGATGTTTCAATGTTAGAGCATCTTCTTTGGTGTCTAAATAAATACTAATTCCCTTCTTTAATTAGACACAGATGAAGATGCGTTGACATCAAACTGTCTGTCTAATCAATTATTTTTGTGATAACTTGTTTTCACCTCACATTATGTACATATATATATATATATATATATATATATATATATATATATATATATATATATATATATATATATATATATATATATATATATATATATATATATAAATGTGTGGGCAGTGCACACTGAAGCATATGGCTTATGAGTCTGATACCATTGAGTCGGATCTGAATCGATTCAAATTTCTGTTTGAGTCGTGAGTCGAATCATGTTTTGTGAGCTCCGAGTCTGAATTGAGTCGAATCAAATAATTTCGACCTGCTCTGAATCATGAGTTGAATCGGATCTCAAGATCTATGAGTCAAATGTGAGTCGACTAAAAAAATTTGAGTCGAGCACAAGTCTGCATCGAAGGCGTGTTTGGCTCAGTATGATTACGTTAGCGGTGTAAATACGTGGCTTGCATTCGCCACTCCCACCCCACCGCGCGTGGCTGCTTGGCCGGCATTTGGACCGGCAGTCGCAATGTGGCTGGGGTGCCGCTAACCCCACCCCACCGCGCGTGGCTCCTTGGCCTGCATTTTGACCGGCAGTCGCAATGTGGCTGGGGTGCCGCTAACCCCACCCCACCGCGCGTGGCTGCTTGGCCTGCATTTTGACCGGCAGTCGCAATGTGGCTGGGGTGCCGCTAACCCCACCCCACCGCGCGTGGCTGCTTGGCCTGCATTTTGACCGGCAGTCGCAATGTGGCTGGGGTGCCGCCGACTCCACCCGCAGCAGCTGATCTGCATTGACGTCACTGGGTCCCAGTGACGTCAATGCAGTAACGAGCATACGCTCTGAGAGCGTACACTTTCCGAAAGAGGCGAACAGACAACCACACCAATGGCTGCCGCGGAGTTGATGACTGATGAGTAGCAGCCGCCGCGCACTGTTGGAAACGATCTGCCGGCTGTGAGAACCCGGCTTGTGCAATCCGAAGTGACTCCGTGCTGACGCGAGACAGGCTCCAAGGTCCTTTCTGCCGGAAGAGGTGCGTTCGCTGTCTTGTCACGTGGGCCGGAGGGTCACATATTGCGCACCGGAAGGGGAGGGGGCTGATTCGGCCTCCGTTAAATCTCGCAAACTACCGAGGCTAGCAGAACAAAATTCGGAGGGCAGATTACGGCTGCAGTGAAATCGCTGCAGCATAACTTTCATGATCCTACGTCGATGCTTTCGAGGTCAAATGAGAGCGAGCTTGGCGGCCACACCGCGCCGCCGCATCACCGCACCGAAGACATCATTGCGACCTTGAGCGTCGATCGCCGGCAACCCGGTCGGTTGACTTTGCACCGCCGCAGTTCTATACCCATTTGCCAACGGATTTCCAAGTTGTGTTTGCATTGAATGCGCTTATAAATTGTAACATAGTCACAGCATTTCATTACAATATCTCCTCCTGTTTATGAGATATCGTCGAAAAACAGGAGGGATTCCGCCCCCCCCCTCCGGTGATCGTGTTAAAGGGTTTGATCCATTTCCAATTGCATCCTGCTCGAAGCTTCACTACGCTCCGCTTTTGCGTTCCATTGGCACAACAATCCTATACGAAGCTCCACGGAACTATGCCAACCATTTCCATTTCGTGAGGTTGCCAAGGCGAATAGTTACAACATTTGCACATCCGTGACAATTATAAATCCCGTACGAACGCTTCTCGTGTTCTAGATCGGTTGAAATTGATAATGCCGACGATATAGATGGCTTGGAAGCTGTTCATTAAAAAATAATCACATATTCATCAACGCTTAGGGCATCTTACGTGTGTAATATTACCTGTCCAAAAGCTGTCCACGAAGGCAAGCATCTATTCACAAACAGCTGATATCTCCCCAAATCTCCAACGGTCCTCCCATTCGTTTGCTATTCGAATCTCTCCGAGCCTCCTCTCTCCTGTTATACACTGCCGACCCATATTTCACAACTCATATTTCACAGCTCATTGCGTCAGGAAGATCGGAAGCGCGCGTCACACGACCAGTCCGAAGGCTGAGAAGCAGCCGCCGAACCAATGGCTGCGCACTGCAAGCCTCGCGACGTCACGCGTCGCGGAACACGCTCGACGCTGACCGACACCAGACATAACCGGATTCTGCGCCGTTGCACTAAGCAGCCGTTCGTTGGCTTCATGTCGCCGCCTGGCTCCTTGAGCGCAGCGGACTCGAACCGTGTAAACCTCACTCCGCACCACCGTCCGGCTGCGACTCTCTGCGGGTCGTTCGATCCAGCCCAAGTCCGGAAGGTCAACGGTTGGCGCAATCAGAGTCCAGTGCAGATGACGTCGCGACGCACGGCTGCATCTCGTCAAGCATGTGTCACATTGGCCGTGCTGATGTGAGACGCCGTGGAACGGGAGGGCTGTAGTGGAGTAATGTGATGTGCCGCTCAGGCTGTGATTTGACCTCTCTCGGTTGGTATTGTTTGTTTGTTTGTTTTGTTGAATTAGGTGCTTCGGCCTACTCAGGCCATTTCGCGCCGTTTATATCAAATGAATAAGGTATTAGATCGCAAAAGTCAGTCTATAATTCCTGGAACAATTTGGTTTCTCGTAGAAAATTGAAAAGTAGCTTGATAAGAAATGGGTGATCGTCCCCCAACAATGAGGGCAAAGAGAATGGAATATTGTGTCTGTGGCAGTAATCGATAAGTTGTTTTCTAGGGCCATGTTATTGCGGGCAGTGTAGTAATATATGTGGGACTGTAATATGAGTGTTACATGATGGGCATGAAGGCCGAGGTGAAGCAGAATAAATAAATATATGTGTGAGGTAAGTCCTATGCGGATGCGCGATAGGACTTTTCTTCGTGGCGGTTGATTAGAAATTATGGCGTCCGAATATCGATGACTGATTTAATGCTCCGTAATTGCGTATGGTTTGTACTTTGTATCCAGGTTTGGTTCCAAAAATGCGTCAAAATGTGGTTGAATTTCTGTGATGTGTGGTAATTGTAATGATTGTTTTGCGAAATGATCTGCTTCCTCGTTTCCTGGGATGCCGTAGTGACTGGGCACCCACAGGAAACGGACCTTCACGCCCATCAGATGAAGTGTTTGTAGTGATTCATAAATATAAATATGGCAATGATGTGAAAAAGAAAGTGACGAAGGAGATTGTAAAACAGATTTGGAGTCGGAACAAATGATGACGCTGCGCATGGGGTGACAGAGAAAACGGTTCCGAATATAACGGAGGGCAATGAGGATGGCATGTAATTCAACGATAAAAATTGATGTTCCGTTTGGTAATCAATGTTGTTTTTTGTATGTCCCAGAAACTAAGGCATTTCCTGTAAGGTTAGCATCTTTCGAACCGTCTATAAAAACAAAAGGAACATGGTAATAATGAGACCGAATTTGGTGAAATTTTTGTTTGGTATACTCCGGACAAAGCTGTGATTTTGGAGTCGTGGTGAGATAGAGAATGTGTCGTTCGGCTATCTGCCACGGTGGTGTAGTTGGTGGAGAAAGAAAAGTAATGGGTGGAATAGTGAAGTGAAGTTGTTCCGAAAATGTTTTTACCCGAGAAGCTATAGTGAGTCCAGTTCGCTTTTCGGCTGGACCTAAATAATGATGATGTAAATTTGGGAGAATTTGCAATGATGTGTGTGTCGGGTGGTTTGCATGAAGCTGAATTTTGGAGGCGTATCTAAGTGTTTGTTGCATTCGGCGGAGAGCTAAAGGAGGAATTCCCGATTCGGCTTCTAAAGAGTTGATGGGTGAAGTGGTCATTGCACAAAGTGCGATACGGCGAAATTTATTTTGAATTGTGTCTAAAATGTGTAAGGAGGTTGGGCTGGCACCAGCATAAACTACTGAGCCATATTCAATGATGGGGAGTACTCAGGATGTATATAGTTGTAAAAGAGTGTGACGATCAGCACCTAAGGGGGTGGAAGTAATGCAGCGAACTAAATTTAGTCGGCGAAAACATTTGTTCTGGATGTGTTTCATGTGTTGATGCATGGAAAGCCTGGCTGCAGATTTGGGGGCCGAAAAATTGAAACCGTACTTGATGGACCATTGATGTACCTTGTCGAGGGCGTTTTGAAGCCGAATCAAACGATTTTGGTAATTTTTGTCCGAGCACCAAATTGCACTATCGTCCGCGAAAAGAGAAAATGATACATTTGCATGCATGTCAGCGAAAAGGTCATTAATGATGATGTTAAATAAAACTGGTGATATACAGCTCCACTGTGGCAGTCCGTTGTTCATAACATGCTGAGTGGAAGTTGATGATCGACATCTGAAGTGGAAAGAGCGACTACCAGATAGAAAACCTATTAAATAATGAGCTAAGTGTCCTTTGAAACCGAGTTGGTGAATTTTGAAAAGTAATGCGGGTTTGTAGACCATATCATAAGCTTTGCTAATGTCCAAAAGTACTGCCATAGTGTGTTCGTGCTTTTTGTAACTAAGTCGGATGTCTGTCTCTAATCTAATGAGATGGTCGACTGGGCTGCGTCCGTGACGAAAACCACATTGGAATGGAGATAAAAGAGAATTGGTGTCCAGGTGCCAGGTCAGTCCTTCACTAATTATTCTTTCAAGAAGTTTCCCCAAGCAACTGTTAAAAGCAATTGGCCGAAAATTATTGGGGTTACTGTGATCTTTGCCGGGTTTTGGAATGGGAATGATGACAGCTTTTTTCCATGTTTCAGGAAAGATGTGATTTACCCATAATGAATTAAATGTGTCTAAGATGCATTGTTTGGTGTGGTCAGATAAATGTCGAAAAAAGGAATAATGTAATTTGTCAGGCCCTACTGAAGCGTTACCGGCGGAGGAAATGGCATTCTGCAGTTCGAAAAGTTGAAAAGAAGCATTGTAGTCCTCGGTATTGTCGGATTGGAAGAGTTCGAGATTGGTGTGAACAGTGTGTTGCGCATTTGGTAGGAAATTAGGTCGGTAATTCACATCGGAGCTATTATGGGCTGAGGTGATCGGATGTGTTACAGCTGAGGCAGTGGGCAGGCTTGGAGCAGGTGGATTCAGGATGAGGTGGTTCTCCGCACTTGGGGCAGCGGGCTGATTGGCGACAAGTCTTACTGCCATGGCCGAAGCGCTGGCAATTAAAACAGCGGAGAGGATTTGGAATAAATACGCGGACTTAGAATCGGATGTAGCCGGCGAGGAGGGTCTTGGGAAGAGTTGTAGAGTTGAAGGTAAGGACAAGGAGGCTTGTATCTCGTTTCTGGCGGTCTTTAAATGAGGTAATTCGGTGGACGTGGGTCACCCCCTCCGGCCTGAGCTCCGTCTGGATATCCGCTTCAGACATGAAGCGGAGCTCCGGCGCGAAGATGGTGCCCTTGGTGGTGTTGCGGTTGGAATGTAGGGTTATGGTCACGGATTTGGTTTGGGCTCGGGTTTGGGTTTTGATGACGAGGGTTCCGTTGGGTGGGGCTTCAATGTCAGGATTGGTTAAGGAGCAGATGGCGAGGAGTTGCTTGGTCGGCCAGAAAACGCCAATACGGCGGAAGGAAACGGATTACTCGACAGGCTTGACTACTATGTAAGAGCCAGCACTGTCGAGGTAGGGTTCGATGGGTTCAGGTTGGGAGGGCGTAGTCTGGTTCGGGCGTGGGTCAGCGGCGTGGAGCGTAATAGTATGATCTGGATTGCGAGACGGGTTCGTTATCTTGGAATGAGCAGGGGTCGGCGAGGCGCAAAGGGCTTCCATAGCGTCATCGAGTGGAATCGTCCGGCGTGGTTCATCAACGGTCGTATTCAGTGAGGGAACATCAGAGGCCAAGTCCGTGTTCGTGCGATGGTCGTCGGGTGTGGTCAGAGGATGAAATTCTGATTCAGAGTCCTGTGGCGAGCTGGGGTCGGTATCCTTTTTCCTCTTTTTCCCCATCACGGGGAAAAACCCTACCGAACGAAATCTAAATAAACACGCAGAACAAAGGGAACGGAAATACGACGACGAAAAAACCAGGTGGGGCGACGGGTGTCACCCCACTGGGAAACTAAATGCGAAAAGAGCGACGGGTGTCACCCCACGAAAATGAAAAATAAACTGTAATAACCAGCAGTCAGTCAGGCCAGAACTGGCACGGCGGAGTGTTCAGTGAGCTTTCGCAGGTATATCTTGCCCAAACTATACTGACACCCCATGCTCGGTTGGTATGTGGGCGCTCGCTCGTAGTCGTATTTCGGCGGCGGCGAAATGGTGCGTAAGACTTTTTAAGAACGATCGGTCAGTGGTGTGATATTGGCCTTCCAAAGTTCAGCTTGATGATTTGAATCCGGCCGACATTCAAGGTAGCAATTGTGCTGTTGTCGCCCGTCCGTCCATGTCAGCACCGACACCTCTGCGAATGGTCCTCGTGGTGTGAAGAACCGTTTGGAATAGCTGCAGCCAGCTCCAGATCCGGCAATGTCAAGTCAAACTGGGTCAAATGGAATGGTCAAGTGTGGTTCGTTCCTCTGGATTGATCCATGGCAAGCGCCACCTATGCCATTGTTCGCATCGCGTCATAGCTGCCCTGATACTCCCAGATGTCCAGAAAATTTGACCTCGCTCGGACTCTTAACATTCGAAATGCTAAACAGACACGGAAAAGCACACTTCCATACGATGCGTCATGAACAGAATCCGTTCACTGTGCGTGTCAAAAATGTTCAAACTTGCATGCAAGGCACGAAGCTGGTATGGCAGTCCCTCTATTACTTCATAGTATGGGTCGGATTATCTGTGCAGATTTGGTATCGGATTTGGTAAGATTTTCACACCTTTCGGATTTGGATTGGACTTCGGGTTGATGTCGAGGCCATATTACTGATTTAATTGTGAGGAAAAATGGACGATTTACTCGCGTACCAAGACGGGATGTTAGCTAAGAAAAGCGTTTTTACCCACATTGGCAAGGAATGCTGTATTTTTGCATTAATATTAATTGTATATGGATGCAGGCAAACATTCGATCGTAGGTCATTCTAATGAGTGACTCAAGTGACTTCAAGTTATTCTTAAAATTGTCTACCATCAAAACGTTTATTTGAGTCTTTCACACAGTTCATATTTGCGCAAGAATACAGCATTCCTTGCCAATGTTGGCCAAATTCATTCGGATTCACTCATCCGAGCATCCCAAATCGTGTGAACAACGAAGGAGAAAAGAGGAAAAACCTGGAATTGGAGGAAGTGACCATGCAAATGATTTGCGTATGTAAACTGAGAGTATTAACTCTTGAGAGTATTAAGCTCATGTATTGCTGTGATGAGACATGCCTTGTAATTCGTCTTTAAAATTGAGCAATGAGATTTTCAACAATCACGGATATCGCATTATGAGAATGATTGGGTGAACGTACGAAGTTCGCGTAGGACAAATTGAGACAAAATCAGAGTATTGGAATATCTGGCTCGTGCTGTTTGGGTACACATTCCTTTGAAGGGGGAGGGGCGAATCTAAGTGCTGTTGATTTTCAGCCGCAGATTTCGGTGGGCATCCTTCAGCACTGGACGACCACGTGTCACTCTAAAAGTGTACAAAAAGACATTGGCGTTTGGTGTTCGCAAGGCAAGGGAGTTTGGTAGTGGTGGGAGATCATTATAAGTACATTTTTTCAACAATGAAGGTTTCACCTGTGGATGTTGTGTGAGCATACAGGAGACAAAAGCTTGTGTTATCAAACAAAGCCATCGGCACGGTACATGTCTTGGATGAAATAGCGCAACCATCTGACTTTGTTTCGCTGGAACAAGAGGCTGACGACAGATTTGCGCTTTTAACGTCACTACGGAGATAATAATAAACGGCAGCCTTGGAAAAACCGCGCACAATGACGACAAGGATCAGATGTCTGAGCATCAGCGCCTTGGCATGGCTGACTTGGACTCCCCCAGATCCGGTTCTTGTCCTCATCCCGGTGCAACCGCCGAACACGCAAATGACGGCGTCTCTCGCGACAGCACTATTGAGGTCACGCGCGTCGTGATACCTCCCCCCACGCACCCCCAAACACCGTCCCCTCCCCCCTCCATGGCTGCGCACGGTGCCGAGCGACGCGCCGCTGCGACATAGTAAATTCCGTAGTAGTCACGTGATCGAACTTCGCGTCACGTGATGGCGGCAGCCAATGGGCGGCCGTGGCGGAGGCCGAGCCCTCGCGTCTGTCTGCGCGCCGCCGCCGAACAGTTTACGTCAGCCAAAGGTAGCGGGCTTGGCACAGGGCGCGTGGTTGACTCAGGAGAGCGGCGAATTACGTCAGGCGCTCCGGTAAAAGCCGGGCGCGCGCGGCCCGCCGCAACAGTCGGCTGCTCGCTGCATCACCAGAAGGTGCCGCCAACCGGACCACAGCTGCAGGTGCTCTGCCGACAGCTCGATACTGCAGACGGAAGCAAACAGTTCGCGTACCTTCTGCCGCCTCTTGTTTATTATCGGTAAGTGTCGACTTGTGCTGATAGGTTTCGCGGTGTTTAGGTGCAGTGGTAATTCGTGTGTCTGCTAGAGGCGAGGTGGCAGTGACCGTTAAGGGTTCAGGTAGGGCTCATGCACGTTTCTGTTGCGCTGCTGAGAATAAATAATGTAACTTGTGTCTGGTGTAAATGGTGCAGATTGGGTAAGTTTCACAATTACTCATTCCTGGGATTTGATGAAGACAGTATTCTTTGGTTTTCTGTCATTCGTTTTCTGCCTTGAAAACACTGCCTCCTGCATATTATCCTGGAACATGTGAAGGTGTTTCAATTCTGCCTTGTCACGCCCGTGTTGGTTTATATCCAAGACTCAAATATACAGCGTCTATTAACAGCTTTTCTTCTATCGGCATGTAAATTAACTTCAGGGGTTCCAGTTTGTTCTCAAATCAAAGACTACCTTTTCCCGAAAGACGGCGTCACTTTCTGGGTTCAAGTCCTCTCGGTGCCGTGACCCACGATGGGGCGAAACAATGGTGGGTGCGCCGGCAGTGGCGGCGCGTTGAAGAGTGGAAATTTCCACTGCCGGCGGCTGCGGTCTCTGCCTCTCGCACCTCCGTCGAAGCCACGGACGGGGCGGGGCATGCGACCGGGAAGTCGCGCCAAGTGGAAATTTCCACTGGTGCCGGTGTCGGACACGTGCTGTTTCTGCGGAGCAGGTCGCGGGCGGACGCTGGCCGGGGTGGGTGATCGGGAGACCGGCAGGAGGCGGGCGGACGCTGGCCGGGGTGGGTGATCGGGAGACTGGCAGGAGGCGGGCGGAAGCTGGCCGGGGTGGGTGATCGGGAGATCTGCAGGATGCGGGCGGACGCTGGCCGGGGTGGGTGATCGGGAGACCGGTTGGAGGCGGGCGGACGTTGGCCGGGGTGGGTGATCGGGAGGCGGGCGGACGTTGGCCGAGGTGGGTGATCGGGAGACCGGCAGGCGGCAACACGCAGTAGCGCTGTGCCGAGACTAGAAACAACGGCTTGGCGATCGCCGACGACAGCAGATGCGACCCACCGATCATGACGTGGCGCCCCTCCGTTCCCAGGTAGACCCAGTCGCACAGCAGCAGCGCCGCAACAATGACCAAGGACATGCTGGACACAACCGTGAGCGGCGAGCGCGCAGCCTCGCAGGCGCTGAACCTGGCCGCCTCCTCGTTCTCCACGCTGGCCACCATGCTCGGCCTGACGGCGTACATCGAGCCGGCGCGAGCGCGCCCCAGCCGGCCGCACCTGCCACACTTCACGCTGGACCAGGTGTCTGAGCACTACTGCGCCGACGACTGCTGGATCGTGCTGTACGACCGCGTGTACGACATCACCGAGTTCCTGCGCCTGCACCCGGGCGGCTTCGAGATCATGCTGGAGAGCGCCGGCCACGACGCCACCACCGCCTTCCGCGGCGTCGGCCACTCTGAGCAGGCAGTGGACGCGCTGCAGCAGTACCAGGTCGGCCTGCTCGTGCCGGCCGAGTGCATGTGGTGACGGTGGCGGCCCGCGGCCGCCTCCACGCCCCTGCATCCGCTCAGGAACGTCCAAAGTTGGTCGCCGCCGTGCGCGCTCGCGTCCGCGTCGGTGGCGACGGCGCCGTCCGGGAATCTCACCGACGTGCGCGCGCCGGCCGTTGGTGCGTGTTCGCACGCAGCCGCCTCTCACTGTTGTTTGATGTATTTAAGTTTCGTTGCGCATCCCATACGCCATCCGTTGACCATTGACTCGTTGACCATCGTTCGCCCTCCATCGTTGACATCGATTGTTGTGCGTGTTCGTGAATATATGTGACCAATTGTTATCACCTATTTTTGTATGTACCAGCGAAGCGTGCTTTGGTCACCAAAGCCAACCAGACAGAAGAGATCTGTCGGCAAGGAGGCAGGTACATACCAATACCTCTCATAGTCCCAAGTAGGAAAATTCCGGCCAGAATGAATAAATGCATATGCTTCTAAATGAAGGAATATCAATACCGGAAGAAAATATCGATAGATTACGGACGTGGATATGGATAGATATGAGACTGGTGGGTGATCGCCACATCCCTAGCCTGTGACGCCACTTACATCCAATGACGCTATACCTCATCGAAGGAGGCTTCGGGATGTAACCTCGAAAACAGACGCTCGCACGATAAGTCGAGGCGCAGATCAAAACTTCTCGATCGTAGATCCCAGTCTTCTCTGACCACGGATCAGCGCATGCTCCGGCTGCGCGGTTCGAAGCATGCGCGGTTCGGACTGTGCGGACGATACCATGATGAGAGTGCAGATCAGAGCATGACCGGATCGCAGGCTGGTTCGTCACGATGTTGCAACAGTTAGGCTTTGAGCACCTGAGTCCGTCGGGGTAATCTTCGGCGGCGCTGACACAACGTGCATCCAAAGCTGGACGTGTCCACGTCACAATGTGAAGTGGTGCAGCAGCAGCAAAATGCAATGGTCCCCCGGTACATGTCAGGCCACATTTGGAATACTGTGTCCAAGCTTGGTCCCCTAGTTATCAGAAAGATTGTTGGCTTTTAGAGAGAGTACAAAAGAGGGCAACAAAAATGGTTAATGGTATAGGCAACCTGGAATATGAGGAAAGACTGAAGAAATTGAACATGTTTTCATTTAGATATAGAAGGCTGAGAGGAGATCTCATCGAGGTTTTTAAATTTGTTCATGGTCAGGAACAGGGATATCTCAGGGAAATGTTTGAATTTAACAGAAATGATGCAATTAGAGGTCATCAATTCAAAATCAAAGTTAATCACAGCAGGACAAGGTTAAGACAGTCTTTCTTCACCAACAGGGTAGTAGAACACTGGAACCAGCTGCCAGGAACCATTGTCAGTAGCAACACACTGAACATCTTTAAAAACGGCATAGACAACCATTATAAGAATAGGGGGATTGTTTTTCTGTATTCCAGGGAAGGTTGATCGACTGGGAGGAGTGGGAGTTGGGAGGAGTTTGTAATTGTTGACTGTGTTATGAAATAGCAAGTGAGTCTCTTATTAAGTCTAAATGCTTTATAACTTTATATAGGGTGTACCTAGCAGTGGATTCAGCACCTTCCTTCGGGATGTGATACTGATGAGATTGTCTATGGTAGCACAATGGGTATGATGGGAGGAGTTTGTAATTGTTGAGTGTATTATGCAATAGCAAGTGAGTCTCTTATTAAGTCTGAACGCTTTATGAATTTCTGTGGGATGTGCCTAGCAGTGGATTCGGCACCTTCCTTCGGGATGTGATGCTGATGAGGTTGTCTATGGTGGCACGATGGGTGTGATGGGAGGAGCTTGTGATTATTGAGGGTGTTAGGCGATAGCAAGTGAGTGGTGTTAGATGGGCTGGGATATATAGCTTCCTAGGAACTTGGGATAAGGGATTGATTGGGGTGGGAGTATGTACATTCTAGTACCTTTTCTAGATAGGCTTAACCCAGATGGGCCCCTGTGGCTCTTATTAAGCCTTAATACTTTATGACTTTATGACTTTATTTATGCATTGCCATGGAATTAAGCTTCATCAGTTTCTACCAAGTATAGAACGACAGTTCCTATCAGGTATAATAACATTCATGACGCCCTAATGCATTCGAAATCTATGAGTATCGGGAAAATCATGGACTTTTGAAGATGTTGCCTTACGGGACTCAACGATTTCCCCCCTCCAGCCACTGTTTTCTCTTTCCTCCGGTATCCACCGCTGTCAGTTTATGCTGCTAAGGTTCATGTGCAGAGTCGTAAGCAAATGTGAATAAGCGTAGGGAGAATGACAAGGGAAATCGGCGAAGGGCGTCAATTCCATGTCGTTTTCAGCCCATGAACTGGTAGTGGTACTGGAACTGGTAAAGTACTATAGGAACTGATAGCCGCAAGTACAGGTAGCTTGCGGGCGACGGATTCGAAGACGAAAGGAGAGTCCGGAGACTATCCGAGGGCGGAGCACACCTCGATTATTGCCACCCGAACCAGACCGCCTGTGGGGGTCACGTGATGCCGAGTCTGTGCGGGCCACTGCCAGACGGCGCCAGCTGACCTTGCCACATGCCGTCGCGCCCATGGTGCGAATGCTCTCGATGGGCATGGTCGATGGTCGAGCCACCGGCTTCACCGCAGAAACAAATTATGTCGAAGGAGTGAGGGTTCACGCGGTGAGATCAGCGCAAGAGGGAACTGACAGCCACGGCAGAAAAGTAGCAGAGCGCGGTTTCGATCCACGGACCTGTGGGTTATGTGGGCCCAGCACGCTTCCACTGCGCCACTCTGCTTCACTCAAGCCTCGACCCCATATCCGGTCCCACGTGACCCATGGCCGTCGCCACGGCGGGGGATAGTTGGGGATACAGACTATGCAGAATATATATGCCACAGTAGAAGGCCACTAGGGCCTTCTTTTGGTTGGGCAGATTAAACGCCGCAAAATATGGCGCCAACTCTAGGCCTACCCAGAGTTGGCGCCATGTTCATATTCTCTTTGGTCGTCTCATATTCTCTTTGGATCACCTTTGACTTGTTTCGCTGCCACACACCTATAACCGTCTCCGGCGTTGGCTTGTTTCACTGGCATACACCTACACTGTGCTCAGATCTCGGGATCGAAACCACGCTCTGCAACTCTGGGTAGGCCCAGAGTTGGCGCCATGTTCTGCGGCGTTTAATCTCCCCAACCAAAGGAAGTCACTTGTGGCTTCCTACTGTGGCAGATATATTCTGCATAGTCTGTATCCCCACCTGTACCCCGCCGTTGCGACGCCCATGGGTCGCGTGGGACCGGATATGGGTCGCGGCGCACGTGGAGCAGAGTGGCGCAGTGGAAGCGTGCTGGGCCCATAACCCAGAGGTCCGTGGATCGAAACCACGCTCTGCTACTTTTCTGCCGAGGCTGGCAGTTCCCTCTTGCGCTTCCTCGCAGGGCACGATTTCTGAAGTATGATTTACATATATATATATATATTAGGGTGACAGCTATTTGGACCCAACATTTTTTTTTCTCGAAAAATGAAAAAGGCAGTTGATTTTCTGGTTCGTATTAGCCTAAAAACACCACATAAACAGTTTCATCTCGATCAAATAATTTTAAGGCGTGCCTCATCGCACTTGAATGTCAGACACCCCGGACATTTTTTTGGGACCGCCCATCCCTATTACTCCGGGTATGTGTTGGCTAAAATAGAGTCAGAACGTGTTCGTGCTGGCCGGGTGTGCTCTGAATAATCGTATTGCAACCTTATTAATTATAATTATAGTTTAATATTTAACTATAATTATAGTTTGTTCCAATTTCACAATATTAATGCCCTTTTTGGTCCTTTCGCAGATATGGCCGCTCCGGCAACGCGGAAGAAAACGTATATACCGCTCATCGGCTTCGCCGATGAGAGATTGATGAATGGAGGTCAACTGCCATCCCGCGGTGAGGCCCTCCGTCATCTCTTCCATGTGATCCGGAATGGCAACCAGACGTCGGTGAAGACCGCGGCTGACGACACCGTCGGCGAGATCCTGGAGGTTTGGAAGATCGCCCACATCCCTACTCACGAAAGGAAGGTCTGTGTGAGTAAGCTGATTTCCCTTCATGACGGTTGGCGCAAACTCATGCGCAACGAGAAGTGGATGACGGCCGGCCCAGTCGCCCAACGCGAGACCTGGGAGAAGAGCCTGGACAATATTTTCGATATTGCGCACCAAAAGGCCCTCGAGCTCATCCAGATCGATGAAGACAAAGTGTTCCTCATTGCGCAACGCGAGGAAGGCCGCCGAGGAAAAATGATGGGCGCCGATCGGCAGCTCGCCGAGTTCGAGCAGCGGCAGTTGAATCGCGCCTCCCGGGCCAGCGATCGCAGGACTCGGGAAGCGCAGCGCATGGCCGAGATCGACACTGTTGAGCTCGAGTCTAGCTCCAGTTCCTCGAGCCCCTGTCGCAACTCGACGACGTCCAGCGCTGAGGACGACCCTCAACCATCGACTTCCACCGCCGCCCACCGCCGCCGAAGCGCCGCCCGGCAGGGAGACTTTAATCGCCGACTGTCGCCGCTGCCCTCGACCGCACTCGCGTGACGGACCGTCAGGCAGTGTACATCTTGTCGGCGGTGGCCGACACCCTCGGGCACGACGTCTCCGAGCTCACCATGAATCGGGAGTCCATCCGCCAATCCCGGTGGAACCACCGGAAGCAGGCCGTGCTGGACATCAAGGCGTCGTTTGCGCCGGACGTGCCCCTGGTTATTCACTGGGACGGAAAGCTGGTTCCCAACCCACGACCGGCAGCAGGGGCAAAGTCGACCGTCTTCCGATTTTGGTCTCTGGGACCAGCGTCACCAAGCTGCTCTCCGTGCCCAAGCTCGAGATCGGCAGTGGACTGGCGATGGCAAACGCTGTCGTGGAGGCCCTGCACGATTGGGGCGTTGCAGACCAGGTCGTGGGTATGTGTTTCGACACTACGGCCTCGAACACAGGCCCGCAGTCAGGGGCGTGTGTGCACATTGAGCAGCAGCTCGGTCGTGACCTGCTCAATGTCGCCTGCAGGCACCACATGCTCGAGCTCATCGCCGCGAAGGCCTACGGGGTTTGTCTCAACACCCCATCGTCCGGGCCTGAAAACCCGCTCTTCAAACGCTTCCAGGACAAATGGGATTTCATCGATCAGGACCAGTACGAGACCATGCCCGATGACCACCTCACGGAGGCCATCCAGGATTCCCGGGACAACCTCATCGCGGGTTTCAAGCTCCATCTGTCGCAGTTCCAGCCACGGGATGACTATCGCGAGCTCCTGGAGCTCTCCGTGATCGTGCTCGACGGGATGCCGGCCCGAGGCATTCGATTCCGGCGGCCTGGGGCTCACCACCACGCGCTTGGATGGCCAAGCTGATCTACGCTGTGAAGATCTACCTCTTCCGAGGACAGGCAAACCTGACTACCCGGGAGAGCGCCGGCATCCTTCGGTACGTCAAGTTCACCGTCTCGGTATACGTCCCTGCTTGGTACGCCGCGCCGAGCCCCACATCGGCCCCTGCGAACGACCTCGCCCTCCTGAAGGATTTGGTCGGGTACGAGGACAAGTCCCTCGCCAAGGCGCTCACCGACGGCTTCCTGGAGACGGACCCGGCGGAGTGGCACGACGACCCTCGCTACGTCGCCGCAGCCCGCAAGGTCAACGGCAACTCGCCGAGCGTGGCGTCGCCCTAATGGAAGACTACAATTTGACCCTCACCAAGGACGAGGTCCAGACGCAGTACATCCTGCAGATGGTGGAGGCGCACCGGGGAAGATTCCCCGACGCCAACAAGAGCACCGTCACCCAGCCTGACTGAGGCCAGGTGACCAGGACCAAGACCAGGACCAGGCCAGGATTAGCTTCGAAACTCATCGCAACGTTGGGTCCAGGAAGACCCACAAGACCGGCCTAATAGTGTATACATTCAAGTGCGATGAGGCACGGCTAAGCATTATTGGATCGGGATGAAACTTTTTATGTGGTGTTTTTAGGCTAATACAAACCAGAAAATCAACTGCCTTTTTCATTTTTCGAAAGTCGAAAAATAAGTGTCACCCTAATATATATATATATATATATATATATATATATATATATATATATATATATATTATATATATATATATATATATATATATGTATATATCAAGGGTGTCGATTTTTTATAAACATCGGGGTGGGGGAGGGCCGAAGTGCCAACGTACTGAACACCCCCCCAAAAACTAGTCGGTTTTCGCCCACTATATTTTCAGATCTCAGAATTTCTGACTTTCATTCGACGATGTGTATGTTTATATTTATTCAGCATCCTCACCAACGGGGAAAATCGTCCAATAACTGGTGAAGTCACATAATTAAAAGTGCAGTGCACAGTACATGTCAACATAGCAACTCTGAGTAATAGCATGCGACTGCAGTGCCATATAGTGGGCTCGGATCTATCGTCACCGTCACCGTCACCGTTACCCTCGTCCTCACTCCACACACCAACAAACACACACCGGCTTAAATAAAAATACTTCAGCGATCAGATGCAGGCTAAAACACACCGACATTGATGGAGCATCAGAGCACAGCAGACCTGAACAATGATGACGATGGGTGAAAGTATTTCCTTGGTGCCTAACATTAGGGAGGGAATTTTTCCCTTTAGTACGCCACTGCGGCTGCTCAACGTGTTTTTTCCCGCAGATTGCACGATCGAGAGCCTTTCGGATAATTTTATTTCGGGACCCATTCTGAATTTGCCGGTGCTCTGGTAGATTCGATGGAGTCTCCTTGTGGTTTTTGTGGTGAAGTCTATTTTTATAAGCCCCCTGCAGGCTATTTTTGGACCCCGGTACGATTCTTCGGGCTCTCGGTGCGTTTCTTTCCGTGCCCGAACAGGTTTCTTTTGTGCCGTGCGACGACTTCTTATTTTGTGGATCCTTGACGCAATTTCTATGTCCGCAGGGTGACATTCCGGGTATATATTGGTCCTTGGGAAGCCAGCTGCAACTTGTGGGGCTCCGGCACGACGTTTTGGTCCCAGTGAGATTTTCAAGAGAGGCGGTGTGAAATTTGTTTGGTCTAAGTGCGATTTTGGGGGCCCGTGGTCACTTGTTGGGATCCTTTGCGGTGGCTACGACACGCTTTTGGGGGCCCAACAAGTTTTGTGTGCTTTGGAGCCATTGTTGAGATCCCAGATTGGTTTTCCGTGTCCGCACTGTTTTTCATTTACCCGGCTTCATTTGTTGGGTGATCTCAACGAGACTTTTAGAGCCCCGGTGGGACCTGTCAGGCCTCTAGCGTGATTTTCAGGTGCTCGTGTGATAATTCTTAGTACCCCAGTCTCAGCGTGATTTTCAGGAGGCCCCGGCCCGACCGTTTGCTGCCCCCGTCGTGAGCTTCTTGAACCCCGGCACGACTTTTTTGCGGCCCCAGCGTGATTTTCAGGGGCCCAGGTGCAAACTTTTGAGGCCCCAGCGTCATTATCGGAGGCCCCTGCGCTACTTTTAGGGGGCCCCCAAATGTGATTTTTCTGAGCCCCGGTGCGATTTTTGGTAGACCGAGTGGAATTTTTTGGGAGCATGGCGCATTTTTTTCCTGAGCTCGGCGGATTCTTGGGTGGCCCCACAACCTGTCAGGAGGGGGGGAGGGACAACTGCCCACAATGCCCCTTCCCCATTCGGTATGTCACTGTGCCATGCAATGATGCAACATAAGAATCCAGGAATAGTTCATCTGTTTCATCACTCACGTGTGATTTCAACTCCCCAGTTATCCAGAATGTTTGAGGAAAGTCAAACATCTGCTACATGGATCAGCAAGGATGGATCGTAAGGCAACATGGATACCATGGAATTCAGGTCACAGTAGTTATGCTGCAATACATACCTTCTTCAACAGACTGCTTTGGAGATGGATGAGCTCCTGAAGTTTGGTCAGGGTTGGAGTTGGAGGTGGATGGAGCAACACTGTGAAGGACATAACATATGGTTCAAGAGACTTCTGTTTACATTAACAATACAGGGGATGAAGTAACATTTTCATTGACTTCTATGGTTTTCATTGACTTCATTGACTTCTATGGTGTCCTGAGTAAGTAGGACAATCGAGATGGGTTTCTGTTATATGCATTGTAGAAGCAATGTTATGATGTAGCTTGTATACCACAGTGGGAATGGTATGGATTCACTCATCAGTGAATTTGCAAACATACTGAAATATCAGTTAACAACAATGCAGGGAGCTATGTGATCAACATGGTCGATGTGCCCTAAAGTCCAAATAACTAAGTAACAATGCAGGGAATCTGCTGCATAACAGTTTGCCCATACATTAGTCATGATATATGGCATCATACTTCCCATGCTATTTATAATAGTGAGCTACATTTTGTGTACAAACATCAGTACATTAGAAATGTTAATTAACGTTACACACATCAGTTCCTAACAAGTGTCAGCAATACATTTCCTTCATGTGCTTTAAACATGATTCAAGAAAGCACTGTCATCGATTTTAAACTTGCAAAAAGAGTGGGCCGCCTGGAGATTTGAGTGCTATTTGAGTGAATTTGCTGTCTTGTTAGTGAACTGACCACTTATTGAGATATAAGTACTTTAACTTTGCCTGCTTCTATGATGAAAAGTTGTCATTCTCCAAAACATCAGAAATCATCAGAATAACTTCTTGTCCACAAACCGGTACATGTATTTCTATGAATTTATCATATTTATTCACACAAATGATGTAGATCTGAGTTGCAAACTTATAACTCAGATAATGTTATCAGCACAGGATTCCATTCCTGAAAATATAGTACTTTCAACATGTTATTGTTCTTTGTGAAGCAATAAGTGCAATGCTCTCATGCAGCATGCAGATGGTGGTTCATCACATGCACCATGTAGCACAAAAAGAGGTATTATTGCAGTCTAAGGTAACCACAAGACAGATTTTACACCCATTTTACCTCCACGAATCATTCAAAGGCGCTAGGTTTCGCCTAGTTGCGTTAGGCTAGGATTTTGTTGTAAGTTAGTAAATTTTTCACAAAAAACGTCTTCAAAAACGGTTCAAGCTAGATTAGGTTATGCTATACTTTTTAAGTTGAAAATGTTTCAGAACAAAATGTTTTCTTGGAAATTGGGCACACAAATCATTTCTTGCATGGAAGGCTAGGCTAGGTTAGGTTAGGTTATGTTACATCTTTTTTACAAAAATCTGAACATTATTTTTAATCCCAGTCCTTTTGCGTGTTATTTTGCCTCACAATTGAAAAGTGTGCATCTGCAGAGGAAATGAGTTGTTACATCATGTTAAGCACATTAATAGACACTGCATTAAAAAAGAAATTCAAAGAAGTCAGAGAGCACCATGAGCTGAAAAATTACCCGAAAAGCCGTGTATTATCGCAGTTTAAGGTAACCACAAGGCAAGTTTTACAAACATTTTACCTCCATGAAGCATACAAAGGGGTTAGGTTTCTCAGGTTAGGTTAGGCTTTAGTGGTAAGTTATAAAAAAAATGTATTGTTGGTAAATAATTTTTTTTAATGATTTTCTATTTAAAAAAAAATTAACAGTTCAGGCTAGCTTAGGTTAGGTTTCTTTTGTTGAAAATATTTGAGAAAAATGCCTGGAAAATTTCAATTGAAAACAATTAATTTCTTGTATGGGAAGTTGAACTATGTTAGGTAAGGTTATCATACATCTTGAACATTATTTTTATGCTATATTTCCTAACTCCACACCCTTTTTTGTGTTATTTTTACTCCTAATTGAAAAGCATGCATTTGCAGAGGAAAGGACATTAAATTTGTGCTTTTATGTGTTTTATTAATATTTGCAAAATTTAAATTTCCAATGCAATGTTTATGAATGTCACTAAGCTGATGGCACCACTCATTTTCTGTGCAAATGCTTACTTTCCAGGTTGTCAGCAAAATAACATTAAAAACAGGCTTTGAGTTGGTGGCATAGCAATTAAGAGAAATACATAAAAAATGCAACATAACCTAACCTAACCTAGCCTAACCTGACTTTGGAGAAAACAATTATAAAAACAAAATTGGAAAAATTTCAAGCAATTCATTTTCTTGGAATTTTACAAATGACAAAAACCTAACCCAACCTAATCTAAACAGAATTATTGTGCTTTAAGGTGGTAACAAGACAAGTTATTACACATTTTCCTCCATCAAGCAAACAAATGGGCTAGGTTTGGTTATGTTAGATTAGATTAGGTGTTTGAAGTTGGACATTTTTTGGCAAAAATTGTTCCAAAATTTGAAAGAAATAGATCTTTTTACTCTAAAAGCAGCTTATGTTAGATTAGGTTAAGTTGGGTTACATTTTTTGTTAAAGAAATTTAACAAAGAAAGAAAAAAAGAAACATTCAATTCTAAATGTTAAAGAAATGGATCTTTTATCCTAAAAAGCAGCTTATTATGTTGCTTAAGTTGGGTTATGTGTTTTATAAAAAAAATATATTGCTTGAAATTTTAAAACCTTGATGTGTTGATTTTGTTTTTCTCCGAAGGGAGGTTAGGCTAGGTTAGGTTAGGCTATGTTGCATTTCTTTTTATGAAAAAAAAATATTTTACCCTATGACACCTAATTAAAATCCTTTTTGGTGTTATTTTGCTCACAACCTGAAATGTAGGCATTTGTATAGAAAATGAGTGGTCCCATCATCTGAGTCACATTCATAAACATTGCATTGAAATGATACATTCCACGAATTCATAAAACACCTTAAAACACAACTTTACCAAAATGAGCAGTAACATCATGTTCAACACATTCTTAAACATTGCATGAAAAAAAAGAAATCAAAGAAATGCAAGAAATCAGAAATTGCCTTCAGCTGTAAATTTACCAAAAGGTGTGCCAACCCCTGGACGGAAATGCATCACTAGGTGCCCCAATCCTGGACAGAAAAAGCACTAGGGGCAGTGGAGTGAAAATATTAATAAAAGTAAACTAAAAACAGCCCTTCTTGAAGACATACGTGGTAGTTATGTGATATTTACATGGAAACCCTGAGCACAAATCAGAAAAAGGCATGGACTGCACTTTAGGCGCTGGAATTTTGGTAACTGGACTTTTTTATTTGGATGTTCTTGTTCAAGCTTACCTGCCTACTTCTCCAACTACTGTTCCTTTGGGAATTAAATAGCTGCAGGCTATTTATTCACTATTTAAAATCACACCAATCTTCAGATACATCAGAAAGTGCGAAGTACAAAAAACGAATCAATACGTCACATGAGATTGGGCTACGGATTAAACACTGCGCGCAATTGCATCACGAATGTCTCACCTCCGTCACATTTGTCGACCGCAACCTCAAATTTAGACTTTAGGCGCTGGAATTTTTGTAACTGGAATTTTTATTTGGATGCCTGAGGAACGCCCACCACGATTTGTGGCATTTGTTGCGCGCTAGTGTCTATCAAGTCTCTCCAGACACATTTGTTGATGGGCTTTGACCTTATATAACTTACAAGCAGGTGTTTGTTACTTCTGCAGCCGCCACAGACCCATATTTCTGAGCTGTGACGTCACGAATGCGATTGCCAGGCTGCGCCGCATTTCTCCACCGAATTTGGAATATGCCCGATTTCTGCTCGGGTGCGTCAGTAAATAAGCCTCGGTAAGGCGACGATAAACTATGTACCGCGTTGCCAAGGATTAAGGTTGCTTTTATGATGTAAGTCGTGCTTGCAAAGTGGAAGGAAATCCAACTCCTTTGTTTTTTCCCACAAAGTTGTCAATTTTGCAGCAAAGGGTGGGGAGTCAATCCACTATCCAATTCAAATCTGTTTCATTTTAGTACAAAATGTGCTGGTTGGCATCAACTAAGCTACGTAAGTCGCATGGTGTTTTTTTTTAAACCTTCTTCTCAGCATGAAAATAGCATAGGTTGTTGAGGGGGGCAAATCAACATTGAGGGGGCCAAGATCAAAATTGGTGGAGCAATGGTCCCCACAAAAGGATACAAATCGACGCCCCTGCTTTGGAGAAAAAAACAGAAACAAAGATTAAGCAAGATAGACTTTGAAAATTTTATAAATTGAACAACCAAACCCAACCTACCCGAAACTAACGTCAGCTCCTTTCGAAGGAAAATTTCCGATTTTATTTTATTTGTGAAAATTTTTGAAAAATTGCCAAGTTCAGCAACTAAACTAGCCTAACCTAGCAAAACCGGTATTATTGTGCTTTAAGGTGGTAACAAGACAAGTTTCTACACACATTTAACTCCATATAGCAAACAAATGGGTTAGATTTGGCTAAGTTGGGTTAGTTTAGGCTTTCCAAGTGGGAAAACTAAAAAAAAAATTCCTAAAAAGTTTTCCCCCCAAAATTGCGAATTATTTAGTAACTTTGCAGTTTAAGGTGTTCTTTTTTTTTTCTTTTTCTGCAGAATACCATGTTTATGAAGGTGACTAAGATGATTGGATCCACTTATTTTCTGTGCGAATGCTTACTTTTCAGGTTGTGAGCAAAATATTACCAAAAAGGGCTTTGAGTTCGGTAACATAACATAAACATAAATGTTTTTTTTTCTTTAATGCAACAAAACCTAACCTAACCTAGCCTAACCTATCGTTTGAGAACAAACAAAAAAGTAAAATAATTTATTTTCTGAAAATTCTCAACCTTAAAAAGAAACCTAACCCAACCTAACCTCACCTAAGCTGCTTTTGAAGAAAAAAAATTCTGAACATGTTTGTAATTTTTTGTTGTTGAAACTTTTGGGTATTATTGTGCTTTAAGGTGGGAACAAGAAAAGTGTTCTGGGCGCTGTATGACCAACGCAGTCAATGCGGCCGTAAGCCCAAATAACTAACCAACCAACCAAGAAAGGTTTTTACACACATTTGTCACCATAAAGCAAACAAATGGGTTAGGATTGGTTAGGGTAGGTTGATTTAGGTTTTTCAGTTGGAAAATTTGTCATTTTTTCAAATTAAAATAAAATGTATTTGCACCGAAAATAAGTGGTCCCATCGTCTTAGTCACCGTCATGAACATGGTATTCTGAAGAAAAATTAAAACAAACAAAAATCACGTTAAACTGCAAGTTTACCAATCATTTTGTATTCAACAGCAACTTATGATAGGTTAGGTTCGGCTTGGTTAGGTTCTTTAAACTTTGAAAATTGAAAATTGAAAAATGCTTTAACTCTCTGATGCGCAGTGAACTTGAAACACGCCTGATGCTACCAATATCTGCAATATAAGAGAAAAAAGCTATGACGTCACCAAATCTTGAAAGCGAATTTTGGTGTACCTTCTAAGGTAAGCCGCTACAGGCCTTGGCCGCTACCAGACACTGGTCTTGGATGACTCTTTAGGGTTTGTTTAGGAAGTCATGTGTGGCAATAGCTTAATAACCATTGTTTCTTCAGGAATATCAATTATAATGAGGTGTCTATACGGCTTCTTGCTGACTTTGCTCTCGTGTTTTCATAGGCTGGCAGGTTGGCTCAAACGTGGCTTTTGTTGGTTCAGTTTGAGATTGGGTAGCCCCATATCAATATCATTGAACATTGTCATTGGGCATGTAGGTAGGTAGGTACCTTGGTAGATATCAAGCTGATGGTGTGATGGGTAGGTTGCTGAATATAATTATAGTTTGTATATCCACAATATCAATGATAACCATGATTTGCATGCAAGTTTGACAATGACTGGAAATTGAGAATGGAATTAATAATGTTCAAGCTCCA